>LNAC01000007.1:6320637-6422609 GCA_002007465.1 Ailurus styani
GGGCCTCGATCCCAGGACCCTGAGATCATGACCTGAGCTGAAGGCAGAGGCTTTAACCCACTGAGCCACCCAGGTGCCCTATCTTTTAAATTTTTATTGAAGTAATTTATACACATTACAAAATCAAACATTATAAAGCTTCGTTTTTCCCTGTTCATAATTCTTGCTTCCCAGAGAAAATTATTTAAATTCTTTTGTTTTTAATCTTTTATTTACCTTCATATTTCTTTTTTTTTTTCTTTTTAAGATTTTATTTATTTATCTGACAGAGAGAGACACAGCAAGAGAGGGAACACAAGCAGGGGGAGTGGGAGAGGGAGAAGCAGGCTCTCCACCAAGCAGGGAGCCTGATGTGGGACTCAATCCAGGACCCTGGGATCATGACCTGAGCCGAAGGCAGATGCCTAATGACTGAGCCACCCCACTGCCCCAACCTTCATATTTCTAAATTGTAGCTTATGTGTCTGGCTTCTTTCACTTGGTAGGATGTTTTCAAGGTTCATGTGTTATCAGAACTTCATTCCTTTAAATGGCCGAATAGGATTCCAGTGTATGTATATACCACGATTTGTTTATCCATTCATTTGTTGATGAACATTTGGATTGTTTTCACCTTTTGAGTACTGTGAATGCAGTGAACATTAGTGTACAAGTATGTTTTTGAGTCTTTGTTTTTAATTCTTTTGAGTATATACCCAGGAGTGGAATTTATGGTCTTATGGTAATTTTATGTTTAACTTTCTTTTTGAGGAATTGCCAAACTGTTACACAGTGGTTGCACCATTTTACATTCTTGTCAGCAATGTATGAGGATTCCAGTTTTTTCACATTCTTGCCATTAGTTATTTGCTATTTTGTTATGTTCTTATTGTCATCCTAGTAGGTATGCAGTGGTACCTCATTGTTTTTATTTTCATTTCCCTAATATCTAATGATGTTGAGTGTCTTGATGTGTTTTTTGGCCATTTGCATATATTCTTTAGAGAAATAATGAAGTCCTGTAACCATTTTTAAATTGGATTGCCTTTCTGTTGTTGAATTATAGGAGTTCTTTATATATTCTGATTATTAAACTGTTATTCTGTATATGATTTGCAGATATTTTCTCCTCTTCTGTAGGTTGTCTTTTCACTTTTTAAAATTTTATTTATTTATTTATTTTTAAAGATTTTATTTATTTAATTGACAGAGAGAGAGATTGCAAGTAGGCAGAGAGAGAGGAGGAAGTGGGCTCCCTGCCAAGCAGAGAGCCCGACGCGGGACTCGATCCCAGGACCCTGAGATCATGACCTGAGCCGAAGGCAGAGGTTTAACCCACTGAGCCACCCAGGCACCCATTTTCACTTTTTTTTAAAAGATATTTTTATTTGTCATGGAGAGAGAGAGCACACAAGCAGCTGGAGCAGTAGGCAGAGGGAGAGGCAGGCTCCCCGCTGAGGAAGGAGCCTGACGTGGGACTCCATCCCAGGACCCTGGGATCATGACCTGAACGGAAGGCAGACGATTAACCAACTGTTTATGCCACATGTGGGGCTTGAACTCAAAACCCCCAAGATCAGGACTCACATTCTCTATCAACTGAGCCAGCCAGCACCCTTGTCTTTTCACTTTCATAATAAGGTACTTTGACGTATTAAAGTTTTTAATTTTGATGAGGAGCAACTTGCATATTTTTTCTTTTTGTTGCTTATGCTTTTGGTACCATATCTAAGAATCCATTACTAAAGTGTAGATTGTAAAGATTTCCCCTTGTTTTCTTTTGAGTTTTATGGTTTTATTTATAATTATTTTTTTATTTTTTAAAGATTTTTTTTTATTTCATGGAGGGCAGGGAGCACAAGCATGCAGAGCAGAAGGAGAGGGAGAAGCAGACTCCCTGCTGAGCAGAGAGCCGGGGCTGGGGCTTGATCCCAGTATGCCGGGATCCTGACTGAGCTGAGGGCAGATGCTTAACTGAGCCACCCAGGTACCCGAAGAGTTTTATGGTTTTAGGTTTTATATTTCAGTCATTGGTTCATTTTGAGTTAATTTTGCATATGATATGAGGTAGGGGTCCACCTTTAAAAATTTTATTTATTTATTTATTTTTTCGGTGTGGCTTTAGGTTATCTTTGTGATTCCAATGTGTAATGTAAGGTATGATTGCAGGGTAATTTTCTATTTTATATTGTGGATGTTCAGCCGTCAGTACATGGTGGTCATCTTCTTGACTACGTTTAAATGCATACTTGTTATTATATATAAATTATTTCTTATGATAATTTGAATTTGGTTCTGGAATTCCTCTTCTGCTCTCTTGGGTGTATTTCATTCAGTCCTATATGTTTTAAATAAGTTTCAGTTTAGTTTTTTTTCCTTTGTAATATATTAAGAGTTTGTGTCACAAAGAATACAAATAATTTTTTTTGAGATTTTATTTTCTTAAGTAATCTCTACACCCAGTGTGGGGCTTGAACCCACAAAGTTGAGATCGAGAGTTGCATGCCCCACCAACTGAGCCAGCCAGGCACCGCCACAAAACGTACAAATAATTCTTAAAAAAATCTACAGTGTTGTTAAAATTTGGTTTAGAGGAAGTCATCTAAGACTACTACTTTTATTGGCTTTAAAGAAATAGTGTACGGATGGAAGTACCATATAAATATCAAATGCTGGAAAGAAATATGTCATTTATTCTATGAAGTATAGCTACAGGATAGGAGAGAAATATTGATATACTCCAAATCTGTGAAGTAGGAATTGTTTAGACATTTGCATTTCCTCTAAAGAAATTAGTACCAGGGGTGCCTGTGTGACTCAGTTGGTTGGGCATGCTCAGGTCAGCTCAGTTCATGATCTCAGGGTTCTGGGATTGAGCACCGACTTGGGCTCTCAGCTCAGTGGGGAGCCTGCTTCTCCCTCTCCCTCTGCCTGCTGCTCTGCTTGCTTGTGTGCTCTCTCTTTCTCTGTCAAATGAATAAAATTAAAAAAAAATTAGTACCAGAAATAATGAATTTTGCTTCTGAATTTAGTTCCTATATTAAATTGCATAATGACATATTTAATGCTTAGCTAAACTTTCTTTTAAAAAGTCAGCTGAGGGGCACCTGGGAAGCTCAGTCAGTTCAGTATCTGCCTTCAGCTCAGTTTGTGATCCTGGGTCCTGGGATCGAGCCCCACATCAGGCTCCTTGCTCGGTGGGGAGTCTGTTTGTCCCTCTCCCATGGCTGCTCCCCCTGCTTGTGCTTTCTCTCTTTCTCTCTCTCAAGTAAATAAATAAAATCTTAAAAAAATAAAAAGTCAGCTGAGAAAAATGTTAGGTTTTGAGTCCTCTGTTTTCTCATCAGATACATATTGTTTCTCAGGCTCTGGTTCATATTTCGGTACCACATTGAATTAAGGTGTATTTTATTAACATGGAATGTGTTCTGTTTTCTGTCATAGACATTTTTGGACATGATTTCATGGACTTTTTTTCCAGAAATTGAAAGTATGTTAAAATTGTTTATTTTTTTGGCTTGTATACATTAGAAGCAAAAAGACAGAAATGGAACTAGAAGCTGCATAGAAGCTGATACATTCCATCCAGTTTCGTGTCAGTATTAGGAGTGTCTAATCAATCATGAAATCAATTTGGATTCATTGAGTTCTCAGTTCAGTGCTTACTTCTCAACTAAACTCATTTAAAGCATAGCGTGGTAAGGATTAACATTTTAGCTTAGTACTCTCTATTCACTGAATAATTTTGCATTAAGAAAGTGTGATTTCGGGCGCCTGGGTGGCTCAGTGGGTTAAAGCCTCTGCTTTCGGCTCAGGTCATGATCTCAGGGTCCTGGGATCGAGGCCTACATCAGGCTCCCTGCTCAGCCTGCTTCCCCCCCCCCTCTCTCTGCCTGTCTCTCTGCCTCCTTGTGATCTCTCTCCCTCTGTGAAATAAATAAATAAATCTTTAAAAAAAAAAAAAAGAAAGTGTGATTTCTAAGCTAGTATAGTTGGGAATTTGTGACTTAATGACAAGGGAGAAAATTTTGGAGTGTGACTACTCTAATAAAAATCTATTCAGTCATTCAGCTGTTTTTTATTGAACATCTGTTGTGGGTTAGGCACTACTTTAGGGATTGGGGCTATAGCAATTAGCAAGTCAGATGACATCTCTGAGCTCATATTGTTGTGGGGTATCTGAGGAGACGAATAACAGATTGTAAATAACTAAGTAACCAATTAAATAAGATGGTTTAGTGAGGTGTGTGATAAAAATAACCCAAGTAAGGCTGTGAAGATAATGGTGACTGATAGGGCTGTGTTTGAGAAAGTTCAGAAAGTGGGCACATAAGGCCTCTTTGAGGAGACCTGAATGAAGAGAAAGGCCATTTAACAATCAGTTCCAGCAGAGGGGACTGCAAGTTCAAAGACACTCATGCTGGACCAAGCTTAACCTGTTGAGTTTGAAAGAAGGCTTGCGGGGCTGGAGCGTACTGAGCTAAACCATTGCAAAAACAAAGAGAAGTTCTCTTTGTGGAGGTTTGCTTGCTCCAAACAAAGGTAGGAACATTTGTATATGGATAACAGGTATGTAAGTAAGTATTCCCTTCAGTATTGAACGTAGATGAGTATCAGTGGATATTGAGTGCCTGTTACATGTGAGGCATCATTTAGGTGCTAGAGACAGCAACGAATACAACAGAGAGAAATTTCTGCTTTCATGGAGCTTACATACTAGAAATATTTTAGTAGAGGGCAATAATACTGTGAGTTTTATAAAATATTTGATAGGTTAATTGATGTAATTAGGAACGCAGTTCTCAACCCTTTGGGATTGTGTAGGAGGGATAGTGGATGGTGGTGACTTTCAGGATGCCTAGAGGTGTGTAGTAAAGACCTTAATGAAAGTGTGTAACAGTTCATGGGTGTGCTGGGTAGAAAAACAATTGAGAATCAGTATAATACTCTCTAGAGTAAGATAGTTTTAGAATCCAAGGATGCTACAAAGAACATTTTAGAAACTTAGCAAACTTGAATTAAAACAAATAATTTGCACTTCAGAAAATCTATTGAAACGTTTTGGGAGTAATATTAACTTTCTTACAGGGCTGGTTTTATTTGCTCCTGTGGTAAACAGGGATTGAATTCAGATATAGTGAACAGAAGCATTGGTTATCTTGGGGGTTTTCTTTCTTATGGATATAGTATTTTGTAGTTTTTCTTCCACATTCTAGTTTTTCTGGCTCTTTATGTGTGAGGATGCCTTAATGGGCCTATAACATAAAATTGCTGTGACTTTTCGTTTTGGTTAAGATAAGTAGATAAAAGAAACTTTTACTTTCTTAAGGTAAAATAATATCTGAATTACACATTTAATGCTTGAATTACACATTTAACAAATGACACGTTAGTTAATTAAAATAAAAACTCAGTTGTTAAAAGGAGAGGCAGGGTTTCCTGGGAAATTTGTACTATCTCTGGAGTGTGTTCTTTGTTGCAACAGAGGCAAAGAGTTTCTGTTTCTGTATTTTCAGGGATACAAGCAGCAGTGAGAGTGAAGAGAGTTCTGGTTCTTCTGATGATGAGTTAATTGGCCCTCCTTTGCCCCTTCAAATGATGACAGAACCAAGTAATCATATCGAGGAAGATATCCTTGGTCCTTTACCTCCACCTCTTTATGAAGAAGTAGAAGAAGAAGATGATGATGACGGTGATTCAGAGGAGGAGGAAGTAAGTATGTCAGTAGTAGTTTAACAGTTCACTGGAGCAGTGTAGGGATCAGTTCCCTGCTAACTGTTATTCACGAGTGAGAGCAAATAAAGAACAGTTTTGAGTTTACTACTGATAGCCCTTGTTGAAAGAACTCTAAAGGATGTACTTCAGAAACAAGGAAATATAACTCAGAAATCATAAATGGGCAGCAAGAAGCAATGTCTTAAAAAAATAGTTAATAAGCATTTTGTTAAATCTGCATAAGCAATGAACATTACTGTAAGCATTAATGTAAATAACAGTAATGAATAAATTTAGGGAGTTTTTTAAAAAGACTTTATTTGAAAGAGAGAGCGAGCTCCTGCACATGAATGGAGGAGGGGCAGAGAGAGAAGCAGACTCCCCACTGAGAAGGGAGCCCCACATGGGGCTCTATCCCAGGACCCATGAAATCATGACCTGTGCCTAAAGCAGCTGCTTAACCAACTGAGTCATTCAGTTGCTCAATTTAGGGGGATTTAAAAACAAAGTGGATCTAAAATTATTGTGATCAATAATGGGGAAGATAGGAGAGGAGGATCAGTTCGTTCAGTTGGAAGTCCTTGTAGCATTTGGAAGGCGACTAGAGCTATTAATTAACTTCAAATTATTTTAAGCATCCAAGTTATAATTTTAAGAGTAATTGTCCAAAGAATAGAAATAAATTGTATAACCTCAAAATAGTAAAAGAAAACCATTGGTATATTTTGTGTATTTGATACCCGGAGTGGGTCATTTTTGAATACCACTCTCATCAGTGATAAATTATTTTCAGTAATGATTGAGGTGAAACAAATAATGATCAGAAAAGAAACAGCTTTTGCAAATCTGTCAATGACTTTACAAAATGGGCATTCTTTGCATATTCTTGTTCAGTACCAGTATACCAAATTTATCAATCTTTGTTAATTCATAGATAATCAAAGAAAGCTTTTGAAAGATTTTTTATATATTTTAGTGAGAGAGGAGAGCACGTGAACAGGGGGAGGAACAGAGGGAGGGAGAAAGAATCTCAAGTCAACTCTATGCTGATGGTAGAGCCCAACGGAGGGCTTGATCTCAGCACCCTGATACCTTGACCTGAGCCAAGAGTGAAACCAAGAGTGGAACTCTTCTTTTTTTCTTTAAGATTTTATTTATTTATTTGACAGAGAGATTACATGTAGACAGAGAGGGAGGCAGAGAGAAGAGGAAGCAGGCTCCTTGCTGAGGAGAGGGCCTGATGCAGGGCTCGATCCCGGACCCTGAGATCATGACCTGAGCCAAAGGTAGAGGCTTTAACCCACTGAGCCACCCAGGTGCCCCCAAGAGTGGGACTCTTAACCAACTGAGCCCCCCAGGGGCCCCTGATCAAAGAAAGCTTTTAATTTTAATTCTGAAAAATTTTTTTCACATGAAACTTGAGATATGTCTGTGTGTCTGTGTGTGTGTGTGGATATATACATATACATGTGTGCATGTGCACCATGTATGTGAATTAAAAAAAAAGAGGCACATAAGGATAAATTTGGTAGTTTCATTAAAAATCTTGTTTCATGGGGCACCTGGGTGGATCAGTCAGTTAATCGTCTGCCTTCAGCTCAGGTCATGATCCTAGCATCCTGGGGTAGAGCCCCACATCGGTCTCCCTGCTCAGTGGGGAGTCTACTTCTCTCTCTGCCTCTCCCCCTGGCTTGTGCTCTCTCTCGATCACTCTCTCAAGTAAATAAATAAAATCTTAAAAAAAAAATCTTGTTTCACAATAGATTCCTGAAATTGCAGTGTTGACCATTTCTTTTTTTAATTTTTAAATTTTATTTTAATTATCATTAACATATATTATTTGTTTCAGGGGGTACAGGTCTGTGATTCATCAATCTTACACAATACACAGTGCTCACCACAACACATAACCTCCCCAATGTCCATCACCCAGCCACCTCATCACCAGCCACCCCATCCATCTCTTTTAAAAAAAAGTTTTTTAAAGATTTTATTTATTTGACAGAGAGAGAGAGAGATCATAAGTAGGCAGAGAAGCAGGCAGAGAGAGAGAGGAGGAAGCAGGCTCCCTGCTGAGCAGAGAGCGTGATGCGGGCCTCGATCCCAGGACCCTGAGATCATGACCTGAGCTGAAGACAGAGGCTTTAACTCACTGAGCCACCCAGGCGCCCCTCTTTTTTAAAATTTTGATATCAATTCTGGTGGCTTTTAAAAAATACCTCTTTTCACTAAAATGTAGTATATATATTTTTTTCTTCTGTAAAAATAAAAAAAATGGCTACATTATGGTAAATATTTCATCAAATGATCCACTGCAGAATGTTTTTGGTGAAAACAATTCAGGTGTTCAAATGTTGCCCTTTTGAATTCTTCTGCCAACCTAGTCTCCCATCTTTTGTTTTCTCTCAAAGAATAACATTCAAAGAATAACAGAATGGGAGATACTCAAGTATTATTTCTTTAGTATATCAGTTTATTTTGGATCTGCTGTTTAAATGCAGACACGTGTCGTACAACAAGGATTGGAGTTACAAAACTACCTTTGAAGTAAGTTTGAATGATTTTGAACCACTCAAAACATTGTCTGTAAATATACATATCAGAGTATATCTGTGCATGTATGCGATGCAGACTGTGTAACTGGGAGTTCTGTAAATTAACTTCAGGTAGAAATCAATATTTATTAAAAGAATAAAAATATGCCAGTTTGAAGCTTACATATTTATTATCAAAACTAACCCTAATCATAGTAAAAAACAATAAAAAACAAATTTCTAATCTGACATTTTCAGAATTGCCAGCAAATTAGTTATAAATTATATAATTCATCAAAAAAATGTTAGATTTGTATTGTATTGGGCTTGCTCAGAGTTTTCTCTTATCAGAAAATTTTCATGTCTAAAAATGTTTGAAAATAACAGACATATGTGAAATATTAGGATAATTAGAAATGTGAATACATGTCTAGTAACAGAAGGAAAGACAAGTAAATTGTGTAGTCATAAAATATTATGCAGTCATTGAATGTGTTTAATAAGAGCTTTCAGTAGCACTAGGGAGTGATGTAAAACTGTCTAAACATTTTGATTTCAAAAATTTAAATGATACAGATATATGGAAAAAAGTATATACATTGCTTGTTTCTGGATTGTGAGAATGAGGATTTTTTTTCCTGCCTCATACTTTCCTGTTCTTTTCTAATTTCCATATTGATCATAAGATGTGCCTGTGATTAGAAACAAATAATGAGGTTACATTCAGTTAACATTTCTTCATCGTAAGCCAATTAAGATCTTAATTTAAAAATTAGAAAAAAAAATAAAAAATAAATTTAGAATAGGTAGGGTGATCGGCATTAAGCAGGGCACTTGATGTGTTGTTTTCTTTTTAAGATTTTATTTATTTGACACAGAGAGAGAGAGAGAGATCACAGGGAGGCAGAGCAGCAGGCAGAGGGAGAGGGGGAAGCAGGCTATCCGCTGAGCAGAGAGCCGGATTCGGGGCTTGATCCAGGACCCTGAGATCATGACCCGAGCTGAAGACAGAGGCTTAACCCACTGAGCCTCCCAGATGCCCTGCCACTTGATGTTAATACAACTGATGAATCACTAAATTCTACCCCTGAAACTGGTATTATACTATATTTTAACTAAATTGAATTTAAATAAAAAACTAAAAAAGAGAAAAGAAAGAAAAAAATTAGAACAGATAGAGAAAAAACTCTAAACAGAGTAATATTGAACGTGAATATAAAATAAATCTTAAGTGCTATGAATAAATTCCTATCTTACATTGTTCCAAAAAGGATGTAATGAAGTGAAATGCTATAAGAAAGCATAAATTAGGAAGAATGGAGGAAAATAGAAAAGCAGGGAACATAAATAAAATTAACATAAGTCGTAGGAAGCAGAGTTCTAAATATTTGCTGTAGGTCCGTTTTAAGGGGCCAGCCTCTATATCAGTTAGCACCTTACAGTAGTCCCCCCTTGTCTGTGGGGGATGCATTCCAAAACCCCCAATGGATTCCAGAAACCAGAGATGGTACCAAACCATGTGTATACTATGTTTTTTCCTATACATATATGCCTGTGATAAAGTTTAGTTTATAAATTAGGCACAGTAAGAGATGAACAACAGCTAATGATAAAATAGAACAATTACAACAATATACTGTAATTAAGAGTTAGGTGAATATGGTCTCTATCGAAATACTTACATTGTGATGATGTGAGATGGTAGAATGCCTGTGTGACAAAGCGAAGTGAGGTGAATGATACAGGCATTGGTGCTAGAGTGTTAGGTTACAGTCGACCTTCTGACCATGGTTGACAGTGGGTAATGAAGCTGGAAAATGAAACTATGGTTAAGGGAGGACTACTGTATTATGTAATTTGGCTGATGCTGACAAAATGGAAAAAAACAATGGCTTAAACAAGATAGAAGTCTTTTCTTTCTGTCTCACATAAATTCAGTCAACAGTTAATTGGGGAACCCTGGGTGGCTCAGTTGGTTAAGCGGCTCAGGTCATGATCGAATCCTGGGATTGAGTCCCACATCGGGCTCCTTGCCTGGCGGGGAGCCTGCTTCTCCCTCTGCCTACTGCTCCCCCTACTTGTGTGCTTTCTTTCTCTCTCTCTCTCTGACAGATAAATAAATAAAAGTCTTAAAAAACAAAACAGTTAAATGGACCAGAACTAGTTTGTAGGTCCAGTGTGCCACAGATAAGCTTGCTTCCATCCTTTTGTTCTGCCATCCTCAATAACGTGGGCTTCAAGATGTATGCTCAAGCTGTAGCCATAATTTTTGCACGTTTGTCAGCAGGAATGCAGAAGGAATAAAGAAGCCTACTGATTTTGAACTTAGTCTTTTACATGAGAAATATAATATTTAGGAAGCTAGGATTATAGTTGAAATTCAGTGCTTCTATTAGAAAGGATAGATGATATGGAGAGGGGGAGCCAATTAGCAGCTCTGGGGTGAGCATAAATTTATATTCAGTGTTTGGTGCTTTTGGTTATAGTAATGCCAAATTACATTTTAGAAAAAAATTTTAGCCATTGTGAATAATCCTTTACTGTTGTATGATATAGACTCTACTTGATTATATTTTGTTCATTATAAATTATATGGCTACCTTTCTCCAAAGGAACAAAAGATGTAAAATTTATGGGTATTAATGTAATCTTCAAACTCTTGGGATTTGGTTACTGTATTAGCATGCATGAATTTCACTTGAAAAAAATTATTTTTTTGTATCTGTTATATCCTGCATTTAGTTATTGTATTGTTCTTTTTTAAAGGAATTTTTAAAAGATTTTATTTATTTATTTAACAAAGAGAGGGGGAGAGAGAGCAGGGGAGTGGGAGAGGGAGAAGTCAACTTTCCATTGGACGGAGAGCCCAACTTAGGGCTCAGTCCAAGGACCCTGGGATCATGACCTGAGCCGAAGGCAGATGCTTAACCGGCTAAGCCACCCTGGCGCCCCTATACTTTTTTTCTTAAGAAATGAGTTGCAGTCTTTTTGGTTCATTTTGTTAAAGAAGGAATCCCTAAAACTAGCTCCGAGGCTAGCCCTAAGATATTGTCAAGTTCAACTATATATTTGTCAGGTTCTTTTATACAGAGAATCATTTTATACAGAGAATCTTTTATACAGAGAAATACTCATAAGGGGAAATGGAAGTATAGAAATGGACTTAAAAAAAACTTTACAGAAGGATTCCTTTTTATTTTAAAAGATATTTTTAAAAATATTTTTTTATTTTTACTTTTTTGCCTCAGAAAGTGACATTTATTCAAAGGAGAAAAAAAAATGGCAAGATGTCCATCTCTTGGCTCCCTTCCCTTCCCCTTCCTGCTCTTTTTAACCCCCTCCATGGTCTGAACCCTGAGTAGGGCTAGGTAGGAGGACACCACTCAGATGAAGTCAGCAACATTGAGGTTCTCTTCACTGGAGGTGTTGTAGAAGGTCTTGATGTCTTGAAGAGTCTTCTTGTCTTCTGTCACCATGTTAATAACCACACCCTTAAGGCCACATTGGCCACCATGACTGATTCTATGGATATAGTTTTCCTTGTTGGTGGGAAGGTTATAGTTGATGACTAAAGAAAGCTGCCACACATCAATGCCCTGGCCTAGGTCAAGAGAGAGGACAACTTTAGCGTGTGAAATGAGAAAAGGACATGGTCTACCCAGAAGAGATTGAAGTATCTGTGTAGGCAGCAAAAGGAACACAAAGCAAACATCCCCTCTCCTCCAACAACCTAAGGTGTGCCAGATTGTATTCCAAGATGCTTCTTCCTGAAGAGGGGAGTGAGCTGGCCCTTTGGAGAGGGAATCACCTTGGATTTTCTAGAAGGCTTCCTAAACAGAGAAAGTATATTTTATTTTTTAATTCATTATTTTAAATTTTTAAATTTTATTTTTTTAACCTTAGGCATGAGTTATTCATTTTTAAATCTCAATCTTTTTTTTTTTTACTATGGTAAAACCTATGTAACGTAACATTTACCATCTTAACCACTTTTAAGTGTATAGTATATTAGTGTGAACTATATTCACATTGTTATGCAACAGATCACTAGAACTTTTTCATCTGGCAAAGCTGAATACACCCATTAGACAACAACTCTACTTTTTCCCTACCCTATGCCCCTAGCAAGTACCATTCTTGAGAAAGTGTATTTTAAATGCTTCAGTGTAGAGTGCCTGTGTGGCTCAGTAGATTGTGCTTCTGCCTTCGGCTCCGGTCATGATCCTAGAGTCCAGGGATTGAGCCCCGCATTGGGCTCCCTGCTCAGTTGGGAGTCTGCTTCTCCCTTTGTCCCTCACACAGACACTCTCTGTCTCTCAAATAAATAAATAAAATCTTAAAAAAAAAAAAAAAGAAAGAAATGCTTCAATTTGGGGAAATATGCCTCTTTAGTGAAGCAAGTTATACCTGTAAACAAAATTAGCAATTTTTACTGACTTGTGTGTGTGTACGTGTGGGTTTAAAGATTTTATTTATTTATCAGAGAGAGAGAGAGAGAGCACAGGCACGAGTGGTGGGGACGGGCAGAGGGAGAAGCGAACTCCTCTGAGCAGGGAGCCCGATATGGGATTTGATTCTGGGACCCTGGCATCACAACCTGAGTCGAAGGTAGATGCTTAACCGACTGAGCCACCCAGGCGCCCCTCCTCACTTGTGTTTATGATTATCATTTTTTAAGAGGAGTTTTACCTCCTTCCCGCTCTCTCTTATTATTTTCCACAACTGGCATATAATTCAGTTCCCATTTAGCACTAGTTGTATCAGTAATTCAGGATATATTTTTAAAGGACATATCTAATTTTTCATCAGTATAGGCTAATACATGGAAGGTCTGATTTTTAAATGTGTCAGACCCCACCAATTCCTGTTTGCCCATTCATTCTCCCTAACAGAGTTTTGAATTGGTACTGGCCAAAACTTTAATGCTTCCTTCCCATTCCTCTAGTTCCTGCTGGTTAAAATTCTGTCCAGCCTTTAGGGACCATTTCAAATGTGATTTCCTCCATGCAGCCTCTCCAGATGCCAACTGCATGCTTTACTTCCCAGGCTTGGCTTCTGCCTTCCATAGCCAACACAAACTGTTTTCCTTGTTAATTCATTATTTGTGTGTTTGTCTAAACTCCTCTGTCTCCACTTTGCAACCATTTGTGATGATCTCAAGTATAGGGACTTGGATATAAATGGTTCATTAATTTCTAAAAACTCTTAAAACCTCTGGTGTAGTGTCTTTATATAGTACATACAGAGTAAATATTTGTCAAGTGGATTGAGTGTATTTGGCTTTTATAATTGAACAGTTCATTTTATGACATTTGTGACTTAGCAATCCTTAGTTTTTACATGGAAAATGGAAGTAGGGATCGAGGAATGAACAGAGGAAATATGAATATAAAAATGTATACAGATACCTATTTCTGGAAGAACCATTGGATTTGCCTTGTCCTAAGTTTACAGTTTATTTTTTATTACTTTTTATCTGAGTTTACAATTTAGTTATATAATAGTTTAATAATTATAGGAGGTATTCTATGAGTCAAATGATATTAATTTAATTGTATAAATTATAGCTACTTATGAACCTACCTGTCAAATGAGGCAAAAAAAAAGTTTTTTCTTCTTAAAATAGGAATCGTGACAAAAAGGAATTGTGATTGTTTTCATTGAAATGTAATTTATATATGATAATGTGCACAGATCTTAAGGGTTCAGTTTGGTGAGTGTTAGTCATTGTATATTTTGTATTCAGGCACCATACAAAACAAGATATGGGACATTTCTGTCACCCAAATAGTTCTTTGTGCCCCCTTTTAGTCACAAAACTTTTAAAGAATGAGTTTGGTAGCTGTATAATTGGAAGGAGAGTTATGAGAGAACATAATTAGGAAGTACAGTAAAATCTATACCACCTGGTTATGGTTAATTTTGTTGTTTTTTTTATATGCAGTTTACTTCAGTTGCCCGTTAGTAGTTGGTCTAGTGTTACTACTGTTGAGGTCACTGGAATGGAGATGTTAATGTATATTGTAATTCTTTTGATGACAAGCTTGCTTTATTATTATTCTTTTATTCCATTTTACTTACCTACAGTGGTAATGGAATTGTTCTTTCAAATGGAATGCAAATGAAAACAGTATGCAAACCATTACTTAACTTTGTCAAACTACACCAACTGTTAACTAATTAAAAGTATTTAGTATTTGAAGATTATTTTTCTTTGAGTTTAATGAACAAAATTTCAAATTGGTAGGGTCAGAGAAAAGAGGGGTAAAAAGTAACTTTTAAATTATATCTATTTTGCATGATTCTGATTTTTTTAAATGTAAAAAAGGTTGTAACTTACAGTTAAGTAGAGACTTTGGGATTGTTGAGTATTTTTATTAGCCTTGCTATCCTCTTTCCTGTTACTGCAAAAAATTGAAAGTTGCATTTTTATGACCATAGCTAAAGGCTAGATGTAGCAGTGACTTTTTAGTTGTGAGCACCTGTTTTCCATGAACTTTCTCTGACTCCCTGGCTGGCACGTTCTGTAGTGAAGAGTCCAAGTTTGGGCCACCACTGTGTTTCTCTGACTTCTGGTCTGAGGCTTCTCATCCCCTTGGCCTTGGTCATTGCCAACCACCTGTATCAGTCAGTCTCTTTCCTTCATGCATAGGGAAAGATTGAAGAATCAACAGTGGGTAAAAGTTCTCTTTTAGTTTTCAGAAGTTGATTTGAGAATGAGATTAAGTAAACACTTAGGATAGGGATTGACACATACTAAGCACTCAGAATTCCTGGGCTTTATCATTGTTTTTTATCATCATTACCATATTTGATTAATGATCAGTTTTAATTTAATTACAGCTTACTGGGAAGAAAAGTCTTAAAAAAAACAATGTGAGGAAGCTTAATGGTATTAACTTCAGAGGAAATTAATGTTCCTTAAAACAGAAAAATTTAATTACACCTGCAAGATTCTGTCAGCAGAGGATGCTAGAAGCTCTATTCCAACATCCAGTGAATGTGTTCCTTACATTTCCAAGCGGCAAATGTGTCAAGGCCTTCATTCTTTAGAAGGACACTAGGGGGCAGTAGAGACATTTTGGCTTTTGGCAAAAATCCATTTTATTCGACCATCTCCTATCTATAGTGGAAGGGGAAAAAAAGATTCTTATAAATAATGTCTTCTATAAATTGGAACAAGTGAGGTTTAGGTTGAGATTAATGCTGGAATAATAGTTATTATTTTTTAAAGATTTTATTTATTTGTTTGATAGAGATCACAAGTAGGCAGAGAGGCAGGCAGAGAGAGAGGAGGAAGCAGGCTCCCTGCTGAGCAGAGAGCCCAATGCGGGGCTTGATCCCAGGCCCCTGAGATCATGACCTGAGCTGAAGGCAGAGGCTTAACCGGTTCACTGAGCCACCCAAGCACCCCTGGAATAATTATTTTTTAAAACGAACAATGCATAAAAATTAAGAATATTCTTTCGTGATTTGACAGTATTTTAACCTATTTATAGGATTTTTTTTGTATCTTTAAATTTTTTAAGCCAGTAACTATATGATAAGGCTTAATGGCAGGAATATTAAGGATAGCCTCTTTATAATTTAAGATTTGTCTATAAGTTCAAATAAGAAAGTTTATATTTCTCTGATCACCAGAATAATCCAAACTTTTAAAAACGCATGTCAGATCTTGACACTTCCCTGCTTCCTTTGCCACTTTCCTGTCAGTAAACCCTCCAGTTTCTTCTGTCACAATGTTAAGAAATCCAAGTTCCCTGCCATGACCTCTAAGGCCTGCATGACTTGGCCTCTTCACATCTTTCTGACTTCATCGCCTTCCACTCCCTGTCTTGCTCACTCTTCTCTACCCACAGTGACCTTTCTGCTTTTCTCTTAGCAACCGTGCTTCTTCCCTCACAGAGCTTTTCTATTTACTCTTTCCTATACATGAAATAGCTCTCAGAGCTTTACATGACTCCCTCTTTTCATTTGGATCTTTGTGGAAGTGTCATCTCTTTGAGCACCTTCAGTAAGTACCTCCACTCGCTCTGCTGCACTGTCTTTTCTGACATTGCTTTATGATAGTTACTATTATTTGTCATTTTTTGTTTATTGGTTTGTTGTCTTTCTCCTCACAGTAATACAAGTTCCATGAGAGCAGTTGTATTGCCCCTTTTATTGTTGTATCTCCATTGGCTGGACTGGTACCTGGCACATAGTAAATGCTCAAGGAATATTTGTTCAATGAATGGCCATCCGTGGCTGTGGTCAGAGGTACTCTCTTGCCCCTAAACATTTCATTGAATCAAAGCTAGCTTCTGATACAGTCACAGTGATCCTTTAGAAGCTCAGGAGTCAATACTCACCCTCACATTTTCAGGCTAATCCTGCCACAATTCCTTTGTTGAAAGGCTGCAGTTCCTTTTTAGGCTCCCATTGCCAGGTAGGCTTTTGTGTCCTCTCCGGTGGCTGCCAGGAACACTCACCAGTGTGTGTCCCTTCTGCCTTTGAGCAGTGGCTTTTTTCCCCCCAACAAATATTTTATGTGATTGTCATGTGAATGACACTGCTAGCATGAACAGTTTGGTTTTTTTTTTTTTTTAAGATTTTATTTATTTATTTGACACACAGAGAGAGATCACAAGTAGGCAGAGAGGCAGGCAGAGAGAGAGAGAGGAGGAAGCAGGCTCCCTGCTAAGCAGGGAGCCTAATGCGGGGCTGGATCCCAGGCCCCTGAGATCATGACCTGAGCTGAAGGCAGAGGTTTTAACCCACTGAGCCACCCAGGCGCCCCTGAACTGTTTTTTTTATTGCAGTAGTTAGTGTGCAGTGATGAAGTTGGACTTTTTTTTTTTTTAAGATTTATTAGAGACTGTGTGCAGGTGTGTACATACAAGGTTGCGGGGAGAGGGGGAGGGCATCTCAGGCAGACTCCCCGCAGAGCCTGATTCGGGGCTCAAGATCACCAGCCTGAGATCATGACGCAAGCCAAAATCAAGAGTTGGACGTGTAGCCGACTGAGCCACCCAGGTGCCCCCTAAAATGGTCTAATTTATGCAAATAATACAAAGCATAATTTAAGTGCAATGAGGAAGGCAAGAGGATACTTTTTATCTGACTGATTGTAGTCTCCTTAAATACAAGTTGTTTGAATATGTAAGTATATTTACTCTGGTGAGTTTCTGCCTTTATGGTATATATACTGTACAGTAAATTGCAAATCTTGCAGATGTAAGTTGTCATTCTATGGAAGTGATGTTAAGGATGCCCTTTGCTCTACCCAAAACCATTGTCAAATGAAGATTTAGTTGAGTTACACCAGTTCTTAAGTGAAAAAAGGAAAATTAACAAGGGTGGTAAATGATTTGAATATCATAGGATTAAGAGCCTTTGAGAAAATCGATGAAGGCCTTGAATATTTTTTGCAAAAACAGTCCTCTTAATAATCCTTGCCAAAGTCAGTCCTATAGAGTCTTTATGCCATGTTATACCGTCAAAAAATTTTGGTTGGAAAAATGACCCTTCCCATCTCCACCCCATTCTCTCTCTCTGCTCAAAACACTGCTGTTTTTTCCCCCTACACTTTATATTTTTTTGATCCTAGGTTCAGGGGATTGAATTATTCACACTTCATAGTTCTGTTAATACTGTTGTAATTAGCTGTAAAAAAATATTGTAATTGGGTCTTCCAATGTCCTTCACTTGTTATTATTTATCTATGTGGAATTTTTTTATGTGGAATTTTTTATCTTTTGTTTTCATTTCACTTTTCTTCCTATATCCTAACATCTTCCTACATGTGCCTCGTCTCGTGGCTCTGTTTCACTCATGTTTCCTTTTACCTTAAAGCTTTTTATTAAAAACTTAATTCAGTGTAATTTCCCCCATTTCTTATTTCAGTTTGTTATTTTACCATTTTATTTTTAAAATATATTATCTTTAAGTAATCTCTCTACCCAATCTGAGGCTTGAACTTAAAGCCCCAAGATAAAGAGTCACATGCTCTGTCCACTGAACCAGCCAGGCTCCACACTCAGTTTATTATTTAATAATTTTGCTTTCAATGTCCACAATAGCCAAACTATGCAAAGAGCATAGATGTCCATCAACAGATGAATGGATAGAGAAGATTTGGTATATATATACAATGGAATATTATGCAGCCATCAAAACACACCAAATCTTGCCATTTGCAACGACGTGGATAGAACTAGAGGGTAATATACTAAGGGGAATAAGTCAATCAGAGAAAGACAATTATCATATGATCTCACTAATATGAAGAATTTGAGAAACAAGACAGATGATCATAGGGGAAGGGAGGAAAAAATGAAACAAGACGAAATCAGAGAGGGAGACAAACTGTAAGAGACTCTTAATCTCAGAAAACAAACTGAGGGTTGCTGGAGGGGTGGGGGTGGGAGGGATGAGGTGGCTGGGTGATGGACATTGGGGAGGGTACGTGCTATGGTGAGCACTGTGAATTGTGTTAAGACTGATGAATCACAGACCTGTACCCCTGAAACAAATAATACATTATATGTTAAAAAAAAGAATGGAAGGGGTTAGTATAATGAAAGTGTTTATAGTTTCTTCATTTGTTGGAAAAAAATTTTGCTTTGAGTTGCTTTATTTATAGATTTTAGTTTTTCTTCTGCCTTCCCAACTGTAAGTATTCTTTTTTTTTTAATTGTAACTCTTTTTTCCCAAAGATTTTATTTATTTGACAGAGAGAGAGAGAGATAGTGAGAGCAGGAACACAAGCAGGGGGAGTGGGAGAGAGAGAAGCAGGCCTCCCGCGGAGCAGGCCAGTGTGGGGCTGGATCCCAGGACCCTGGGATCATGACCTGAGCCGAAGGCAGATGCTTAAAGATTGAGCTACCCAGGCGCCCCACGGCTACAGGTATTCTTAAGAATGAGGGTTATGTAACTAGTTTTTTCACTCTTCTAAATGTTAAGACGATTATAGAAAATGCACATCAGTTTGTTAGTTTAGTAGGTATAAACACAGTATTTGAAAATAAAACAGCTCCCTTGATCTTTCACTCTTTCTATTTACACGAGGAAAAGTGGGAGATTTGCCTGTGTCAGTTTTGAGAAAGATTTCTTAGTACTTTAATCTTGTAATTTTAAAAAGTGCCATTATGAAGAATTTCTAGAAAGTCAGGACTATTTACCAAAATTGATACGATTTGTCTTTTAGTGGAATTAGGTACTTTCTTGTTTCCATGATTGTAAGGTTTGCATTTGAATAAATTTTACATTTTTAAGTACCAAATTGATAAAGTGGTATATAAGTACATATTGAAGCAGCTCCAACAGAGCATACTTTCTTTATTCTTCTATAGACCTTGATCCTTATTTGGAAAGACATTTTGTTCATACTATTTGGGCTGAGTGCTAGCAGTGCAGCTAATTGTGATTTTGAAATAAGACCAAGACCACCAAGTTGACTCACATAGCCTATCAGGCAGCTGTTGGTTGGTAATCTCGCCATTTTACTACTGATCTGGATCGGAATCAGGGAGTCTTTATTCACTTTTGCATCCCAAGAGCCTTACAGAGCATAAATAGGAATTAAAAAATTTTTTTTAATAAATGAAGAAGTTGGTGGCACAGCCTTGTTTTTTTTAGTGTCATAAAAAAGGATGCTCCAACAAATCAGGAATTCACTGTTAAGCCACAGTTTTCTGTCTCTGTTGTCTCCTTTTGTTTGATTTATGATAAAGAAATAAGCAGATGCTGAAATCTAGAACCAAATATTACTGACAGTGGATACTTTGTGCAGCAATGTCCTAAGCACTGAAGATGAAATCTCCTTTAATCCTCCTGGTACTGTTATCCTCTGTTGACAGACAAGGAAACTGATACTCAGAGATGCTAAGTAACTTTCCCAGGGCCACCCAGTAGTAAATGTTGGAGCCAGCTTTTATATATAGGGCACCTGCTTCAGAATCCTTGTTCTTAACCATGAGGCTTTCCTTTACCTCTGATTGCAATGCCTCCTGCTTCTCAAGAGTCACCTCTTGCCCGTCTCCTATGCTCACCTCATGCCCCGTGCATATAAACTATGAACAGTCTTGGCATATGACTGACTCTTCCGTGCATTCCAGCATGCTTTTCCTTCTCTCTGGATGGTGGCCAACACTTAGTACAACTGCATTCACTTGGCAGGCTTTGTAAGCTTTGACCCTTTTGGGGTGCATTGTGACAGTCCTGTCTCCTTCATCAGGGAAGAACCTTTTCAATTTTAAGGATCTAGCTTTCCTCCTTGTAAAAGGAGAATGTTTTCTCTTTTTTTAAATTTTTTTTTTAAAGATTTTTATTTATTCATTTGACACAGAGAGAGAGACTACAAGTCGGCAGAGAGGCAGGCAGAGAGAGAGGAGAGAGAAGGAAGCAGGCTCCCCGCTGAGCAGAGAGCCCGACGTGGGCCTTGATCCCAGGACCCTGGGATCATGACCTGAGCCGAAGGCAGCGGCTTTAACCCACTGAGCCACCCAGGCGCCCGAATGTTTTCTCTTTGTAAAAACCTTCATTGACCCACAAAAATAGAGTTGAATACCTCCTTCTTTATGTGTTAGTTATATTCCTCTATTATTTTATAACAGCTTTATTGAGATATAATTCATATGTACTAAGTTTCACAATTTCCAGGTGTAGAATTCAGTGAGTGTTCATATAATCATGGAGTTGTGTAATCATTACTAGCACCTAATTTTATGACATTTCCTCCTCCCTCAAAGAAACCTTGCACTCTTTTAACTTTTACTTCCTCTTCTCTCATCACTACCCTACCCCTAATTCCTGGCAATCACTAATCTACTTTCTGTCTCTGTGGATTTGTTTGTTCTGGACATGTCACACCACTGGAATAATACAGTAAGTGTTCTTTATATTGATTTCTTTCACGTAGTGTAATGTTTTCAAGATTCATCCCTGTTAAGCATGTGTCAGTACCTCATTCCTTTTTATTGCCAGTATTGTCATACAGTGGAATATTGTATGACATACCATATTTATTTAATGCATTCATCAGTTGATGGACATCTGCTATGAACATTTGTGTAGAAGTTTTTGTATGGATGCATATTTTGGTTTTGGGGGTTTATATCTAGGAGTGGAATTACTAGGTCATATGAAAACTGTTTAATATTTCGAGGAGCTGGTTTTCAAACTGGCTATACCATTTAAAATCTCACCAGTAGTCTATGAGGATTCAATTTTTCACAACTTCACCCACACATGTTATTGTTCGTCTTTATGATTATAGCGGTCCTAGTGAGTGTGAAGTGGTATCTCATTGTAGTCTTGATTTGCATTTCTCTAAAGAATGATGATGTTGAGCATTGTTTCATGGGCTTATTGACCATTTGTTTATCTTCTTTGGAGGAATGTCTCTTCAGATATTTTTCCTGTTTCAATTGGCTTATTTGTCTATTGTTGAGTTATCGCAGTTCTTTATATATTCTGGACATAAGTCCCTTATCAGACATACATTTCCAGATATTTTCTCTCATTTTGTGAGTTGCCCATCACCTTCTTGATGGTGTACTTTGAAGTACAGTAACTTGAAATTTTGGCAAAATCCAATTTATTTTTTCTGTTGTTGTTTGTGCTTTTGGTGTCATATCTAAGAAGCCTAACTCAAGGTCACGAAGATTTACTCCTGTTTTTTTTCTAAGAGTTTTATAGTTTTAGTTCTTACATGTAGGTCTTTGATACATTTTGAGTTCATTTTGTGTATGAGTTGCATAGGGCATTCTTCTGCTATTGTCTTGTCACAACCATGATAAAATGATAGTTGTGATATAATTGTTTACAAGTATGTACCTTTCATAGCTTCTGAGCTCATGAGGACAATGCCTGTATCTTCCTTATTTTGGGATTCTTAGTGTTTATTTGGTATGGCTTTTAGTCTACCTGTGCCTTCAAATATTTTGTCTTGAAAGTACACAGAAAAATTTGAAGAGTAGTTATGAAATATGAATAGTTGATAGATATGTCCCCGTGTTTTAGAGGGATACATAAACACATTATGATAAGTACAAATATGATTGTCTGTTATTTTTTCCTCACAGATTTCATTTATTTTCTTTTAAAAACAAGCTGTTATTAGTAGGTAATCTTTATTATCTTTAGTTAAGATGTATTTTGAGCACCTGTAGTATACTATTAGCTATTATAGATACAAATCAAGTAAGACATTAGACTTGTCCTCAGGGATCTTACAGACTAATGGGGACATGGCAAGTAAACAATCTACTTTTGTTCTTTTTTTTTTTTTAAGATTTTATTTTTAAGTACTCTCTATACCATGTGGGACTTGAACTCACAATCCCAAGGTCAAGAGTTGCACGCTCTACCAACTGAGCCAGCCAGGTGCCCCAAGTGTCACTTCTCTCTAAACTTCCTTCTGCTCTCTCTCCTGCTTTGAGTTATTTCTTTTTATCTTCTTTATTTTTTATTTTTTTCTTTTCAAATTTTTATTTAAATTCTAGTTTGTTAATATACAGTGCAGTATCGGTCTCAGGAAAGAGATTTAGTGATTCATCACGTACATACAACACCCAGTGCTTGTCATAATAAGTGCCCTCCTTAATACCCATCAGCCATTTAGTACCCCCCTACCCACCTCCCTCCATGAGCCCTCCTTTTGTTCTCTATCACTGAGTCTCTTATGGTTTGTTTCCCTCTTTATCTCTCTTTTCCCCCTTTCCCTTAGGTTCATCTGTTTTGTTTCTTCAATTCCACATATGAGTGAAATCATAATGGTATTTGTCTTTTTCTGACTTATTTCACTTAGTACAATATACTCCAGCTCCATCCATGTTGTTGCAAATGCAAGATTTCATTCTTTTTGATGTCTGAGTAGCATTGCATTGTATATATATATACCACATCTTCTTTAACCATTCATCATGGACATTTGGGCTCTTTCCATAGTTTGGCTATTGTTGATAATGCTGCTATGAGCATCAGGGTGCATGTATGTGTCCCTTCGGGTCTGTATTTCTGTATCATTTGGATAAATACCTAGTAGTGCAATTGCTGATCATAGGGTAGTTCTATTTTTAACTTTTTTGGGGGAACCTCCATACTATTTCCCAGAGTGTCTGTACCAGTTTGCATTCTACCAAAAGTGCATGAGGGCTCCCCTTTTCCCACACCCTCTCCACAGTTTGCTTTTGTTCTTTAGCAAGAAATGCCCAAGAGCAGTTTAAAATACTTGGTTGTAGTGGTGGTGTCTTTAGACATTATGGCAAGTATGAAGTGTTAATACTGTGTTTGTTCCATATTTGGTGGGATGAGTAGGATGTATAATTACTAGAGCTTAAGTTGTAGAATTGTCCCAGAGAATATTTATAGATTGGTTTCTAAGATGTTTCTAATTTTCACTGTCCCTTTGACAATTGTGAAGCCTGTACATGCTTTTGCATATATGAAAAGTTATATTAAATCAGATATGGTATCCATTCTGCAGTGTTGTTAGGTTTTAAAAAACTGTAGTGGGGGAGGGGGCACCTGGGTGATTCAGTTGGTTAAGTGCCTTTGGCTCAGGTCATGATCCTGCATCCTGGGATCGAGCCCCACATCAGGCTCCCTGCTCTTCAGGGAGCCTGCTTCTCCCTCTGCCTGCTGCTCTCTCTCTTACTCTCTCTGACAAATAAATAAATAAAATCTTCATAAAAAAAAAGAACTGTAGCAGAGGAAAAGGATGAAGATATCTCAGCGTCAGATAAATTCAATAAAAATTTATTATGGCTCAGGCTTCTTTTGTTTTCCCAAATAAATTAATCCTTACCTAATTTAACTCATACTGTGGCACCTTTAGTAGTAACGTCCATGCATCTTTAACTAAATAGAAGCAGATTGCCCAAGCAGTAACTCAATTTTTATTAAAAAACAGATATGAACTCTTAAACATAACATAGTATAGTATATAACCTATGTCGAAGTAATTTTGCACTGCGTATCTGAAATTATGAAACTTGGGGAAACCTTTTTATCTCAAGGCATTTTATACTGGGTCTCCCCACAGTTCATAAAATATGTACTTTCAGGAAAAACCTTTGTTTTTGTAGCCATGGGCTCATCATAATTTCGTACTTATAATGGGTTATAATTATAAAGTATGTTGTCACATTGACTAATTTGGTTATCACTACAACTCTGTGCTTTGTTTCTCAAATGAATCATTCTAATAAATACTTACTCTTTGTAGACAGGAGGCTAAGGACTTGAGGCTTTCAGTGGATAATTAATTCAAGTTGTAACGATTTGAAAATGATATATACATTGTTGCCACTGACATGGTGGAGGTGGTTTTTTTGTTTTTGTTTTTGTTTTTTTAGGATAGGGCAAATGGTAAAACCCAGGACCTTTGTTTATAGTTGTAAAAGAAAGTCTTTTTAGGGTGGGGGTGAAGGAGTGGGAGGGAGGAATTTCATTATAAGGATTCTAGAAACCCAGGTTGCTCCTCTTTATTTCTATTATAATACTCTCCCACAAACTACCGCCATCTCCCTGGCAAGCCCTACTCCTTTGTTCTTCTGTTCCTACCTGGATTGGTCAATGTTGTGGGTAAGGGTGGGCTCTTAATAGACACATTAGTAAGTAATATGAAGAAAAGTACCACTGCAAGTAATAAGACTATTGTTAGGCTCTTTAGATATTAGTATATTATGAAAAACTGCTTTTTAACTATATAATGAATTTTTTAAAAAAATAATCTCGGGCGCCTGGGTGGCTCAGTGGGTTAAAGCCTCTGCTTTCGGCTCAGGTCATGATCTCAGGGTCCTGGGATCGAGGCCCACATCAGGCTCCCTCCTAGGCGGGGAGCCTGCTTCCTCCTCTCTCTCTGCCTGCCTCTCTGCCTACGTGTGATCTGATCTCTCTCTCTGTGTCAAATAAATAAATAAAATCTTTGAAAAAAAAATCTCTTTGCCTAATGTGAGGCTGGAACTCAGGACCCCTAGATCAAGAGTCACATGCTCTACTTACCAAGCCAGCCATGCACCCCAGTTTTTTTCTTTTTAATAATATTCTATTTATTTTCCAACTTTATTGAGGTATAATTAACAAAAATTGTACATATTTAAAGGGCATAATGTGGTTTGATACATGTATAAATTGTATAAATTGTGAAATGATTACTACGGTCAGGTTAATACATCTATCACCTCACATGGCTACTATTATATGTATGTATGTATGTTGTGGTAAGAACACTTCAGATCTACTCTCTTAGGAAATTTCAAGTATACAACACGGTATTTTTTTTTTTTTTAAGACTTTATTTATTTATTCGACAGAGAGAGACACAGAGAGGGAGCACCAGCAGGGGGAGTGGGAGAGGGAGAAGCAGGCTTTCCTGCAGCTCAGGGAGCTGGTTGCGGGGCCTCGATCCCAGGACCCTGGGGTCATGACCTGAGGCAAAGGCAGACGCCTAACGACTGTGCCACCCAGGCTCCCCACAACACAGTATTCTTTTTTTTTTTTTTTTTTAAAGATTTTATTTATTTATTTCACAGAGGGAGAGAGATCACAAGGAGGCAGAGAGGCAGGCAGAGAGAGAGAGAGGGGGAAGCAGGCTCCTTGCTGAGCAGGGAGCCCGATGCGGGCCTCGATCCCAGGACCCTGGGATCATGACCTGAGCCGAAAGCAGAGGCTTTAACCCACAACTATAGTCATCAAGCTGTACATTAGATCCCCAGAACTTACTCATAACTGACAGTTTGTATCCTTGACCAGAGACTTCTTCAAAACATTAATTTTCTAAACTTAATTTGGGACGGTAGTCAAATGTTGCAGAAAATTTCTAAAACAAAAATGTGTGAATGCTGTGAAAAGTTACTGATTGTTACTAAAAGCAATGGAGAGCCATTGAAGGTTTTCAAAGAAAAATAGCCTAAGAAGAGTAACATCATGGTAGTGAGCAATGCAGAGAGAACTGAAGAAGAAAGCAGTCAGGGAAGGACTTTTCAGTGGCATAGGGAGTGTTCGTAGTTTCAGATGTGAATAAGTTTAAGGTAAACCGTGTCATCATAGAATGTCATGAATTGCCTCATCTGATTTTTCCATTTTTATAAGTGAAAAAGCTAAGGTTCTAGACAATTGATTGGCTTAATGAAGGTTGTAAGTGGAGTTAATTGTAGAGTCCTGTCTAGATTTCAAGTCTTCAGAAGTAGCAAATAAGAGCAGATATACTCATAGAATTTTAGGGTGTCAGGGAATGATAAGGTGTATGTTCATGGTAGCTTTTGAAAATAAATGTATCTTTTGGTATAGATCCTTTTGGGTAAGTACCTGCCATTGTTGTATAAGGGTAGAAAATTGTCATCTTTATTGATAATGTCATGGAGTTTAAAAAAATAATATAATTTCTGAAAAATATAAGAATGACCTAAACTTTTTGAGTTTCTCACTCTTCACATAAGCATAAAAAGTTATTTAACAATGTACTTTTAAGTCATGTTGCTGAGAAACATTCTCCAAGATTGCAGCTTGCAATAGGGCATAAACTGTTTGAGGGTAATTTAGAGGTGGTTTGGGAATACGACTAATTGAAGGATTGGAACCAGCTGTGAGAATTAGGTAGGAAATTGTCTTTCCTTCCTGTAATATTTTAGACCTATAACTTTACATTTTTGGAGGAAGATTTTAAACATTTGGTAAATGATTTATTTTGAAGGTTACCTAAAGTTTATTAGAACATTAAGAAGTATTCAGGCTTAATACTATGCATCTTTAAAATTTTTTTTTTGCTTACGTGGGTTTTATCTATGAAAATTATTTTTTAGTTCAGTAAACTACACATAAAATTTATAATCTTTTTTTTGGTGAGATTTTATTTATTTGAGACAGAGAGGCAGCGAGAGGGAACACAAGCATGGGGAGTGGGCGAAGGAGAAGCAGGCTTCCTGCTGAGCAGGGAGCCTGATGTGGGGCTCGATCCCAGGACTTTGGGGTCATGACCCAACCCAAAGACCCACGACGCCTAATGACTGAGCCAGCCAGGTGCCCCAAAATGTATAATCTTAACCATTTTTATTTTTATTTATTTAAAAATTATTAAATTTTATTAAGTTTTCAATTTTAATTCCAGTATAGTTAACATACAGTGCTATATTAGTTTCAGGTGTACTATATAGTGACTCAGCAATTCTTTTTTTTCTTTTTAATTTATTATTATTATTTGCCACAGGGGTACAGGTCTGTGAATCATCAGGCTTACACCTTTCACAGCACTCACCATAGCACAAACTCTCCCCAATGTCCATAACCCATCCACCCTATCCCTACCCTCCCACCCCCCAGTAACCCTCAGTTTGTTTTGTGAGATTAGGAGTCTCTTATGGTTTGTCTCCTTCCCCATCCCATCTTGTTTCATTATTTTTCCCTCCCTACCCCCCACAACCCCCCTCAAGTTCCTCATATCAGAGAGATCATGTGATAATTGTCTTTCTCTGATTGACTTATTTCGCTTAGCATAATACCCTCTAGTTCCATCCATGTCATTGCAAATGGCAAGATTTCGTTTCTTTTGATAGCTGCATAGTATTCCATTGTATATATATACCACATCTTCTTTATCCATTCATCTGTTGATGGACATCTAGGTTCTTTCCATAGTTTGGCTATTGTGGACATTGCTGCTATAAACATTCGGGTGCACGTGCCCCTGAGGATCACTACCTTTGTGTCTTTAGGATAAATACCCAGTAGTGCGATTGCTGGGTCGTAGGGTAGCTCCATTTTCAACTTTTTGAGGAACCTCCACACTGTTTTCCAGAGTAGCTGCACCAGCTTGCATTCCCACCAACAGTGTAGGAGGGTTCCCCTTTCTCTGCATCCCCGCCAACATCTGTCATTTCCTGACTTGTTGATTTTGTGACTCAGCAATTCTATAAATTACTCAGTGCTCATCACACTCTTTAATACCCATCAACTGTTTCACACATTCATCCCCACTCCCACCTCCCAGTCTTAATCATCTTTAAATGTATAGGTCAATAGTGTTATGTTGTTGTATGTTCAGTCTCCACAACTTTTTTTATATTGTATAGAAACTATACCCATTAAGCAATAATTCCCCATTTCCCCCTCTTTCCCAGCTCTGGCAACCACTGTTCTACTTTCTGTGAATTTGACTACTCTAGATACCTCATAGGAATCGTACAGTATTTTTCTCTTTATGGCTTGTTTCACTTAGCATAATGCCCTCTAAGTTCATCCATGGTCCATGTGTCAGAATTCGTTTCCTTTTTTTTTTTTAAAGATTTTATTTATTTGTCAGATCGAGAAAGAGCGCACACAAGCAGGGGGAGCAGCAGCAGGGGAAATGGCAGGCAGTGGGAGAAGCAGACTCCCCGCTGAGCAAGGAGCCCGATGTGGGACTCGATCCTAGGACCCTGAGATCATGACCTGAGCCGAAGGCAGATGCTCAACTGACTGAGCCACCCAGGCATCCCCTTTCTTTTAAAGAATGAATAATAGGGCACCTGGGTGGCTCAGTGGGTTAAAGCCTCTGCCTTCGGCTCAGGTCATGATCTCAGCGTCCTGGGATCGAGGCCCGCATTGGGCTCTCTGCTCAGCGGGGAGCCTGCTTCCTCCTCTCTCTCTGCCTGCCTCTCTGCCTACTTGTGATCTGATCTCTCTCTGTGTCAAATAAATAAATAAAATCTTTTAAAAAATAATGAATAATATTCCATTATATTTGTATGTATGTATACACGCATATGTACATATATATACCACATTTTGTTAGTTTATTCATCTATTGATGGATACTTCAGTTGCTCCTATCTCTTGGCTGTTGTCTTGCTGCTGTGAACATGGGTGTACAAACATCTCTTGGATATCCTGCTTTCAGTTCTTTTGTATATATACACAAAAGTGGAATTGCTGAATCACATTTTAAATTTTTTGAGGAATTACCATACTGTTTTCCAAAGCAGCTGCCCCAATTCTGTCTAGCAGTGTATAAGGGTTCCATTTTTTGTATGTCCTGATCAACATTTCTTTTCTTCTTCTTCTTATTTTTTTTTTTAATAATAGCCATCCTGTTACTGGTATTTCAGTGTGGTTTTGATTTTCATTTCCCTGATGATTAGTAATGTTGAGTATCTTTTCACGTACTACTTGTTGGTCATCTGTATTTCTTCTTGGAGAAATATCTATTTAGGTCCTATGTCAATTTTTTAATCAGGTTGTTTGTTTTGTTGTTATTGTTGAATTGTAGCAATTTTGTGTTTTTAGATATTAACCCCTTATCAGATATATGATTTGCAGACATTTTCTCCCATTCTAGAGGTTGCCTCTTCACTACCTTTTCCTTTTCCTGCCCAGCAATTTAAACTCTATCCAGGCAAAAATATTTGCAGTTCCGTAAGTGTCAGAATTTATCTTATTCTCTCCTGGATGCCCTCCACATTCACCTAGGGAACCTCTATTTTTCCAAAGGCATCTCAAGCATCTCTTCTGTAAAGCCTTTTCTAATCACCCTCTGTTTCCCCAGGTAAAATGGAATTGAGCACTGAACCTGTGTGTTCTTCTGTCATAGCATCTGAAATATTTTAGTGTTGCATATTTGTTTACCTGTCAGTTTTGCTTTACTGGACTGACAGTCCTTAGGAGCAGTGTCTTTGTTAGTCTTTTTATCTTTACTGTAGTCCCTGGTATATGGTATATAAATAAATATTCAGTAAATGTTTTTTAAGGGAATGTGTGATGATGAATAATTAAGTCAGTCTGTTGGATCTCCAGAGTCATACTAGAACAGACTCTAATTTTGGTTTTCTGTGATACCAAATGGGCAACTATTTACAAAATGGTTTCTGGAAGAATGTAGCACTGCTTTGCAAGTTCCTGGTTGGTAGTCCTCATTCTCTCCACACAATTCATAGCCACTTTGTGGCAGATCTTTGTTATGGGGTAGACTTTTGATTAGGCCTTACAGTACCATACATATATAACTTTTTAAACTTATAGCAACTTTATCCTGGAAGGGTTATTTCTGATTTGCTGGTCTTTTGAAAACACTTTAAGGGTATATGTCAGATGAAACTGCTCATGTTATTCCAGATATATTTGTTATCCTTGTTATTGAGGGCAAACCAAAGAGCCTGGGAAATAATCCTTTGGTTGGCATTTAAGACCAAACCAAAACAAAAGCTGGTATCTTTCCTCCTCTTCCATTAAGACTAGCTTTTGTTATGAATTCTTATAACAAATGATTTCGTGAAGTCTTGCAGCTTATGATGTTCCCTGGAATGAAAATCATGAAAATATTTTACTGTTACAGCAAATTTCACACTTAAGCCATATCCCAAAAAGTCATTAGGAAAATTTCTGGAAAAAGAACAGTCACCATCAAGTGATATGCTACCAAAAGATGAATTGCTACTATTTTAGATGATTAGTTGTGCCAGTTATATAGGCCTTTTATGAGTATGCCTTCCATGATTTCCAGTAAAACTTTGATTTTAAATGTAAACAACATTTATTTAAACATTTAATTCACTCCTAATGTAAATACTGAATTGTTCTGTGTTCTTGTAAGTTTTTATTTTAAATGCCAGAAATTGTTATATATAGGCACATTGTACATTGAATTCAATGAAATAATTTTCATCCTTCCTCTTAGTGACTGTTTCTGTTCCCTAAGTGATGAAAAAGTAATTAGTTATGAAATGAGACACCAACTATAATAGAATCGTTTCCAACTGAAACATTTGAACTGTTCTCCTGTATTTGCAAGAGTACTTAGCACTTATACATGAATTTATTTTTTTAAGATTTTATTTATTTATTTGACAGAGAGAGAGATCACAAGTAGGCAGAGAGGCAGGCAGAGAGAGAGGAGGAAGCAGGCTCCCTGCCAAGCAGAGAGCCTGATGCGGGGCTCGATCCCAGGACCCCCGAGATCATGACCCAAGCCGAAGGCAGAGACTTTAACCCACTGAGCCACCCAGGCACCCCTATACATGAGTTTTTATTGCTTACAAATATTGTTAACTGCAAAGGGAACAGTGGCTTACATAATTTATATAGGGATAGTCCAGAATTCATTTGTTCGACTTTTAAATTATTTTGGAATTTGTGTTGGAATATTGATATCACTGAAATCAAGGTATGTGCGCAGCCCTTTTCCAAAGCATGGTAAACTATACTGTAATGTCTTGTATTGAAATAAATTGTAACTTCTTCTGCAGTTCTTTAGGTTACTGTGAGGTTAGGATTCCTGTTCAGTATCTTCTCATTTCTTAATCTTTTTCACTGCACTGTGGTTGTAGTGGTAGACTATAGTACTATAATCGCTGAGATGTAGACAGTCTAAAACAAAACTGTCTTTAATTCTCTATACCTGAAACTTTTTTTTTTTTTTAAGTAATCTCTACACCCAACATGGGGCTGGAACTCATGACCCCAAGATTAAGAGTTACATGCTCTACTGACTGAGCCAGTTAGGCACCCCTATACTTGTGACTTTAAATTTAATTTTAGTTTGGGATATAATCATTTGGTTATATGGTTATAACCCAGGAACAGGTCACATCTGAATTGAGTCTTAAAGGATGAGTAGGAATTAGCTAGTTAAGGAGGAAGAGAAGCCTGGAAATAGATTAAGATGATATGACTGGAGAGATAGGAGGTAAGCCTTAGAATAAATGATGGCTGTCATTTATTGAGCACCTACTTTGTGCTGAATGCTGCATTATAAAGCTTACACCACTTACCTCACAGTAACCTAAAGGGCAGATGCTATTATCCTTTGTATACAAATGAGGAAACAGAGTGATAACTCTCCTGCAGTTATGACAGGGTTATTGAGTGGCAGGGCTAGATGAAAGAAACCTAGTTTTCTTGAGGCATCTGTCTGGCTCAGTCAGTTAGAGCACATGACTCTTGATCTTGGGGTTGTGAGTTCAAGACCAACTTTGGGTGTAGAGTTTACTTAAATAATTAAATAAATAAAATGTTAAAAAATGTTCGGGCGCCTGGGTGGCTCAGTCGGTTAAGCAACTGCCTTCAGCTCAGGTCATGATCCTGCAGTTCTGGGATCGAGTCCCACATCGGGCTCCCAGCTCCATGGAGAGTCTGCTTCTCCCTCCGACCTTCTCCTTTCTCTCTCTCTCTCTCTCTCTCTCTCTCTCTCTCAAATAAATAAATAATCTTTAAAAAAAAAAAGAATGTTCAACCTTATTAAAAAATACAAATAAAACCCCTAGCTTTTCTGGTTTCTTATCTAGGCTGCTTCCTCCCAGGAAAGAACAGTTTCAAGAAGGAGGAAATAAAGTTAAGTAGTTGCCATGCTGTTGAAAGTTCAGTTGTGCAGGTTAAGTTCTGAATTTATAGTGACTTGTGTATTTATTCAAGAGGTATTTACTGAGACTCTCTTAAGTGCCAAGAACTGTGCTGGGCATTAGGAGGAAAAGGATACATGCCAGAGTGGTAGAGGTAGAAGGGTGAAAGGAAACAGAGACACTTGAGTGAAAACTTGTGTAAAGAAGCTTGATTGCAAAGGAAAAGGTAGTGATTTGACAGTAAATATAGGTAAATTGCTGTGTGTGTATGTGTATCTAATACGGCAAGTACTTTATGTGCCGAGAAGAAAGAGCCATAGCAGAGGAAAAGTTTATGATGAGATAAAACTAGTGATTGATTGATTCATCAAGGATGGTAAAGAATGAGGGGAGACAGGGACCAAAGTCTGTAAGATTGCACTTATCTAATTAAGTAGATTGCAGGATAAGCCTCACATAAATTTGAAATGGTCCTAGAATTTTAGTATGATTACCCTGCTCTTGGATAATGGAAACTTGACTAAACAATGAAACTTCATATTCAAATGATCACTGAGATTCCTTATGTCTGATTTATGCATCCATCTTTTCTCTTCCTCTTTTCTCTTTCTCTTCCTGCCCATACCTCCTGTCTATCACAGCATTTCTTATATTGCATTAGAGTGATTGCTCTCCCCCTCCTAGACCATGTGGTTCTTGGAAGGGGGCGTGGCACAGGCTATGTCTGATGCTACCCGGCATCTGGAATAATCTTGCTTTAATGTATGCTTATTGAATCAATGAATCATTGAATGACTCAGTTCCTTATTTGTGCCATTTTTAGCAGCAGTGTTTTGTTTTTTAAACTTTTAAGGGTTAAAAGGTGTGTATCTACCCTGTACAGATTTTATTTTATGTAGTCAAGCACTTTAAGTTAGGCCCAATTTTCAGTGAAAAGAGGGCTTTAAATATTTGGATGCTGAGAAGGCTTATGGTTCTATACAACCTAAAGGGTTTCTTAGGCTTATCTTTTTTGAGATTTGAGGTACATTCATTATCAGCTCAACAATTGTTGTCTATCTAGAAGTGCAGAAATAAGATACTCTCACAAAGTTTATTTCCTGTTTTTTTAAAGCTTTGTGTAAAAAGCTAGTGATGCAATTTTTAAAAATTAAAAAATTTTAAATATTTAAATATTTCTAAATATTTCCTGTGAATGTGGCATGTAATGCCCCCTCCCCCCCCCAATATGTTGGATACTCATTGATGTCATGGAATTTTCTTTTTTCAGAGTCCTGTCCAAAAGATCCCTGACTCACATGAAATAACTCTAAAGCATGGCACTAAAACAGTAAGTTTAAAAAATTTGATTCTTTCAGTAACAAGGCTCTCATGGAAAAGTAAACCTATGATACATTTGTATTAAGACTAATTGCACAATCAACTGATAACACAGAAGCTATTGGCATTAAAGAAAAAGAAAAATTACATTTCTATTCAATCAAAATAACTGTTCTGTTTCATTTAAAATAGCAACACTTACTGTTATTGTTGGCTTTAAAACCTTGTTCTTTGATAGAGGAACATTACAAGTGAAAAAAAGAAATGGAGCTAAAGTACAGTTTTCCTTTTTATGGTGTGGGAAAACTTCTCATTACCCTTTGCTTTATTTCTATATCAGTAAAAGGCCTGAGTTTGTTTTTCAGATGGACACTGAGATAAGAAATGAACATAAAATAGTTACTGTATTGCTCTGAGATTATTATTATTACTTAGACTTACAGATTCTATTTTTGTATTGTTATATTAATGTTATTTAAAGATTAATAGTATAAAATTTTGAGTTATAACATGAAATCATTTTATTGTAAAGTCATTAAAAAAGTGGGAGTTGAATGAATGAAACCTCATAAATGAAAGAATAAAATGATCTTGCTTTCTCTTTTCAATGAAACTGCCTTTTTCTAGATGTCTGACATGTGAAGAAGTAGGAAAATACCTCCCATAATGAGGAAAACATCTATCAGTAGAAATAGACCCAGAAATGATGCAAATGGTAGAAGTAATAGAGAAAGATGACATTCTTCTTGCCAGATTTTTTGCTTTTGAAAATACCATTTTCATAAAAATATTTGTCAAGTTATAGTGGGTTTATTGTTTTAAATGAAGTGAACAATAAATATTTTAAAATGGTTTAAAGTTTTACTGTGGTAAATACATAGAACCGATACATATAACTCACATAAACAAATGCTTTTTGGGGTCCTCAGAAGATTTAAAGAGTGTAAAGTGGCTTGAAATCTAAGTATCTGAGAACTGCTGTTTCAGGAAACCATTTCCTTCTGATTTGTGAACTTGTGTCTACTTTTTATTAAATCAGACTTCTGTTATTTTTATTCTGAACATGTGACAGAATTTTCCAAATTTTCATGTTTTTAAGTAAATTAGGAAAGGAATTGTAGACTGTTCTTAAACAGAAGCTTCCCTATCATTTAGTTCAGAGATTTTTACAACTGAGAGTGTTCATGAGTTTTACATGTTTTATTTAAGTATTTCTATTTTTTTAAATGGAATTTTATCTTCTAAAGTATTATAATTAAAAACATGGTGCCCACTTCTTTTGCACATTAAAAAAATCAATTAGAACTTCCTTTTTTTAAAAAAATGGTTTTTATTTAATTATTAGAGAGAGTGAGCACACATGGGGGGAATAGCAGCGGGAGAGGGAGAAGCAGACTCCCCACTGAGTGGGGAGCCCTCTGCAGGTCTCGATCCGAGGATCCCGAGGATATCCGGAGATCATCCTAAGCTCATCCTGAGATCATCCCAAGATTATGACCTAAGCTGAAGGCCCACCAATGACTCTGGAAGTTGGAAGTTGCTGGCTCCAAACAGCCCTTTCCCTTTCCCCAAGGGGGACTCAAGGAGATGCCTATGGCTAGCCATTAGTTCTTCTACCCTTTATATAATAACATTTCAAGTTCTCCTACCCTGACCATAGGGCTCTGCCCCTGCTGCTCCGTGCGGGCAATTGCAGCGAGGGAGTGGAGCTTACACCCTTGAGGGGAGGACTGGTGTAGAATAGACAAGACACAAATGGATTTGCAGTTTCAAATCGTACGGTAATGAGATGAACTCTGGCGCCATCAGTCATATCAGGAGGAGGACACCTTTTAATTGTTACAGGAGAGTAGGACAGAGTGGGCATAGATGCAAGTAAGTTTGATGTTGGTAGTAGCAGAAGTCACTTCCTAACCTTCAAAAGCTACTGTTTTTTTTTATTTTTCATTGTTTTAGGTTTTAAGACATATACTTGTTCAGGCATAAAAAATGACTTAGTTCTCATTTGTATGCTTTCTTTAACACGTTTAGTGTAGTACCTGTCTAATTTAAACATATAATAAGTCATTATTTTTGTATATCATTCTCTTGTATTCTGAAATCAGTTTTTGCAGATAATGATTGAAATAAGTAAAATTATTTTGTAAGTATCTTGTTTTAATTACAGTAATTCTATTACATTAATAACATTTCAAGTCTATTAAGAGAACTGATTTATAGTTGCTTCCTTTATATAAAAGTTTGATCCTGTTAGTATTTCATATGTATGATAATCATCTCATTAATTATTTCTAATATTTTTTTTTTTCCTTCTGAGAGGGCAGTAGATCCAGGGACTTCCAGCTTAAGAATAGTGAGTTACCAGTTGGGCGTTCACATGTGCATTGGATCTAGGAAAATTCACAGGGAAGGCTGATATTTTATAGAACCAATATAAAAGTGGTATTATAATGTAGTTAGTCACTTATAAGTTCAGCTTTAAAAATAATTGTTTAAGGTGATTACATTGAGTCATTTAGCTATATACACAAGAAAATAATTTCTACTTTGTCCTAATTCATTAAATAGATTTCTTAACATTCCCTTTGGCATTTTCTCATTTTGGTAATTTTAGATTTGTGAGGTCTTCTGTTGGTAGTTAAAATAACTCAGGTTTTCTCAAAATTGTTTATTGAAAAAGCTGAATTATTTATGAGGTTTGGTGGATAAGTTGGGACAAAACTGGCAATTATATTAAATTAAAATATTTTTCCTTTATTTCAAAAGAGTTAATAGTCATAATAGCAAAGTCAAATAATAGAGAAGATGCTATCCAGTTGTATTTTTTAAAAGTAATAACAGCTGGTGGGTTGTACTTCCAAAGCCTGTAATATAGGAGGTAGGGTTAGAGAAAGGAAATGGAGGTTATTATAGACTATAACTAGCTTTTCTCCAGTTAAAATTTTTTTTTTTTTTTTTTTATACCAGGTCTCTGCTTTGGGTCTGGATCCCTCAGGTGCCCGTTTGGTGACTGGAGGATATGACTATGACGTTAAGTTTTGGGATTTTGCCGGAATGGATGCTTCTTTTAAGGCATTCCGATCTCTTCAGCCCTGTGAATGGTACGTATTGCACAACTTAATACCTTCATATTTGAAGACAGAATGCTGTTATCGTTTGAATTCCATCTATAATGCTCTGTACCAAAATACATTAAGTTTATATGGCCATATATTGTTTCCTTCATTATTTGAGTGAAAGAAAAATGTACCTTAAATTTCTTTCCTTCATTTTGATTAACCTACATTTTAAAGATGTTTTCAAGTCTTTTTTTATTTTGTAAAAAATATTTGTATTTAGATATTATTATCTTGCCTAGTTTATTTTAATACTCCAGTAAATGCTGTGTAATGTTATGTATGTGTGTATGACGTGTGTGATGCCAATAACCCAGGTGCTGATCAGGGCCACACTGTGCAGGTATGGTCAGCTAGCATTATATCAGAAACGGCTTTACATGTTGCTACCATAAGCCACCCTCCTATTTCTGTTTTTGACCATATCTTTTTTTTTTTTTTAAAGATTTTTATTTATTCATTTGACACAGAGAGAGAGATTACAAGTAGGTAGAGAGGCAGGCAGAGAGAGAGGAGAGAGGAGGAAGCAGGCTCCCTGCTGAGCAGAGAGCCCGATGTGGGCCTCGATCCCAGGACCCTGGGATCATGACCTGAGCCGAAGGCAGCGGCTTTAACCCACTGAGCCACCCAGGCGCCCAGTTTTTGACCATATCTTATCTTTTAGTATATTAGATATCAAAAATAGATTTTTGTTGGTGAAACTGATATCTTGTTAACTTGCATAATGTATATTAGAAATGAGTTCTTATTGACTAACCATAGATATTCAAGATATGTGAATTAGCTGAAATTACTTAGACCCAATTTTCTACTCTTGCATGAGGGGGCTTAAGAATCTGGTTTGCCTGGGGCGCCTGGGTGGCTCAGTCGTTAAGCGTCTGCCTTAGGCTCAGGTTATGATCCCAGGATCCTAGGATCCAGCCCCAGATCGCTCCTTGCTCAGCGGGAAGCCTGCTTCCCCCTCTCCTACTCTCCCTGCTTTTGTTCTCTCCCTGTCAAATAAATAAATAAAATCTTTAAAAAAAAAAAAGACTCTATTTGCCTTTTTTGTTGTTGTTGTTTAAGATTTTATTTATTTATTTTGACAGAGAGAGATCACAAGTAGGCAGAAAGGCAGGCCGAGAGAGGGAAGCAGGCTCCCCGCTGAGCAGGGAGCCCGATGCAGGGCTGGATGTGGGGCTGGATGTGGGGCTGGATGAGGGGCTGGATGAGGGGCTCCATGCGGGGCTCCATGCGGGGCTCCATCCCAGGACCCTGAGATCATGACCTGAGCCGAAGGCAGAGGCTTTAACCCACTGAGCCACCCAGGCACCCCTCTATTTGCCTTTAACTTGAACTCTTAGGGATGAAGGTTTTTGCTAAACCTAGAGTCTACCTGTAAACTCTGGATTCTGTCAACCACATGGATAAAGTTCCTATTTCTGGGCTATTGGGTGTTTGCTTTCAGTGATTCTTTCGTGAAAGTGGTGGTTGGAGTAACTGTAAGGCTAGAGATCTGGGATTTTTCTTAATTCTGCAGAACAGGTCATATGAATTGTTTTTGTTCACTTGCTAATAAATGCTTAGATAATAAATGTCTGTATGTGGCTCAGAATTGGGTCTGAGACCTCAGATTTCTCTGGCAGCTACAGTTATCTAGCAAAATAACCTAAAAGTTTTATCTAAACATGGCTCTGGTCAGTTTTGTACAAACCATACTGATTTGTGAATTTTGAAGTCCTAACTCTTAGCTATCTCTAGTAAAGATTTGAGAATTCCCTAAATGAACATAGCAGATCTCTGATCAATTGGAAAGAAAAAAAAATGTTAAAACAGGTTATCTCCAATGATGGCTATATGTATATATGTATATATGTATGCATGTATTTACTTATTTATTTATGATGGCTGTATTTAATAAAGCTCTTATTATTTAAAATAGTAACTTGGTATCTTGAGTTAGTATGATTACTTTTACGAGACCAGTGCTCTAACCCCTGAGCTATGGAGCTGTATGATGACTTTTAAAAAATGTATTTAAAATCCGAGGTCTTTTATTCCCATGTTTTAAGGATTAAGGATTGTGTTTTCCTTCTACTTTTACAACTGTTAACTCACTTGTTCGGGATTGTTCAGTACTCTATTAATGATCAGCTCTGAATAGAATCATGTCTCATGAGTCTCAAGCCAGTGCTCTGTTACTAAGCTGTCATTTGCTACACTGTTGTAATTAAAAATGCAGAAAAGCCCAAGAATGAGCTTATTTTCTCTTCCATAATTAATTCGTTGCATCCTGCATATAATAGTGAGCTATAAAAGGGTAGTTGGGAATAAACAGAATTCTTGACAATCTGTACAAGATTAATATAAACTCCAGTTTATAAAATATTATATGCAAATACATGCAAATATTATATGCAATTTTATATGCAAATACTATATTATTACACTTATATGCAAATATTATATGAATGTTACTATTTTAAATCATGAGAACTGTTTAACTTTGCCATTATTTGCCCCCAATCTCCAAATAAATGACGGTACTTTTTATGACAATATGTATTTTTTTACTTAGTATGTATTTTTTAAAAAATATTTTATTTATTTATTTGACAGAGAGAGAGAGAGAGCACAGGTAGGGAGAGTGGCAGGCAGAGGGAGAGAAAGAAGCAGGCTCTCAGCTGAGCAGGAAACCCGATGTGGGGCTTGATTCCGGGACCCTGGGATTATGAACTGAACTGAAGACTGAGCCACCCAGGCACTCCACCTTTATGTGTATTTTATACCTATTTATGCATCCAACTGTAATTCACTTTTTACTGTGAAAAATTTCAAACAGAGAGAAAAGTGGAGGGATTATTATAATAGCCTTTTACCCTTTACCTAGATGTAAAAGTTGAAAACATTTTTCTGTATTTGCTTCATCTCATTTTTGTAATTTTTGAACTATTTAAAAGTAAAGACATACATAACTTTCACTTTGAAATAATTCAGCATGCATCTTTCAAAAATATAGACATTTCCCTATATAAATATATCTTGATGTATCCTAACAAAATTATTTAGAATTTCTTAATATTTCTTTTTAATAGTCATTTTTTTATTGTGCTATGTTAGTCACCATACAGTACATCATTAGTTTTTGATGTAGTGTTCTATGATTCATTATTTGTGCATAACACCCAGTGCTCATTACAATGTCATCCCATATTTAAATTTCCTCAGTTTGCTCTCAGAATGCGTTTTAGTGCTGGTTTGTCAAACATGGATCTAGTCAAGTAATACATATTACATTTATTGTGTACCTCTCTTACATATCTTTTAATCCTTCCAAACCCTTTCTCCTAGAAGAGGTTCTCCTTCCAAACCATTTCTTTCCCATGACTTTATAAGTAGGTCGGTTGTACTTCATAAGGTTCTTCCTCCCTGAATTTTCTAATTGCTGCTTTACGGTATCATTTAACTTATTTGTCTCCAGTATTTCCTTTAGAAGATCCAAAGGCTTGATCATAATTTCTACTGTTTCACATCAAGTGGCATGTAATGTCTAGTTGTTGCTGCTGTTTGTGACTTGCAATTAAGATTGATCCCTGGATTAGGTGGGTGACATCTGAGTCTTCCATTGTAAAGTTAATATTATATTATATACTTGAGATAGGCAAGAACTCTATGGGGAGATAGTTGCATGGAAATATCTAGCTTCTCATCATCGCTTCATTTAATAAGTTTAGTATCCACTAATTATTCATACCTGAATCAGTTCTCTCATGGAGGGTTGTTAAGTTGGTGATTTTCTTGATTTTCTAAATTCCATTATTTCATCTACATTTATTTGTTGACATTCTTCTAAGAGAACTTTTCCATATTAACTGATGTTACTTGGTTACACTAAAATGCAGTTCTATTGTGAAGGCAAGATAAATACTTGGTTATTTTACTACCCATTTTTAGTTCAGGGGTAAGTGGTGATAAATGAGTTGTTGCTGTGATTGGTGGTGGTGTTTTTTTCTTTTTCCTTTTTTGAGTGGCAGGATTTATGACTTTAAAATTTTCATGTGTTCCAGTCAGTTTTAGTCATTATTCTTTTTGATGTTTAAATTGTCCCAGATTTGGCCAAGGGAGTCCCTGATTGCTATGTAGTTTTGATGTACTCATTAGACTTTATAAAAGCTTACTTATTTTCTGGCATAACATGATGTAAGCTTCCTGGTACATTCCTTTCCAGGTCCTAGAATCAGCATTTCCCCGTGGAGATCTTTTTTTTTTTTTTTTAAATGTGGGAATGGTATTTAGAGACCAAATCTGAATGTTATACCTGCTCATTAATAGTGGGATATCATTCCTTCTTGACCTTTTCAGTGAAAGAGGTAGGAAATACAGGTGGGTAGTGTGTGTTTGTGTGTGTGTATTTAAGTGACGAGATCATATTGATGTTTCCATTTCAAAATTTTAGTAAACTTTAACTTCAGAATATATAGAAAAACTGCAAAGATCATCTAGAGTTCAGGCATACCCCTAACTCAGTTTCCCCTATTGTTAATATCTTACATTACCGTGGTACATTTATGGCAAGTAAACCAATGTCGGTCCATTACTATGAACCAAACTCCAAACTGTATTTGCATTTCACTGTTTTTTCCACTAATATGCCTTCCAAGATACACCTTACATTTAGTGTTCATATCTGTTTAGTGTTCTCTGGTTTATGATGCCTTCTCAGTCTTTCCTTGGTTTCCTGACCTTGACAGTTTTGAGGGGTCCTGGCCAGGTGTTTTGTAGAATGTTTCTCGATTTGTTTTTTTTTATGATGGTTTTCTCCGGTTAGACTGGGACTCTGGATCTTGGGGATGAATATCATAGAGATGAAGTGCCCTTCTTATCACATGGCAGGGGTACATGCTATCATGTTTTTAAGGTTTCTCCACTATAAAGTTACTTTTCCTTCCCTTTCCATTTGCTGTTTTTTGGAAGTAAGTCAGTAAATGCTGCTCACATTTGGGAGAGCAGAAAAATTAAGCTCCACCTCTTGTAGGGGGCAGTGTTTACATAAACTATGTGGCATTCTTCTTTAAGGAAGAGTTGTCTCTTCTTCCCCCTATTTACTTATTTATTTAACCAGTTATTTCTACCAGTATTGACTACTTGGTATTTGTTTTATATCTTGGGTTGTAAGCCAATACAATGTTATTTATTTTGTTGCTAAGACTATTTCAGCTATAGTCATTGGGAGCTCTTGCAACTTGGCCTTTGTGATCCTTTCCTTGATATGCCTCCTTTTTTTTTTTTTTTTTTTTGGAGTACTTTTTACTTTTTGGTACTATTAGATGCTCCAGTCTCATCTTGTATTGTCCCTGTCCCAGTCCTAGAATCAGTCATATTTGTTAGACAACAGTATCTAAAAACAGGATCTAGGTTCTTGGTGTGCTTAATTGTTCCTTCTAGGCCTTTTCAGCTGACAGAGCTGGGAATTAAATGCATATATATGCACCTACGTGTAGGCTAGATCTATAAAATTGTTTCTTTATCCATTTGCATCCATGTTCAGGTAAACAGGAGTTCATACCCATGTCTCTGACTCTATACTAGTATACATTGGTTCATTCTAGCCTTCCTCCTCCTTGGAAACCTTCACTTCCTAACAGTGAGAACCCTGGTTCCCACCAACCATCATTTGTGTGTTTGCTTAACCCAAGTATGTGGGTAAAACAGTCACAGAATGGTTAAGCTGTATCCCCGCTCCATTTTTTTTTTAAAGAAAAATCTCTTTTAAGTTTTTAGATTAAAATTTCACACTGAGAAATTACTGATGAGATTATTGGTGAGATGATTGATTTAGGAACTAAATCCAAAGGCAAGCTCTCCGCTCTGTCATCTACTCAGGTATGGAGAGGCAGGGTGGCCCCCTCTCACACAGTGGGAGAGGCAGGGTGGCCGTGGAGAATCAGGATCCCTGCAAGGCAAGCTTGAGCCTTTGTCCCAAGCTGGCTCTTTAGTTCTGCCCAAGTCCTGCACATCTAGCTGGAAGCTGCTGATACCAGGAGAGGCAGGGAGCTTCAAGGCCATTCAGGAGCCAGCCACTAAGTCGGGGTGCGGGGAGTTTGTGATGGCAAGGAGGCCCTCACACCTTAAGCTGCCGGGTACTTCTGGGAGTCCCAGCTGTAGAACTTAGAATGGATCCATGGTGATCCTCTTCTGATTCCAGAAGGCGTGACCTTTGAGAGGACACCTTGTGACTGCAAGATCACACCACCTGGCTTCCAAGTACCTGTCCTGGGACAGGGGGTAAGGGAAGGAGTGCTGGCCCAAGGGGAGGATCCTTTGGCTCTTCTCTCTTGACCCCAACACCTCAGTCAGCCAGCCCATCCTCATATACATTAGTTATATTTATATAGTCATATATATTCTAGTTATATACTAAAAAAGAGAAAAAAACTTGCCTGAAGAGAAACTCCTAAAGGACCCACGTGGCTTAGGAAGTTTACTATCCCCTCACCCCCACTTCCCCCAAATTCTTTTATAAAATCATGTAGTACGATCTTTAAATATATTTTTTTAAAGATTTTTTATTTATTTATTTGACAGAGAGAGAGATCACAAGTAGGCAGAGAGGCAGGCAGAGAGAGAGGAGGAAGCAGGCTCCCTGCAGAGCAGAGAGCCCAATGCAGGCCTCGATTCCAGGACCCTGAGATCATGACCTGAGCCGAAGGCAGAGGCTTTAACCCACCGAGCCACCCAGGCACCCATGTAGTGTGATCTTTAGGAAACCCCCAACTCACCCCAGCTCCCCCCACCTTGGCCTTCCTGTGTCCCCATGACCTTGGAATACCCCCTAGCTCCAGCCCAGTGCCTGGAGGCAACCAGTATCATCTGTGGCCATCCATCCCAGCCATGGCTTTCTGCCAGGTACCCCTCTATGGTGCTCCCAGGGACCACGGTGGCTGTGGGTGGTCGAGGTGAGTGGTATCCAGATGGCGTGGTGGCTTCATGGGGACCAGGCCCAGAAGGGACTGAAGTTTGCAGGAGGGCAGCAGACCACAGCCGTCGTGGGGCTGTTGCTGCTCTGAAAGCCTTCAGAGGCATAAAGCTCAGAGAACATGGCCAGTGCATCAGGAAAGTTAGATGGTATGGCAGGTGTGTTGCTGGGGGTGCACATCCATCTGGTGGTGATGGTGGCTGTTGGGAATGGTGGTTTCCTGGAAAACCCACTCAGGGCAGTCTCCACCTGCCAGTGGGCCACCTGCAGCAGCTGTTCGCCTGGTTGGCAGTGCAACCTACAGCCAGCATGAGCTGGTTGATCATGACCTGGTGCCATAGCTGGTCCATATTCACTGATGTGGCTCTCGGTGTGCACCATCCCAGCTGGGCAGCACAGGAAACTTGCTGCCATGGGCTCATGCTAGTCACTGGCCACAGCCTGCAGACCTTTCACTGCCTGCTGCCTGCCCAGGAATGCCCTGGCACCCCTGCTCCAATTTAAAATTTAACGTTACAGGATGTTTACTTAATATCTTTGATTTTTATACTCAAAATCAAAGATAGAACATATTTTTGAGAAAAGACTTAACTGGTCAAGACCAGAGGTTGGCAGGATTTTTCGGTAAAGAGCCAGATGTTAAGTGTTTTAGGTCTTATGTGCCACAAATGGTGTTTGCTAAATTTGTGTGTTCATGTGTGTCTGTATATTAAATAATACTAAATTAAATTTACATTAAATTTTTAAATAATGAAGAAAATGCAGTAGACATATTTACTTTTCTTTGGCATTCAGTTTTATTCTCTTTATTTTTTTAGCTAATTGTTTCATTTTTAGATTCTTATATCGAACATATTAATGATCAAATTTTTCTTTTTTGCCAATTGCAGATTCGATAAATGGGCAGTGAGTTATTCAACTGATACTTGTTGAATATGGCAGAGTCAGACTTTGGTATGCCATTAGAAGCCTTTCTTTAGGGTGTCTGGGTGGCTCAGTTGGGTCAGCATCTGCCCTCAGATCAGGTTGTGATCCTAGGGTCCTGGGATCAAGTCCCGCATCAAATCCCGCATTGGGCTCCCTGATCAGTGGGGAGCCTGCTTCTTCCTCTGCCTGCTGCTCCCCCTGCTTGTGCCCTCTCTCTCTGACAAATAAATTAAAAATTAAAAAAATATTAAAAAAGAAGCCTTTCTTTATTTTCATGTTGATCTGTTAACCCTTTAAATTGCTCACCCCTATGAGGATCTATAAACATCTTGTTAACTCAGCTAAATTTTTCCATACCTCTTGTCACTCATCTACATTATTCCTGTATCATCTGCAAAGAAAACTTGAATGAGTTTATTGACTGTCTTGAAGTTGTAAAAGCAGAGTGTGATATTTTTAGACCATCTATTCACCATGGTGAGTAAGTGGGTGTCAAAGAGGCATTCACATAAGGACCCCCCACATAGCAATTCAGGAGAGTAGGCAGAAGTCCCAAGTTTAGGAGTAAGAATGAGATCAGGTATTTTGAATCTTGGACATCTCTGAATATTTTGGTATTTTTGACCTTGTTCTCATTTCCCTGGGATACCTTAAACATACTTTGAGGTAAAATGTTTTCTTGATCTACCTGTATAAAAAGGAGATTTTTTTTTCAAAATGCTTTTCTTCTGTTGTTATTCAACTTCTTTTTGATATATCTTCCATTTTGGTATTTTGAAGTGTGTTTAATAATTTGTTTTGGACTTTTGCCCAGACAGCATCAATATTAGATTTGTGAATCTCTAGTTTCTAAAGTCTTTCTTTGTCCCATTTAGTGAAAATCGTCAGTACTGCATATTCTCTAATTCAGTCTGCTAGTCACCTTTTGTTTTGTTTCTTCACAGAGTCTCAAAAAAATTATATATGTTTGTTCATGAGTTAGAATTCTTGGGCTTACAGTGCCTTCAGATGTATCCTTTATGTAAAAAAATGTGGATGGAGTAAAATTTTTCATAAAATATTAAGAAACTTTAGATCACTTAGGTAGCCCCAAGTTAAGAGTTCCTTATCTTCTGCCCATTTAAGAATGGCTAGGTACTCTCTAGTCTCTTCTTTTAAAAACATTTTAATTAATTAATAACATTATGTTCTTATACAGAAATTAAAACATTACAGTTAAAACTAAAGTTCTTCCTTGATCATTTTTTAAAAATCTCTTTCCTAGGTATTTTCACTGTTTTCATGATGGTGTATATTCTTTAAGTTTTTTTTTTTTTGTTTCGTTTTGTTATTATGCCACCATTGACAAATATACATACCCATCAAAATATACAAATATACAAATATACACGCCCATCAAAAGAGTATATTGTTTTCATAAGTGATATCAGATGGTTCTTATTCCATAATTAGTTTTTATTTTCCACTTCACAGTGTTGCTTGGAGATTTTTAACATCAGTACATGGTCTACTATATTCTTTCCAAGTATTGTATAGCATATTACATATACTGTACCATAGTTCAGAACCATCTGAAGGTCTTGGTAAAATGTTAAATGCTGAGGGGTAAAAAAAAAAAAAAGAGAGAGAGGAACAAATCAAGAAACAGACTGTCTCTTCACTCTAGAGGACAAACTGATGGTTACCAGAGGGGAGGTAGGTGGGGACATGGATCAAATAAGTGATAGAGATGAAGGAGTGTACTTGTGATGAGCATAGAGTGATGCATGGAAGTGTTGAATCACTATAATGTACACCTGAAACCATTATAACACTGTATGGTAATTGGAATTAAAATACAAACTTAAAAAAAATGTTAAATGCTGGACCTCACCATTAGAATTTTTAATTCTTTAGAGTTGGTGTGGCCTGGGAATAACTGAAATTTGAGCCATGCTGTTGGGGCCTGGTATATTTTTCCAAACTGTGGTAACTGAAATTCATGCATATCAGAACTATGCAAAGCAAGGATTGCCTGTTTCTTTCTTTCTTTTAATTCCAGTGTAGTTAACCTACACCGTTACATTAGTCTCAGGTGTACAATGTAGTGTTTCAGTGGTTCCATATATTACTTAGTGTTCATCAAGAAAAGTGTACTCTTCACCTATTTCACCCACGTCCCCTACCCATCTGACCTCTGGTAACAATCTGTTTGTTCTCTGTAGTTAAGAGTCTGTTTTTTGGTTTGTCACTCTTTTTTTTTTCTTTGTTTATTTGTTTCTTAAATTCCACATATGAGTGAGTCATGTGATATTTGCCTTTTTCTGACTGGCTTATTTTGGTTAGCCTTATACTCTAGCTCCATCCATGTTGTTGCAAATGGCAAGATTTCATTTTTTATGGCTGAATAATATTCCGGTGTGTGTGTTTGTGTGTGTGTGTGTGTGTGTGTGTGTGTGTGTATCACATCTTCTTTATCCATACATCTGTCAGTGGACACTTGGGCTGCTTCTGTAGTTTGGCTATTGTAAATAATGCTGCTGATTGCCTGTATTCTTAAAAGTATTTATTATTGAACTATAGTTGACATATAATGTTATATTAGTTTCAGGTGTACAGCCTAGTGATTTGACAATTCTTTAATTTCTCAGTGCTCATCATGATAAATGTAGTCACCATATGTCATCATACAATGTTATTGCATTATCGACTATATTTCTAATGCTGTACTTTTCATCTCCATAACTTATTTTGTAGTTGGATCTCTTAATCTTCTTTGCCTATTTCTCATACCCCCTCTCCGCCCCCCCCTTCTTTCTGGCAACCATGAGTTTTCTGTATTTAAGAGTCTGTTGGTTTTGGTTTTTAGACTTCACATATCGGTGAAGTCATTACAGTATTTGTCTTTGTCTGACTTATTTCACTTAGCAGAATACTCTCTACCTCCATTCATATTATTGCAAGTAACATAATTTCATTTTTTAATGACTGAATAATATTCCATTGTGTGTGTGTATCTTTTTAAAGAATTATTTATTTATTTGAGAGAGAGAGAGAGAGAGAGAGAGAGAGAGAGAGAGCAGAGAAGGGGCAGAAGAAAAGAATCTCAAGCAGACTCCCTACTGAGCACAGAGCCCAACATGGGGCTCTATATCAAGACCCCCCTCAAGATTCTTAGTATCACATGATAAGGTTTCAGTAGTTCATCATTTGTCTTAAATGTTCAACCTTTCATGTGGATGAATTCTATTTTTCATTAGGTGTCTCCTTAAAATTATTATTCTTAATTGATTTATAAATGTTAAAGTAAATTTCCATTTCAGGAATTCACCAAAGATTCATAATTGAAGACAAGGTTGTTTTTGATCATGCATTAGGGATCATCTTCCTAAAGACATTTTGTGAATGGGCACATAGCAAAACTGCTCTGCATACTTCAGTAACTTCTGAGACTACACATTACAGATTTCTGAAATTGGGTTTTATGGGTATACTTTTAGGGGTGTATGAATTTCTTTCATTAATTTAAAAATTTTGTTTTTTGACTTTGGTAATCTTTGGCCAAGCCCTAATGCCTGTATTGGTTTACCTGTGTGTTTAAAATTATCTAGACTGAAGTGCTCTTTTCACTTACAGTTGCCACGGCCTAGTGAGAAAGGAGGAGAGACACGTATCATACATACATGTGCTGGCACCAAGGGAAGGTTTGCTTTGTCATGAGTGATGTATGAATAGATTTTTCACAGTAGTTTAAAAGAGACAATTGGGAAAATTGTGTCATCACTGGAGCACAGTAAAATAGGCATGTGCTATAGCAGGCAATAAACATTCGTTAACTAGCTGATCGGAAGGTGGGTTAGAGGATTTAGGTAGGTGGACATAATTAATTTGTTCCACAACAAAGAAGTTGTTTCATTCTGTATGATATTGTTTCAGCAAACATTGCAAAATTAATATGAATTCTATTGGATCTTTTGTTTTAGTATTTACTTAAAAAATCACTTTATTGAGGTACAGTCTACATAACATAAAATTCATTCATTGTAACTGTGCAACTCAGTAATTCTTAGTAACTTACAGAGTTGTGCAACCAGTACCACAGTCTGATTTCCATCACTCTAAAATCAAATCTCATTCCCATCGTGGTCACTCTTAATTTCCACCTTCAGCCTTAGGCCTTTCTGTCTCTTATCAGTTTGCTTTTTCTGGACATTTCATACACATGCAGTCATACAGTATGTGGTCTCTTATATCTGGCCTCATAGCATAATGTATTTGAGGTTCATCTGTATTGTAGGACACATCCATACTTGGTTCCTTTTTGTGATCAGAGAGTAGTCCATTTTGTATTTATGTATGTTTGTATATATGGCATATTTTGTTTGTCCATTCACCAGTTGGTGGACACATTTAGGTTATTTCTACATTTTGGCTGTTATGAATAATGCTGCTATGAACATTTGTGTATGAGTCTTGGGATGGATATATGTTTCCATCTGTCTTTCTTGGGTTGGTACTACCTAGATTGGGCATTGCTAGGTCATGTGGTAAATTTATGTTTAATATATCAGTAACCTGACAAACTGTTTTCAAGAGTGACTGCACCATTTTATATTTGTACTGGCAGTATATAAGGGTTCCAGTGTCTTTACATTATCACCATCATATGTTACTGTCTTTTTCATGATAGTCATTCCTGTGGGTGTGGAGTGGTTAATGTTTACTTTTAAATTAATTGTGAATTCATAGTTGTTTTTTTTTAAGATTTTATTTATTTATTTGACACAGAGAGAGAGATCACAAGTAGGCAGAAAGGCAGGCAGAGAGAGAGGAGGAATCAGGCTCCCTGCCAAGCAGGGAACCTGATGTGGGTCTTGATCCCAGGACCCTGAGATCATGATCTGAGCCGAAGGCAGAGGCTTTAACCCACTGAGCCACCGAGGCACCCCGAATTCATAGTTCTAGAAGAGTTGTAAGAATAAGGACCCTTGTCACCTGTTTATATGCAGCTGAGTAATATTATAAAATTTGTCACCACAAAATGATCTCTTAGCTACTCTCCCATCATAAAGAAGGTGTTATTACTCACATTTGAAAAATTACGAATGTAAAGCATTGAGGAAAGGATCAACTGTGGAATAATCCTCAAAATATGTAGAGTTGAAAAAGCACAGTATAGAAGAGTATATAGTTTTTTTTTTTAAAGAATAGTATAGTATTTTAAAAAGTAGTTTTTAAAGTATAGTTTTTTTTTAAAGCTTGGAAAAAACAGTATGTACTGTTTTCTTATATATGCATAAAATGTTTCTGAAAAGATATAGAAGAAACCAATAACACTGGTTGTTTATAGGGAAAAGAACTGGTTATCTGGGAGACCAAGATTAGAGGAAAACGTGTTGTTACTTGTTCCTTTTATATCTTTTGAGTTTTAACTAACATGTGTATATTCTACTTATTTTATCCAGGAATAAGTGTTTTTCTTTTGTTAAAGAACAAAGAAGATATGTTCTGTTTGCATACTAGTTTATTGAGACTGGCCAAATTCTTCATATCAGTGAGTTCTCACAACTGCCGTGTGTCATAGATACATTTATTATCCCTGTCTTATGGATGTGGAAATGGAGGCTTAGAGAGATTAATTAATTAGCCTAAGGTCACACAAAGTGATAGACCAGGGATTTGAATGCAGGCATTCTAACTGTAGAGCAAGTACCATTCATCATTACGTTATACAAAAGCACAGAAGGGATTGAAACCATTTAGAATAAGTGCCGTTAGAAATAGTCTAGGGTGTGTGTATTTGCTTAATTCCTTTATTTGTAAGCCTTACATATCTCAATACTTTATTTACTCCCATGCCATATAACTGAAGTAATAATGTTTTGGCTTTTAGGGAAAGTTTTTTTTTTATTACTTTACAGCTGATATTTGTGCATCATAATAGTTTATTTCTTTCATATAATTGTGTGATAGATTAGTGATTTGTTTAGGCACTTGTGCCTTCTCTGTGTGTGTTATCAGTTAGTTCTGAAAAAGAAAGTGAAAGTGGACAGAGATTTCCCTTGCAAACTTAGACCCATGATTTGCGTACGAGTTGATGTGTATGGAAGCAGAGTTACATAAATTTCAGTGATCATGGCATTGTGTCCCTTTTCACTTGATCTAGTCCATTAATTCAGTTTAATGACAACATATATTTGGACTTTTTGTATTTGTTAGGAAATTGGTAAACTTGCTTTATGACTTTCCTTATTAATATATTAATATGTCATATATTAATATATATTTCTAAACTACTAGATTTTGCAAATTTTGCCCTATATTACTTTTTCCCCCATAGATATCACCGATCAGTGGCATCATTAATTAGGCTCTACTTGAGATGCAAGGTAGAATATCACATCCATCTAGCCTCCTTCAGCCTTACATATAACAAACTTTTATTAGTTTGTAACTAATCTTGGATATCACCAGTAAGAAGGAAAAAGTTGGAAAGTAAGTTGCCTTCAGTTGTGATATCAGGTTGATAAAATCACCAGTGATTCTCATGTATGTCAAGATACTTCCAGGCATCGATAAGACTTCTTGTGGTTTACTAACTGGAGAGGAGGTTGTTTACTTAGTTTATATGAAGATCAAATGAGACCATGTGGATCAACAGAAAGCTTTAATAGGAGGTAAAAAGGTCTGTGGGAAAAAGCACAGTTAATATTCTTTGATAAACAGTATGTACCTGAATATATTTTTCCTTTCTCTTTGATATTTGCTTTGTAAAATTTTATAAGCTTAAGGATTTTTTTAAACTTAATTTCCTGGATTTCTGCTGCCTTCTGTAACTGTTGTCAAGTTACATAATTTGTAAATTTTATCTTGTTAACTAAACATCATTGAACTCTTTTTTTTTAAGATTTTATTTATTTATTTGAGGGAGAGAGTGAGAGAGCACTAGAGGGGGGATGGTAAGAGAGAGAAGCAGATTCCCTGCTGAGCGCAGAGTCCCATGCAGGACTCGATCCTGGGACTCCGGGATTATGACCTGAGCCCAAGGCAGTTGCTTAACCACCTGAGCCACCCAGGCACCCCATCAGTAAACTCCTATACTTATTTATTATTATTTTTTTATTATGTTAGTCACCATACAGTGCACCATTAGTTTTTGATGTTGTGTTCCATGATTCATTGTTTGCATATAACACCCAGTGCTCCATGGAATATGCGAACTCCTTAATCGGGCTAACCCATCCACCCCAACTCCCCCAAAAGCCTCAGTTTGTTTCTCAGAGTCCATAGTCTCTCATGGTTCATCTCCTCCTCCGATATCCCCCCCTTCATTTTTCCCTTCCTTCTCCTAATGTCCTCCATGTTATTCCTTATGTTCCACAAATAAGTAAACCATATGATAATTGACTTTCTCTACTTGACTTATTTCACTCAGTATAATCTCCTCCAGTCCCATCCACGTTGATGTAAAGTTGGCTATTCATCCTTTTTGATAGCTGAGTAATATTCCATTGTATATATGGACCATGTCTTCTTTTTTTTTTTAAGTATTTTTTTTCATTTAAAGGTTTTTATTTATTTGACATAGAAAGAGAACACAAGTAGGCAGAGTGGCCAGCATAGGGAGAGAGAGAAGCAGGCTGTCTGCTGAGCAGGGAGCTTGATGTGGGGCTTGATCCCGGGACTCTGGGATCACGACCTGAGCCGAAGGCAGCCACTTAACTGACTGAGCCACCAGGCACCTCTGGACCACACCTTCTTTATCCATTCATCTGTTGAAGGCCATCTCGGCTCTTTCCACATTTTGGCTATTGTGGACATTGCTGCTATGAACATTGGGGTGTGTATGGCCCTTCTTTTCACTATATCTGTATCTTTGGGGTAAATACCCAGTAGTGCAATTGCTGGGTCATAGGGTAGCTCTATTTTTAATTTTTTGAGGAATCTCCGTACTGTTTTCCAAAGTGGCTGCACCAACTTGCATTCCTACCAACAGTGTAAGAGGGTTCCCCTTTCTTCACAGCCCCTCCAACATTTGTTGTTTCTTGCCTTGTCAATTTTTGCCATTCTAACTGGTGTAAGGTGGTTTCTCAATGTGTGTGTGTGTTTTTTTTTAAAGATTTTATTTATTTATTTGACACAGAGAGAGATCACAAGTAGGCAGAGAGTAAGGCAGAGAGAGAGGAGGAAGCAGGCTCCCCGCCGAGCAGGGAGCCCGATGTGGGCCTTGATCCCAGGACCCTGAGATCATGACCCGAGCCGAAGGCAGAGGCTTTAACCCACTGAGCCACCCTGGCGCCCTCTCAGTGTAGTTTTGATTTGAATTTCCCTGATGGTTAATGATGATGAACAGTTTTTCGTGTGTCTGTTAGCCATTCGTATGTTTTCATTTGAGAAGAGTCTGTTCATGTCTTCTGCCCATGTTTTGACTTGATTATTTCTTTTTTGGGTGTTGAGTTTCAGAAGTTCTTTATAGATCTTGGATATCAGCCCTTTGTCTATAGTGTCTTTTGCAAATATCTTCTCCCATTCTGTGCGTTGCCTCTTTGTGTTGTTGACTATTTCCTTTGCCATGCAGAAGCTTTTTATCTTGATGAAATCCCAAAAGTTCATTTTTGCTTTTGTTTCCTTTGCCTTTGGAGATGAGTCTTGAAAGAAGTTGCTGTGGCCAATGTCGAAGAGGTTACTGCCTGTGTTTTTCTCTAGGATTTTGATGGATTCCTGTCTCACATTGAGGTCTTTCATCCATTTTGAGTTTATCTTTGTGTATGGTGTAAGAGAAAGGTCGAGTTTCATTCTTTGGTATATAACTGTCCAGTTTTCCCAGTGCCATTTATTGAAGAGACTGTCTCTTTTCCATTGGATATTTTTTCCTGCTTTGTCGAAGATTATTTGACCACAGAGTTGAGGGTCCATATCTGGGCTCTCTATTCTGTTCCATTGGTCTATGTGTCTGTTTTTATGCCAGTACTGTGCTGTCTTGGTGATCACAGCTTTGTAATACAGCTTGAAGTCAGGCAATGTGATACCCCCAGCTTTGTTTTTCTTTTTCAATGTTTCCTTAGCAGTTCGGGGTCTTTTTTGATTCCATACAAATTTTAGGATTATTTGTTCCAGCACTTTGAAAAATGCTGTTGGTGTCTTGATCGGGATGGTGTTGAAAGTATAGATTGCTCTGGGCAGCACAGACATTTTAACAATGATTATTCTTTCCATCCATGAGCATGGAATATTTTTCCATTTTTTTCGTGTCTTCTTCAATTTCTTTCATGAGTGTTCTGTAGTTTCTAGAGTATATAGATCCTTTACCTCTTTGGTTAGGTTTATTCCAAGGTATTTTATGGTTTTGGTACTATTATAAATGGAATCAATACTCTAATTTCTCTTTCTACGGTTATATTGTTAGTGTATAAGAAAGCAACTGATTTCTGTGCATTGATTTTGTATCCTGCCACATTACTGAATTGCTGTTTGAGTTCTAGTAATTTGGGGGTGGAGTCTTTTGGGTTTTCCACATAAAGTATCGTGTGATCTGCGAAGAGAGAGAGTTTGACGTCTTTGACAGTCTGAATACCTTTCATTTCTTTTTGTTGTTTGATTGCTGTTGCTAGGACTACTAAGTACTATTTTGAACAACAGTGGTGACAGTGGCATCCTTGTCGTGTTCCTGATTTTAAGGGAAAGGCTCTCAGCCTTTCCCCATTGAGAATGATATTTTCTGTGGGTTTTTCATAGATGGATTTTATGAATTTGAGGAATGTTCCTTCTATCCTTATACTCTGAAGAGTTTTAATCAGGAAAGGATGCTGTATCTTGTCAAATGCTTTTTCTGCATCAATTGAGAGGACCATGTGGTTCTTCTTTCTCCTCTTAATAGTGTGTTCTATCACACTGATTGATTTGTGAATGTTGAACCACCCTTGCATCTCAGGGATAAATCCCACCTGGTTGTGGTAGATAATCCTTTTAATGTACTGTTGGATCCTATTAGCTAGGATCTTGTTGAAAATCTTGGCATCCATATTCATCGGGGATATTGGTCTGAAATTCTCCCTTTTATTGAGGTCTTTGCCTGGTTTTGGGATCAAGGTAATGCTGGCCTCATAGAAAGAATCTGAAAGTTTTCCTTCTGATTCTGTTTTTGAAACAGCTTCAGGAGAATAGGTATTATTTCTTCTTTGAATGTTTGGTAGAATTTCCCAGGGAATCCATCAGGTCCTGAACTCTTGTTTCTTGGGAGGTTTTTGATCACTGCTTCAATCTCGTTACTGGTTATTGGTTTATTCAGGTTGTCAATTTCTTCCTGTTTTAGTCTTGGTAGTTTATAGGTTTCCAGAATGCATCCATTTCGTCTAGGTTGCTTAACTTATTGTCATATAGCTATTGACAATAATTTCTGATAATTGTTTCTATTTCCTCGGTGATAGTCGTGACCTCTCCCCTTTCATTCATGATTTTATTAATTTGGGTCCTTTCTCTTTTCTTTTGGATAAGTCTGGCCAGTGGTTTATTGATCTTACTAACTCTTTCAAAGAACCAGCTTCTAGTTTCATTGATGTGTTTGTTCTACTATGTTTCTGATTTCTAATTCATTGATATCTGCTCTAATCTTAATTATTTCCCTTCTTGTGCATGGGTTAGGCTTAATATGTTGTTGATTCTCCAGTTCTTTAATGTGTAAAGATAGTTTGTGTATTCGGGATTTTTCTATTTTTTTGAGTGAGGCTTAGATGGCTATGTATTTCCCCCTTTGGACTGCCTTTACTGTATCCCATAGGTTTTAGACTAATATGTTTTCATTCTCATTGCTCCGTAGCTCACATGCATTGTTTAAGTTCTTCTTTGATTTCCTGGTTGACCCAAACATACTTAAGCAGGATGGTCTTTAGCTTGCAAGTGTTTGAATTTCTTCCAAACCTTTTCTTGTGATTGAGTTCCAGTTTCAAAGCATTGTGGCCTGAGAATATGCCAGGGATAATCTCTGTCTTTTGGTATAGGTTGAGACCTGATTTGTGACCCATTATATGGTCTATTCTGCAGAAAGTTCCATGTGTACTTGAGGAGAATTAGTATTCTGTTGTTTTAGGGTAGAATGTTCTGTATATATCTGTGAGCTCCATCTGGTCCAGTGTGTCATTCAAATCTCTTGTTTCTTTATTATTTTATTATTTATTTTTTTAAAGCTCTTGTTTCTTTGTTGATTTTCTGCTTAGATGATCTATTGCTGAGAGTGGAGCGTTGAGGTCACCTACTGTTAACATATTATTATCAATATGTCTATTTTGGTTAAGAGTTGGCTTATGTAGTTGGCTGCTCCCATGTTGGGGGCATAGATATTTACAATTGTTAGATATTGTTGGATAGACCCTTTAAGAATGATATAGTGCCCTTCTGTATCCCTAACTATAGTCATTAGCTTAAAATCTAATTTGTCTGATATGAGAATTGCTACTCCAGCTTTCTTTTGAGGTCCATTGCCATGAAAGATGGTTCTTGGTCCCTTCACTTTTAGTCTGGATGTATCTTTAGGTTTAAAATTAGTCTCTTGTAGATAGCATGTGGATGGGTCCTGTCTTTTTATCCATTCTTCAACCCTGTGCTGTTTTATGGGAGCATTTAGGCTGTTCACGTTGAGAGTGATTATTGAAAAATATGATTTTGTTGTCATCATGTTGCCTGTGAAGTCTTTATTTCTGTAGGTTATCTCTGTATATTTCTGTTCTGTATCACTCTTGGGTTCTTTCTCCTTTTATAGAAACCCCCCCCCCTTAATATTTCTTGCAGGGCTGGCTTAGTGGTCACATACTCTTTTAGTTTTGCCTGGTCCTGGAAGCTCTTTATCTCTCCATCCATTCTGAGTGACAGCCTTGCCAGATAGAGAATTCTTGGGTGCATGTTATTCTCATTTAGTACCCTGAATACGTCTTGCCAGCCCTTTCTGGTTTGCCAGGTTTCTGTGGACGGGTCTCATGCTATTCTGATGTTCCTCCCTCAGTCTGTAAGGAGTCTCGTGCCCCTAACTGCCCTTACGATGGTTTCCTTGGTTTTAAGATTTGCAAGTTTTACTATTACATGCTGGGATGTTTGTCTATTCTCTTTGATCTTGGGAGGGGTTCTCTCTGCCTCTAGGACAACAAATGCTTGTTTCATCCCCCAGATTAGGGAAGTTCTCAGCTATGATTTGCTCGAACATATCTTCTAGTCCTCTTTCTCTCTCCAGCCCCTCAGGGATACCAATAACTCTGACATTGGAACGTTTCATGGCATCATTTATTTCTATAATTCTGTTTTCATGCATTTTAAGCTGTTTGTTCCAGGCCTCCTCCTGTTCCTTCTTTTCTATCAGTTTGTCTTCTAGATCACTAATTCATTCTTCTCCTTCGTTTACCCTAGCTGTTAGAGTATCTAGATTAGATTGGATCTCACTGAGAGCATTTTTAAGTTCTGCCAGGTCAGTTCTCATTTCTGCCCTTAGAGAATCTATGTTGCCATAATGGTTTTCTCCATCCTAGTTATTGTCTTCATAACTGTTATCTTGAAGTCTTTTTTCCGACATCTTGCTTATATCCATATCCAGTCATTCTGTGGCAGAGGTCACACTTTCTGAGTCTTTCCTATGTTGGGGGTTCCTCCTCTTAGTCATTCTATTGAGGGGTGGTTGAGGGAATGTACAGAATCCAAATGATTGACCACAACCATAGCATGATACACTTGTTTTATAGGGACCTTAGGGTTGTCGGCCTTTTGTTCCTCCAGCCTGTCTTCTGGGGAAAGGGCCTGCCTCACTTTTACTCAGGCAACCCTGTTTGGGCAGAGTTGCCCTGGCTCCTGTGGAGGGCCGTGGGCTCAGTGAAAACTGTCTTTTTGGGGGGGGGGGGGGCTTTTGTTCTCTGGCTGCTTTTCCTGGCAGCTTTCTGCATCTCTTTCTGCATCTCTTCCAAAAGTCAGAGTAGAAGTGACCATATCCATACCTCTGTCTCAGAACAGAGAGATCTCAGAACAGAGAGTCTGGTCTTCAGTGAGTTCTCCAAGCCACACTGTCTTCATTTTTGTCTGTTCTGCTAAAAACCACAGCATTCTGGGTTGTGCGCCCCACACCAGCCCTCCCGGCCCTCGCTTCCAGGTCCAGGTATGTCTCTGTCCTTTGTGCTTCTAAAACCGCCAGCCACCCCCAGTTCACACGCGTGTCCCTGCAGCTCCAGGTTTCAGTCTGTGGAGTGTGCTAACGTCTTTTCAGCGCTACTACCAGTCTGTGAGTCTGTGCCTGGTCCCCAGCGCGGGAGGCTTTTGAGCTCCAGCAGCACAGGATCCCAGACGCTCCCTCTCCCTTCTGCTTATCTTCTGATATCTGCCTGCAGAATCACAGCTCCCTGCCTGAGATATTCTGTTGTAGAGATCAGATATATGTTCTTACATCACAGTCTGACTTCGTGGGTGTTTAGAATGGTCTGGTAGATATCCAGCTCAACTCAGAGTCCCTGTTGAAATAGGGTCACATACTCCTCTGCCATCTTTGCGACTCCTCCCTATTTTTTTATTTTTGTAAGAGTCATATTTATTTCATTTGACTTATATCTTACCTATATATATTTGCATTTTTTAGAAATTTAAATTCAGTTTAAATTTAAATTCAGTATTAGTTTACATATAATCTATTATTTGTTTCAGGGGTACAGGTCTTTGATTCCTTAGTCTTATATAATACCCAGTGCTCATTACAACACATACCCTCCCCAATGTCCATCACCCAGTTACCCCATCCCCCAACCACTGCCCCTCCAGCAGCCCTCAGTTTGTTTCCTAAGATTAAGAGTCTCTTGTGGTTTGTTTCCCTCTCTGGTTTCATCTTGTTTCATTTTTTTCCCTCTCTTCCCCTATGATCCTCTGCCTTGTTTCTTAAATTCCACATATCAGTGAGATCATATGATAATTGTCTTTCAATGATTGACTTATTTCGCTTAGGCTAATACCCTCTGGTTCCATCCACGTCCTTGCAAATGTCAAGATTTCATTTTTTGATGGCTACATAGTATTCCATTGTATATATATACCACATCTTCTTTACCCATTTATCTTTCAATGGACATCTGGGCTCTTTCCATAGTTTGGCTATTGTGGACATTGCTGCTGTAAACATTCAGATGCACGTGCCCCTTTGGAACACTACATTTGTATCTTCGGGGTAAACACCCAGTAAGTAGTAAAATGCTGGGTCGTAGGTTAGTTCTAGTTTCAACTTTTTGAGGAAACTCCTTACAGTTTTCCAGAGTAGCTGTACCTTAATGAACTTCTAAAAGTCATATTTACTCAGGCATAATTTATATACAATAAAATATTTCTTTTCAAGTGTGCAGGTCCAGGAGTTCTGAGAAATGCATAGTCATGTTACCAGCATCACAGTCAAGATAAAGAACATTTCATTATCCCCCAAAGTTCCCTCCATTCACATTGTGGTCAGTCCCTTCTTCTGACATCGGACAACCACTGATCTGATTTTGTTGTTGCCTCTCTTAGTAGGTTTTCTCCTTTTCATTGCTGTGTAGTATTCGTCACACGAATACACTGCAGATTGTTTATCTGTTCACCAGTTAGACATTTGGGTTGCTTCCAGTTTTTAGATATTTGAATGAAACTGCTGTAAATATTTCTGTACAGGTCTTCTTGTAGATATATATTTTACTTTCCTTGGACAAATAGAGTAAATTTGGAGTGAATTGTTGGCTTGTATGCTACGTGTATGTTAACTTTATTAAAAATTGCCTAACTTTCCCAAAGTGCCTGTACCATTTTGCTTTCTAAGCAGCAATGTATGAGTTTTAGTTAATTTACATTCTTACGTATACTTGGTGGTATCAATACCTTAAAATTTAGCCATTGTTTTGTGTATGTAGTAATAGGTAAATGGTTTTAATTTGAGTTTTCATAGTGTGATGTAGAGCATCTTTTTATGTCTTTCATTATGCATGTCTTCTTTAGTGAGCTGTCCAAATCTTTTGTGCATTTGAAAAATTGAGTTGTTCTCAGGTTGGTTGATAAAGTTCTTTATAAGATTTGTGTATCATAAATACTTCCTTTCAGTCTGCAGCTTTCCTTTTCCTAACTGTCTTTTGAAAAGCAGCCTTAATGTATTTTTACATATTGTTTTCTGAATTGCCTGTTTCTTACTCAAAACCTTGTTTTCTTGACAATTTTTTAGATAGAAAGACAGAAACATTTTTGAATGTTTTTAAATAAAAAGCATTTTCCAAAAAAATTCCCTTTTTATTTTTTGAACTTTTTTTTTTTAAGATTTTTATTTATTTATTTGTCAGAGAGAAACACAGTGAGAGAGGGAACACAAGCAGGGGAGTGGGCGAAGGAGAAGCTGGCTTCCTGCTGAGCAGGGAGCCTGATGTGGGGCTCGATCCCAGGACCCTGCGATTGTGACCTGGGCTGAAGGCAGATGTGTAATGACAGAGCCACCCAGGCGCTCCTATTTTTTAAACTTTAAAAAAAATATTTACTTGAGAGAAAAAGGGAGAGTACAGAGGAGAAAGAAAGTGAGGGGGAGAAGCAGACTCCCTGCTGAGCAGAGAGCCCGATGTGGGACTTGATCCCGGGACCCTAAGATCATGACCTGAGCCAAAGGCAGAGGCTTTAACCCACAGAGCCACCTAGGTGCCTCCTTTTTGTAATACATAAGTTACATATTTACATTTTTCAGTTACTAGGGAAAGTTTAGGAGGTTATATATTGCAAATGGAAGTATATTCTGTGGGGGAAAAGAAGAACTTTCACTTCCTACTTTTACATGGCATGGCAAAACAGTATAATTGCTGTTATAATTAAAAGGATATTTTATACTTAGGAAAACAAAAGACATTTTAAAGAAAGTTAAAAACAAATTATAAACTCAGAAAAATTTGGAAGACATATTGAAAGTACCGGGTTGATATCCATAATACTTAGTTTCTGCAAATCAGTAAGGAAAAGGATATTTGAAAATTAAAACTGGTCGAATGAAATGAATTAACAGATAACAGCAGAAGAAATATAACTGGCCATTAAACATGAAATTGGATACTCTACTAACAATAAAAAAAGGAAAAATTAAAGTGCCAGTGAGGTACTACTTGTCACTTATAAGACTGGAAAAGGAGAAAGAGTTCCATGCTATCCAACGGGAGGAGAAGGCAAAGATGGGGTATCATTTACTAAACCTGTTTTCCACAGAACAGTTTGGCAATATCTGTCAAGATGTAAAGTGTGAATTCTGATGCAAGATTTGGAGAAAAAAGCATTTTCCTGCATTGTGCCTGTACTTCATAGGTATCATGCTCCTTACTCCTCCTACCTCTATAATTTCTTTAATAGTCCCTCCCTTACTATTCACCTCAGGCTTAAACCTCACTTAGAATTTTGCATCAGTCTCTTTACTGTTTCCCCACTATTCATGCTAAGTCCCTGTAATGCTTCCTGATACATTTTGACTAAAACCCAAATACCTTGCCATGGTTTATGGTGTTCCTTGTGATCTGGCCATTGCTTATTTCTTCCCTTGCTCTAGCAGAGTGGCTGAGAGATTTTTACACAGTATGTACGTGTACTTTGTTTTCTGCTTGGAATGCTCTTTCCTACTCTGTGCTACCTGCTCCCCCCTCACAAACATGTGGCTCCTTATGCTTAGGTCTCCACCTAAACGTTGCTTTTCCAGAGAAGCTTTCTAATAAAGTAGGTCCCTCCTGTATGTGCTCCCTCAGTGCCTTTTATTCATTGTGAAATCCTGAGCCCCTGTTGTTCTGCTACTAGAATTAAGACTTGAGTTATTTTTAGCATCAACATTATCATAAAGGAAACTGTTGGGAATACTCAGAACAAAGACTTGGCTTTTTTGAGTCATTCTCATTGGTTGTCTCTTTTTGATCATATTTCTCTAATCCTCAGAAGATATGAAAACATATTGTTTAGGTATTTTCATTCCTTGCCTTTTGGATTGACTGTCTTATTTTAACACGGAACTTGACTGTGAAATCAAATAAAGTCATGAAGTTATTAATCTGTACTTGATTGAGTGATAGAGTAATTTTATCACATTTATAAATAAGAATATGCATTTTAATGGAAGGGAAGAGTTATAGATTAACTTTAGTAGAATTATGTATATATAGTCCTGAATAGAATTTTCTCTGGCTTTAATTTTGTTTGACTGATACAGTGTTTTGTAAAGTTACTATTTGCCTGCTAACCTTTGGTTTGTTTAAGTTGGTGAGTGACATATTCTTAATTAACTTTGTATTGGAAATCTATTCTTAAACTTAAAGCTAAAATATTGAAGTAGCTGAAGATTTATTTTGGCATGGAATAAATTAGTATTTTCTTTTTTTTTTTTTTAGATTTTATTTATTTGTCAGAGAGAGAGAGTGAGAGAGAGAGAGAGAGAGAGAGAGAGAGTAAGCGCACAAGGAGGCAGAGGGAGAAGCAGGCTCCCTGCTAAGCAAGGAGCCCAATGTGGGACTTGATCCTGGGCTAGGATCATGACCTGAGCCAAAGGCAGCTGCTCAACCAACTGAGCCACCCAGGCATCCCTAAATTAGTATTTTCTGATATTTTCATATAGAAAACTTTGATGGCTCTGCTTCAGGTCTCTTGCTTTCTTGCCCTTTTCCCAGCATTGGATAATATATATTGCATACCTGGAAAATGACATGCAAATCTAAAAGTATATTTTCTGTAATTATTATCATCTTTCATTTCTTAGAATGCAGCAGTCACATTTGACATAGGACCTGAGTTTTTGGAGTGGGTGCAGAAAATTAGAAAAGATGTAAGGAAGTTTCTCATGAGTATTTTGGTTAATAGATAATGAAAACATGTGATAAACTTACACTAACTTGACTTGTAATGGATTTGAAATACTCAATGTATTCAATTCGAGTATATTCATTATATTTGGCTCCCAAGATCTCATACCTGTCAAATCTTAAAGAGACCTTGGAAATAAAGAAGTAATAATAATAGCAACTACTCATTTCATGTACTGTATTAGATGTCATTATGTATATTATTTTTAATCCTCACCCCAATCCTGTAAGTGTTATTGCTCCAGGTTTTTTCAGTGGAAGACACCAGGACTCAGGAAAATTATACAGCCAGTACATGAACTCTGTCTCAGGAGCCCCCCTGAATGGTGCTGTCAACTAGTTCATCAATTAATTTTCCAAAAGATGGGGAGACTGAACCTAGTGAAGCTGAAGAGCCTGTTCATCATCACACAACTACTTAACAGAGCGAGGACTTGGATCCCTGGCCTCCTGACTCACATTCCGGTGCACTTTTCACTACATCAGGACACGCTGGCTCCTGAGCCCCAAGTGACAGTCCCAAACAGCTGTGTTTATCTGTCTTGCATGTCCCAGCTTGTTTTGCTAGCTGAGCAAAAACTACTTAAAAGGATCCTCAATCTTCACCTTCCCATTCCCCTCCACTTACACTCATGTACTCCCACTTGCCCCATGAATAACTTCACAGAAAGAATTGTGCAATGTCATTAAGCCTTCCTCTGGTGTCAGAGTTACTCCCTGAGAGAACATTCACTTCCTCATGACTCCAGTTTACTGTCAGATTGGCTTTCCCTCTTTTCTCTTTGATCGGAATCTTAGTCGTTTAGGCAGGAATTTGAGGAGCAGATGTTATACCCCTTGAAGAAGCCCTTTAATTCTCCTTAGTACTGTGTCTAATGACTCCTTAATCCTGTCCTTTTAACTCTGTGGCTAGCAGAATTAAGAGCGAAGTGGGACAGGAATGATGAGCTTGATGCTTAACTTTTCATTTTAATGTTGACAAAGAGAGCACAGAGAAGCAGTGACACAGAGGGGAAAGATCGAGTTTGCCTATACGGCTAAAATAAGGTGAATATTAGCGTGGGATTGTCGAGATTTTGTATTTCCCTCCAAATATAAATAGAGCAATTTCATAGAGCACATAACCAGAGAAATGGAGCCGCTGACTGTTTTTACTGCCTTTTCTTATTAAATCTTGCTGTTCTGTAGATAATTATTTCCAAAGAGAAATAAAAATGATTCACCAGAGAAAACAAAGTGATCTCATGCAGTACTAGATCTTTTATGGTTAGTGAAGAAAATCAAATTCTCCAAAATGAGAGTACTGTTTACAAAGATAGACCCTGTGAACTACTTTGGTTTAGCAATCTGTACTATTTAATTATCAAAAATCTGATCTGCTTGTTTCTATTTTTGTACATATGTACATTTGCGTATACATGTGTATATAAACAAATTGGACTAAACTGCCCATAATTTTCTCAGTTCCTAATTAATCACTTGAAATTTAGTATGTCAATCAGGATCTAATAAGTTGAGAGCAATCACACAGCAATTTGAAAAGGGGGAAGTTTATTATAAACAATTACTAACAGGGTTGGAGAAATGAGGTATTGGCTAATAAAAACTAAAGAGTACTCTAGAGAATACAGGAATAGCAGATAAAAAGAACATCTATTATCCTTAGCATGGAGATAAAGCATTCAAGGCAGAGGCCTCCAGGATTGAGATCCAGACATTTGAGAGGACAAGGCTTTGGCTCGTTATAAAGAATCTGTTGTGCTCTGACAGCAGAACTTTCCAGAAACCTGTCACACCAGAGTCACTGTAATACACTGCCTGAGGGTGGTGCTGGGGGAAGCTGCTGGATGTTGCTGACTCTCAGGTACTTTGGCAGCCTTCATGTAAAGAAGCTGTGCAGGCTGCGGGAGCCAGCGACTAGAGAAGCCGTGTGGGGTTCTGGAGCCCACCAGGAGGAGCACACTGGAGGTAGTGGGGAAAGCCCCTTCCCCCTGCAATGCCTCTTTAGCACCCTCTACCTGCAAAACTTCATGCCACAGGGCAAAGGAAAAATATTTAAAGGGCCCAAATTCATTTTTGCAGAGCAGGCAGTGGAGGGTGAATTTGGAGCCGTGGGGCAATAAATGAAAAACTGGAAAGTCTGGTGGAATGTATGATTTTATACCTTATAATGGGGGCCTCCTTGTGGGCTTAATGTTTACATTTGGGACCCTGGTCAGAATTTTGCTAAGGACCTCATTCCTTCCCAGCATTTATCATTTAGCATAAGACCAGAGAAGCTTTTCTTTTTAGGAAGGAAGGCCCTGGGCAGTAGCCCTACATTCGCGTTTCTAAGTTTCTCTCTAGGTTTTTTTAGGTTTTTCTCTGAGCATCTGGTTTGGGAACTTCAACTTCTCATCTATCTTGACCCTTTGATCTGGGGCATTGTGGTAAAATTCCTCACACTGTCACACATTCTAACCTCAGAGCCCACGCAGACCTTTGTTTGAATTATCTTTGCATTGGAATTAGTACTTTGAATCATTGCATTAAGAATGGCTTTTTGAAGAATAAATATTTACAAAACTATTAGCTAGAATTTTAGCATTTTAGGAGAAACAGTCAGTATAAATTTTGAGCAGTAGTTTCTAGTTAGCAATAGTTGTAAAGAAAAGCAGTTTCATTGGTAAATATCTGATTTGGATTTGGCAACTAGCCAGGAAGAATAATTCTTTTGTGGCTCAGCCAGATACACTTAGAGTTTGATATTTTGTATATATTCTGTTTCTAGAAGACAAGATTACCGTGATTAATAGTTTTTTCTGCTGAAATATCCGCTTATTTCTCAGCCGTGAAATTATAGACTTAGAAAGTAAGTCTAAATAAGACTAAGTAGCCTAAAATTTTGTTAAAATTATCTTATCATTGAAATTTATTTTATTTTCAAATTGGCCTTTTAGGATAAATCAAAGAATTCGACTTTTTTTTTTTGCCAACAGAATTACATTCATAAAGGAAGTTATGAAGATAGTTTAAAAAGATGTTCAGTTCTGCTTTTTTGATAGAGAAATTGTATGTTTGGGACTTTATTAAGTTAGCTCTCCAGCAGAATTCTTTACGGGTTTGTGTATTAATATCTATTGAAGGTGTTTAATTGTTTGCTTTCTATACATATTTATTTGGTGATTTCTCTTTTGAGAGAATGGCACCTGAGATAGCATATACCTTTAAGTTTGCTTTGACGTGTGCTACTTTACCATGCCATCTCTGAAGAATGTTATGGACTGCGTTTTAGCATGTTGAATAAGAAATTGTTACATGGAGAGTTTACTTCAATATTCATTTCTAAATTTGTAACTGGAAGTCACATTTAGGGACTGTACAACTGATTTTTTTAGTACTGGTACTATTATCAAAATAGACTTTAATAGATTTCATTAGGTTTTCTTTTGTTTTTAAAGAACATATTAATTAGTATTTCATTTTTCCTCTTTTTTATGAGCCAATTAAGAATCTTCTGTTTTCCCAAAATTGAGACTGTTTTATATTTATTTCATATTGTTAACAGCTGCACTTGTTCAGTGCACTAGCCACTAGCCATACGTAGCTATTTAAATTTAAATTAAGGGGCGCCTGGGTGGCTCAGTGGGTTAAAACCTCTGCCTTCGGCTCAGGTCATGATCTCAGGGTCCTGAGATCGAGCCCCACATCGGGCTGTCTGCTCAGCAGGGAGCCTGCTTCCTCCCCTTCTCTGCCTGCCTCTTTGCCTACTTGTGATCTCTCCCTGTCAAATAAATAAATAAAATCTTTAAAAAGAATTTAAATTAAATAAAATTAAAAATTAAGTTCCTTAGTTGTACAAGGATACAAATTAGCCATGTTTCTAGTGCTTGATAGAAACATGTGGCTAGTGGCTAGTGGTTACTGTAATGGGCAACACAGATGTAAAATGTTTCCACAATCACAGAAAGTTATATTGGGCAGTGCTGGTCCTAAATATGTAGAATATATTGTAACTGTTGATGTGACAGCTTTCTTTGTCTCAGAAGGTAGATTTTTTTTCATTTCACAGTCCCAATAATATACTTTGTATTGTGAGCCTTTTAAATTTTAGTCATTTGGTAAGTAAGCAATGGTATCTCTTTGTACTTTTACTTTTGAATTTTCCTAATGAAAACATGTGGAAAAACAATGTTTTTAAGGTTTTACTTTTGTCTTTGGCTTTCAGCTGTTTTACTGTGATGTGCCTGGTGTGGTTTTTGCTACCCTTTTGGGGTTTACAGTACTTATTGAATCTCCAGGTTAATGTCTTTTATCATTTTTCCAAAAATTTGACAGTCACCTCTTCACATGCTGCTGCTCTCTTTTTCCATTCTGCGATTCTAATGTGAGACTTTTTCACCATATGTCACATGTACCTTAAACTTTTTTGCCATCATGCTTCAGTCTAAAAATGATCTTTTAACCATTAATTCTCCGCTGTTAAACACATCCATTAGTTCTAAATTTCAGTAATTGTAGTTCTCATTCTCAAATTTCTGCATATTTCTCTTTTTAATTTTCAGTTTTATGTATTATATACCTTGTCATTTTATTTCTTAATTACAGTTATTTTAAATTCTACCACTCATAAGTTCAATATCTGGTACTCCCAATTTCTGTGAACTTGGATGAAAAATTATTTCTTTTCACTAACCTCTAATTTTTAGCATTTCCTTTAATTATGAAAGTAGGCAACAGAGTCACAGGTTTAGCTGCTTTCATATTATATTATTAGTATTACAGTCATATTGAAATATACATTGTTTATGCTCATCACTGCTTTGAAATCACAGTGGTTATTAGACCCGCCTCTAGGCATAGTTACGTGATACATTAGTACAGAAACTCACATGTCACAAATTAAAAAAATTATTTTTGTAGTTATTTCTTTGTGTGATAAAGAAATAATGGTTTCCCATATATATCTAATATAGTTTTAAAAATATGTTTAAAAAACATACTAAGAAGGAGTCCAAAGACTTCAGAGTGCAGAGTGGTCCAGGCACAAAAAAATGGTACCGTACAGTGTAGGTCAGGTTGTGTCATTGCTCAGCTCAAAGCACTCGCATGGGTTTCTTCTAATTTCTCCCCGAGAGAACAAAAGCCAAGGTCCTTTTAGTGACTTACATGGCCCTCCTTGATCTGCACCACCCTACTTGCTACATTCTGACTTCTCCAACTCCTGTTTGCTTTGCTCACTCTGCTACGGTTACATTGGGGAAATGCCAGATACACTCTTGCTGCAGTTCCTTTCTAGTAGCTGTCATAGTCCACTCCTTCACTTCATAGCATACTCAGTCACTTACTTCCCGACCACTTTACTGAAAATATTTATCCCTGTCCTCTTGGTTCACATTTTCTGCCCTCCCCATTCAGTTTTTTCCCCAAATACTTATTAGAGTTTTTCATATTATGTATTTGACTTACTCATTAGTCACTACCCACTTGGTGATCTCATCTTGGAATTGACTTCATAGGACCACTTTCAATACCAACACTCTCAGGTCAGGTTCACCAAAACCATTCTTTGAAATTCCAGGATTTGCATGCAGAAGATTGGTTGAGGAATGCTTTGGGGATCAGCCGCCGAGAGAGAAGGTGCAAGGGAAGCACCCTTCGGAAGGCACAAAAAATGCATTGTCATGTAATTGCAGGAGCAGCCTCAGCTGATCCCACAGGGAGATCTGAAGCTGGTATAATTCTTTCCATAGATCCCAGCCTGAAGCAGAGGGCTGGACCATTTTCCTGCATTCTGGCTGGGCATTGAATGTGGGCTGCTTTGGAATGGTAACATAATCTTGTATGAAGGAGTTCAGTTGTAAGCCATCAGCAGACCAGATCCTGGAAGCTGGGGGAATGAGTGGAGTGGTGAGCGTGCAAAGGATACTGTAGTACTGGAGAAAGGAAGGAGGAGATGAAAACTTGTTCAAACACTTAGCTGTGAAGGGGAAGAGAGTGGATAATCAGTAGAAGTTCCTGAGAAGACTGGAAAGGATGGGATCCAGAATATAGGTATTAGATTTGCCTTGGGCAGGAAGAGGTTTATGTCTTCCATTGTAATCAGAGAGGAGGAGGAAGAGAAGTGTTCAGATGCAGATAAGTTTATGACTTCAGTGGGAGGAAGTTGAGGCAGTTGTTGTTTGTTGCTTTTGGGAAAGAGCCAGACAAATCAACAGCTGAAAGAAGAGCAGTTGGTTGGGTTGAAGATTTAAGGTGAGTAGATATTTTAGTAGATGCTGTGGTGAGTGGGAGGAGAGTGCTAACAGGATAGCCACTAGTTTTGAGGGCCTCTTTGAGGTTGATGATCTTGAATTTGAAGAATTATCAATTTGGGCAGTTGTGTGACTTTTTTCTGGCAGTGCTTAATGTAGTGAAAGTGTAAACTTTATGCCCAGTGTCTTACAACACTATTTTCTTTTTTCTTTTACATAGCCATCAGATCAAGTCACTGCAGTATAGTAACACAGGAGACATGATTCTGGTTGTATCTGGAAGCTCTCAGGCCAAAGTGATTGACAGAGATGGTTTTGAAGTGATGGAATGTATAAAGGGAGACCAGTATATTGTGGACATGGCAAACACCAAGGTAAGCAATAAACAAAATATTTTATTGAATTTAAAATTAATCCAGCACACATTTATTAATAGCTTGATTGAGTTTCTATAACTCACCCTAAAAATTAGTGTCTTGTTTTAAACAATGTCTTATTTCTCACAATGTCTTATTTTTCACAATTTTTCCACAGTTCTGTGGATTGACCAGGAAGTTCTTATGCTGATGGTTTTAATGTTCAAAATGCCTGACTCTAATGATTTATAGTTGGTGCTCTACCCATGGTATCTATCCTGTTTCCAGCCCTCCCCCTTTCCCACTATGTGCACGTGCATACCTGCGTGTATGCTCGCTTGCTCTCTCCCTCCCAATTTCTCCTTCCACATGTCTAGTGTGGGCTTTCTACCTGTGTGGTGGACTTAGTGGGGTTTGACTTCTTGATTGATGACTGGGTTCCATGAAGAAGGAGTATGGAAACTTCAGACTTTCTAAGGTCTGGCTTCAAGTTGTATATAGTATTGTAGGGCCAACTCAAATTTGAGGAGAGAGAGATAGACTCCACCATTTGGTGGTGAATGACAAGATCACGTTGTAAAAGATCACATGGGTTGGGAGATATGGATGTAGCCATCTTCGGAAACAACATACTATGAACCTACTATGTACTAGGCCTTAGGACAAGAACGAAAAAGGGTCTCATCAACCTTTTATATAAAGGTTTTTTAGTGAGATAATGATATTTTAAAAATTATATTAAATATCAATTAATTATAGCTGCATAAATGCTATCAAACTTAATAGATTATTTATAATTAACATATCTGTGGGACATCCGGGTGTAGCTCTAAGCCACAGTCAGTGTCTAGGTCTGTTTCATATGCCTCTGTTCCTCCTTGCACTAACGAACTGCCTGAGGGCATGTTTTTCACATGGTACTGGCAGAAACACAAGAAGGAAACCTCAACTCTGGAAGCCCATTTCGTTGGTCATATGTCCATGGATGTTCCATTGGCTAGAGCAAATCACATGACCACAGTAGCAGTGGAAAAATTTGTCTAGGTCTTCAGTGAGAGTAACTGTAGTATCATATGCCAAAGGTTGAGGATACAGGAGAGGTGATGGATTGGGAACAATAATGCAACCTACTGCAGATATATTACAGTGTCAGTGGATATGGTTGGTGCAGAATTTTGAGCCTCAGTTTTAATTCTGACCTTTACTCCTCTTTCCCTGTCCTAGTACCTCCTTCTGAAACACTTAATACTCAAGGTTTGTAACTATAGCAGAATCTAGTAGATTTGATTGTCTAAGAAAATACAGTGGATCCTCATTATTTGTGGTTTCTGTATTTGCTGAAATGTATTTGTAACCCCCAAATCAATACAGAGTGTTTTTATGGTCATTTGCAGACATGCACTTGCACAGAGCAGCAAAAACGAATGTGAAAAAGCTGATGCTCTTTCTTCTTTCAGCTCTCACATTGTAATCAAGTGTCCTTTTTGTGATCTATCTAGTGCTGTATTTCTCCTATTTAGGGGCCTTTTGTTGGTGATTTTGCTGTTTAAAACAGCCCCCAAGTATAGTGCTGAAGTGCTGGGGCACTGTCTAGTGTTCCTAAGTGTGAAAAGTCCATGATGTGCCTTGCCTTGCACAGAAATTCATATGTTAGATAAGCTTCGTTCAGACATGACTATGAGTTCAATGTTAATGAATCAAGTGTACATATTAAGTAACATTTCCTTAAATAAAAACATGAAGTTATATATTTATTGGTTGATGAAGATATGACTGGAAGCTTGTATGAACCCAACCCTGTATTGGATAATTCAGTATTTACAGAACTTTATAGACTATAACTACTGCAAGTAATGAGAATTGACTATAATCTACATACTCTAGTTGAGCTGTTGGAATAAATGAATATACTATGTTTCAAACTGCCCTCTGTTGAAACCCAGTGGAAGTGCCTCTCAACCCTAATGAGGATCACACTTTCGTGCATTTTTTCGTGTGACTGATTGTTTATTAAGTGCCCAGTATAAGATGATGCAAACAGAATTCACATATAATTTAGGCATACAATTATATTGCAGTGGTGGCTTCAGTAGTTTCTTTTTTTCATTTATTTTACTAGAATTTCTCATTCCCTTCTTAAAATCATTGGCCCTAGGATTCCACCAAGGATGATGTTGTGAGAGTGATGGTGGTAAGGAAAGAAAGCAGATAGGTCTCTAGGTCACTCTCCCTGTCTTAAACTTAGTTCTGCTTTTATGTGCTTTATTTGAAGCTTTTGGGAGTCCAAAACTATTTAAGCAACTGGTTTGTGGAAATGAAAACTTTAAAAACTTGTATTTAATTTATTCTCTTTTTAGTTGTGCTTACCATTGACAGTATTTCTTTAAAAGTATGAGGAAGTGAAGCTTTTGCCAGTCTCCAAGCTCTTCTTAATTATTTCAGCCACTCAGGGCTTCTTACATTGTAGAAAGACTAAGACTTTGTGGATTTAAACTTTAGCCAATAAAATTTCAAGAAGAAAGGAATAGAGTTAGGTTTTTTTCTGGGTATTTCTGCAATCTCAGACTTATAGTACATATAGTACATATAATAAGATGATTAGGAAAGTAGGACAAGGATTGATAAACAAATCCATATAGAAACACAGGAAATTAAAATTAAAATACTAATTTATCAGAGTTATTTTTTACCTCCTTAGTTAAATATATTCCTAATTATTTACTTGTTTTCGATGGTATTTTAAAGGAGATTATTTTCTTTATTTCTTTTTCAGAAAATTCATTTTTCGTGTATGGAAACATAGATTTTTTTTTAAAAGATTTTATTTATTTATTTATCAGAGAGGGAGAGAGCACAAGCAGGCAGAGTGGCAGGCAGAGGCAGAGGGAGAAGCAGGCTCCCTGCTGAGCAAGGAGCCCGATGCGGAACTCGATCCCAGGACCCTGGGATCATGACCTGAGCCGAAGGCAGCTGATTAACCAACTGAGCCACCCAGGCGTCCCGAAACATAGATTTTTTTAATGTTAATTTTGTGTCCTGCAACTTTATTGAATTTCTTGATTAGATCTAAGAGTTTTTTTGATGAGTCTTAAGGATTTTCTGTATTTGGAATCATGTCATCTGAAATAGAATTTTATATCTTACTTTCCAATTCTGACATCTTTTATTTCTTTTCTTGCCTGATTGCTCTAATTTTGACTTCCAGTACAGTCTTGAATAGGAGTAATGAGAGTGGGCACCCTTATCTTGTTCCTGATCTTAGAGGAAAAGCTTTCAACCTTTCATCACTGAGTATGATGATGGTTGTGGGCTTGTCATATATGGCCTTTATTATGTTGAGATATGTTCCTTCTATGCCTAATTGCAAATCATATATCTGATAAGGGTCTAAAATCCAAAATATGGAAAGAACTCCTACAACTCAATAGCAAAATAAAACAAACCCAATTAAAAAATGGGCAAAGGACCTGAATAGACATTTTCCAAGGAAGATGTACTGTAGGTCAACAGGTACATGAAAAGATGCTCAATATCACTAGTCATTAGGGAAATGCAAGTAAAAACCACAGTGAAATATCACCGCAGCTTATTAGAATGGCCATTATCAAAAGACAAGAGATAACAATTGCTGGTGTGGGTGTAGAAAAGGGGGAAACCTTGTGCACTGTCGGTGGGATTGAAAATTGGTACAGACACTGTCAAAAACAGTATGGAGGATCCTCAAGAAGTTACAAATAGAGCTACCACATGACTCAGCAATTCCCCTTCTGAGAATATATCCAAAGGAAATGAAAACACGAACTTGAAAAGATATCTGCACCTCCATGTTCACAGCAACATCATTTGCAATCACTAATACATGGAAACAGCCAGACAACCTAAGTGTCCATTGATAAGTGGATAAAGAAGTTGTGAGGTATATATATATATATGTATATATATATATAATATATATACACATACATATATATAAATAATGATATATATGATATATCTACATCTACATCTCTCTCTATATCTATATAATTCAGCCATAAAAGGTGAGGAAATCCTACCATTTGCAACAACTTGAATGGACCTTGAAGGCATTATGCTAAATGAAATAAGTCAGACAGAGAAAGACAAAATACTGTATGATCTTATTTATATGTGGAATCGAAAACAGAAAAACACCCAAACAACCCCCACCCCCCCGCAACAAACCAGAGAATCACAGGAAAGATCATCAGACATGTGGTTACCAGAGGAAGAAGGTGGGGGATGAGGGAATTAGAAGAGAGTAGTCAAAAGGTACAAATTTGTTTATAAGATAAATAAGTACTAGGGGTATAATTAGGAGTATAATGTACAACATTATGACTGTAGTTAACACTGTATGATATATAGGAACGTTGTTAAGGAGAGTAAATCCTAAGCGGTATCATTACAAGGAAAACTTTTTTTTACTTTTTATTTTCTTTATAGTGTATATGAGATGAGGGATATTAGCTGAACCTGTTGTGATAATCATTTCACAATATATGTAAATCATATTCTTATGCTATATGCCTTAAACTTGCACAGTGTTATATGTCAATTATTTCTTAATAAAAATGGGAAAAAATTTAGTTACCAATATGTAGAAAACTACTATATATTGTAACTACTACGACTTCCCCCACTTGCCTAATATCTCCATTTTGATTTCAAAATCATGGTTAATATTTACTTTCTTCATTTCCCAGAAGCAAATATAATTAATTGACTATTTACTTGTCTAGGAAATGTTACTGATATCTTAATTGCAGTCTTTGGCTTGAGTAATGGGTTTTGGAAATGCAAGAATTATTATTTGAAAGTAGTAGATTTCATGGGACACTTTTTTTCCTTAACTTTTTAACCTCTTTTCTGATTCCAGAAGTGATTAGTAACTTGTGGCCTTACTGGAAATTGCAATGAATAGAACATTAAAGGAAACAAATACATCTGATCTATTGTGATTAAAATATTATATCCTTCAGATATAAACAGGCCTCTCTAATTGTTAAATTGTTATATTGTTTATATCTCTAATCTTTATATCATTGTGTGTATATGTGTGTATTTTTAAGTGTACTCATAGTGGTACAGAAATGTTTTCTGCTATATACTACAACGCAGTGCATTATAGGGAGAGTGATTATACTTATACCTTAAAAAAATATAGTTTATTGGGTTTCTAATAGTAATTCCTGTCAACTATTTAAAAATTTGGAAAAAAATTACTCATAATTCTACTACCCAAATATAATTGCAATAACATTTGTTTCTATATGCCTATATTTTCCTTATGGATCTGAAAAAATGTTTTTCTGATCATATAAGGACCTTTATATCAGTTATTTCTTGGAGCTATGTTGTGCATGTTCTGCAGTCTTGGGATTTTGTGCAAATTCTTCAGGGGCTTCAGTAAGGTGGAAGGAGAGGCCTCAGGATAGGAAGGAAGGTTAGGGGGCCTTCCACTTCAGTCAGAGGAGTTCTGGTTTTGTCTGTTTTATGTGTTGGAGTTTTTCATAAGCTTTGAGGGACACCTGGGTGGCTCGGTTGGTTGGGCATCTGCCTTCAGCTTAGGTCATGATCCCAGGGTCCTGGGATTGAGTCCTGCATCAGGCTCCTTGCTTGGTGGGGAGTCTGCTTCTCCCTCTTCCTGCTGCTCACTCTCTCCCACTCTTGCTTGCTCTCTCTGACAAATAAATAAATAAAATCTTAAAAAAAAAGATATCCTTGAAAATTAGGTTGGGCTGCTTTTTTAAAATATGAGGATTCCAGAGCTGGAGTTCATGGGATTATTGGTTATTTTGTCTGGGGAAAATAGGTTTACTTTTTTAGGTTTAGATGAGTAATATTAAATCCAACAAATATCCAACTGAGTAAATTTGAAGATCTAATTATCTTTATTCAATGATTTATGAATTGGGCAACATTTCATCTAGCAAACAGAAGTTATGAGGAGCTGTACAAAATGTATTGTTTTTAAAGGCAGAGAGAGGGTGGGACAAAGAACTTATAAATAGAAAAATAATGGATTATTCTGGCAGGATTGTGCCTTCTTTTGGGGGGACAAAGGGGTCTAATTGGTTGGATTACCTCACTGCTGCTGATCAGGAAATTCCAGACTGACTAGTTAAGGTTACATTCCTGGGGAGTTTGAAACTGTACTTAGGTTAGGTATGAACTTTCTTTTGGTGCTGTGGGCTTAGCATAAGAGACTCCATTTTGGGCCTATTGTCTCGCTCTCTTTTTTTTTTAACGTGAGGAAAGTAGGACAAGAATAAGCAGGAATCAACCTTTAAGCTATTCAAAAGCATACTTTAAAATCTCTGGTTATATTGTCATCTAAAATTCATTTATTTTAAACCAGAATATTGGTACATTTCTTCCAGTCAGAGAGTGTTTTCCTTTCTTACTTTGAAGTCTTATACACACACTTTGCCTGAGATTCAGATGGGGCTCTCCCCACAAATGTATGACTATTAAATTTCGACTCTTCATTAAGAAGTGTTCCTATACATCAAAGCTCCATAACAGATCAGTATTAAGTTAAATTAAAAAGTGTTTTCATAGATTATTAATAAGTGAATGCCTATGATTATAATCTTATAATTTCATTTATTAAACTTCCTTTTATCAATTCATCTAGAGTTGATATTATTAAGTGAATTTCCTTTAGATTGTCTTCAGCCCTTTTCTTTTCAACATCAAAACAATTCTGTTACATTTCTTTCTTAACTACATGACTAAATTGGGAGAGGACAGGCTCAGGGGACTCTAGAATCCTTAGACCTTTAACTGGACAATTTCTCCATGAATGTACTATAATTATGGAAATTAGAAGCTTTATAAATAATTACAGGAAAAACATGTTTTCAAATAGCTTTATTTATATTTGAGTAGTACACATAGTTATTCTGATATCCAGCCACTCCAAAAATTTGCTATTGCAAATTTGGAGATGAAACATATTAGTCATATCCTTTTAATGGTAAATCCTGTTTCCTAAGAAGTAAGACATTTTAAACTGTGAATTCTAGGTATATTTTTCTTTCCCAAAGCAGTTTTAACTGATGATTTTAACCACAAATATAAACTCTAAAAAGTGTAGTGATCGGAAGTACATTGCGTTTCTTTCCGATTTCCGAATATTTTCAGAGCTTTTTATCTAACAGAAACTCCCTAACACTGGTTTCTGTCCTTTTGACATATCCCCATCACTTTGGGGATAATTTCTTACATTTTGGTCCAACAAAATGTTCTTGGCTCATCTTGTACTTTTCCTACTCTGATGTTACCCATTTCTCCATTGATCCATGGCTCCTTTTGTTTTGTTTTTTTAAAGATTTTATTTATTTATCTGACAGAGCGAGAGAGAGAGAGAGCTTGCATAAGCAGGGGGAGAGGCAGAGGGAGAGGGAGAAGAAGCAGGCTCCCTGCAGAGCATGGGAAGCCCGATATGGGGCTCCATCCCAGGACTCCAGGATCATGACCTGAGCTGAAAGAAGTGACTTAACCAACTGAGCCACCCAGGCACCCGATCCATGGCTCCTTTTAATAGGGAATTCTGTTTACAAATCTGGATCTAGGCTCTGCGTGTGTTCACTGATGCCGGGGTATCATTGCTTCTAGACTGTTTCAGGAGAGCTGGCTGGAATGGAAGATCAACCAACTACATATATGTGTATATGTATATATGTGTGCGTGTATATGTTTATGTATTTATATGTATGTTTGTGTGTATAAAATCATGAATTCACACTGATAACATCCAGGAATCCTAATCTAACTTCCTAGCCTTTCTCCATTCCATATTTGTATTTCACTTCTTTAACACTGACAAGTTTGACTTCCAGCATCATCACTACTTTCATTCATTTGTTCGTTGCTACCAATCATAGAAAGTAGTTTCAGAATTGCTACACTCATAGTCCTGGTTGTAGGCAGAATTCTAAGATGGCACCCAAGATTCTCTGCTCCTCCCCTTGAGTGTGGATGTGAACTATGAGCAGGATGCAATACTCCTGTGATTAGGGTATATTGTATGGCAGAGTTAAGAAAGGAAGATTATCTTCAGTGGGTTGAGCTACTGGGCCGTTAAAGGGATTGAGCTTTTCCTGGCAAAAGAGAGTTGAAGTGTGGGAGGTATTTGACTTGAGGGAGAGTGTCTCTTGCTGGCTTTGAAGTTGTAAGCAGAAGTTACCTGATAAAGTTGGATATGTAGTTAAGGCAATTTCTGAGTAAAGTGTTGAGTGAGGGTACTGCCTGATTTCTTCTTGCTGCTTATAGGAAAATATGAGAGAATAAAGTTAAATCGAAAGAAGTTTATTAAAAGGGAACCAGAACTAGATGATTTAGTTAATTTTGAGCCTATCTAGATGGCAAATAATGTCAAAATGAAGAAACTGCATCTGAAAGTGTGGTTCAGAGAAGAAACCAACCGTGTACATAATAATGTTTTGCTAAAACCTCTGAAAGATCCTAAGATCAGATTATTCAGTTACACTGAAGGCTTTTTCAAGAAATTAATGTGTGCTTCACAGATTTTCTCGATCAAACCAGGTGACCTCTAGGAAGCTTAAGGATATTACTCCTTAGCCATCTCAACTGGAGTTACAGATGAAGAGGAGATTATTTTGCAAAGATTTGCAAGCATAGCTTTTGTCTAATTTAGATGCAACATGAGCAAGCTTCTCATTTGTTGGCTTTGAAGATGGAGGAATCCATGTGGCAAGGAAGGCACACAGCTTCTCATCACTGAGAGCAGCTTCCAGCTGACAGCAAGGAAATGGGCATCTCAGTCCTATAACTACAAGGAACATGGATTCTGCCAGTGACCTCAATAAATTTGGAAGCAGATTCCTACCCTGAACCCTGAGAGAGGAATCCAGCCCTACCACAATCCTGATTTCAGTCTATGAGACCCTAAGCAAAGAATCCAGCTACTTTGTAATGGACTTTGACCTCCAAAACTGTTAGTGTCTTAGGCCACCTCCAATTTATTAAATTTGTGGTGATTTGTTACACAGCATGGATAACTAATATAGTTCTGCAAAAATCAAACATACTAAGTAATAATGCAAGTCCATGAGGAGGTTGTAGTGATTGTGATCACATGGAAGAGCAGGAGTTGACTTCCCGTGGGAGGAGGGAATATATTTACATGGGGAATGGAGGGATTGTAGAGGACTCGTAGAGATATGTTTATAGGTTTTGGGTCTTAGGTGGGAAACTAAAAGTGTCACCATTTGCTGGCAGGGTCATTAATTTTGTGTTGGGAGATGTTGGGATGAAGCCTTCAGAAGATAGTAAAGGCTTAGAATAGCTATAGATGGTTGTGAGAGAAAAATGACCAGAAAAACTTTGGGAGCTTTAAGCGTTATAGAATGTAAATTTGCAGAGATAATCATTCTGCATATCTGTATGATGTTCTTGAGTCTTACTCAGGAGCCTGTGTGTTTGAATGGAATACAGCGATGAGAAAGAGGGAGTTATTCCAGAATAAAAGTTGTTCATTGTAGGTAAAACAAAAGGACTTTTAGGTTTATGCCTGAGGAGTGGATGATAATGAAAGTAAAGAAAGCTGAAGAACTGAAAGATGGGAGGTTATGGGACCAGTAAATGGAATATCTAGAGCCCAGAACATATCAGCGAAAAATATTTGTTAAATCAATAAATATTGGAAATTCATGGTTTCAGAAAAGGAATTATTTATGGTAATGGAGAGTTAGCCCTAGTTGGGGCTGAAATATATTAGAAGAGGTCATTGGAATTGAGTAGATCACAGAAGAATGAATTTATCTCTTGAGCATATTCAGATGTATTTTAAAATTTCTCAAGAATTAGAAAAACTTGGACTTCAGAGTCTTTGATTCATAGAAGGAAATGACTAAGAGTATGGATGGATTACAGCAGGGGGCTGGTGAACTACAGCCTGTGGGCCAAATCCAGCCTGCACCCTGATTTTGTAAATAAAAGTTTTATTGGAAACCGCCATGCCTGTTCTTTTACTCTTGTCTGTGGCTGCTATTGTGCTTCAGTGGTCGAGTTGAAGAGTTGCAGCAGAGACCATGTAGCCTGCAAAGCTTAAAATACTCATTATCTGGCCCTTTAGAAATAAAAGTTTGCCAACTCCTGCATCAAAGCTGTGAACATTTTCTGCAGCAAAATGTATGCACACAAAATTTTGCTGACAATTTTAGGAACTTTCGTGATTCCTAACAGCAAAAGAACGGACTCCGGTTAAGGAGAACTTTTGGATCAAAGTTCACACTATGTTCTCTGCTACATTTTATCTTATCCTTTGAGTTGCCTCTGTTAGTTGGCTCACCATGCCAAAGATGTGGGCACTTCCATTTTGGTGGGTCACAGAGCCTCACCTCATTCAGTGACCACAGATGGTACTGCATCAGAACGGCTGTTTACAGTTTTGTCACGTGGCAGCTGCAAGAGTATGTACAGATTAGTACAAATCAGCACACATTGTGCCACGCCCTGCCCCCGCCCCGACTGTGTGTGTGTGTGTGTGTGTGTGTGTGTGTGTTTAGAGGAAACCGGTATTGATCATGGTTCAGTAGTGTCCTCCCTTTAGGGAAAGTATAACATTTTGAGAAACAAGTGGATGTTTAATTCTTCTAGGCTATTTCTAGTTAAGTCTGTTAAATAAAAGAAGGGATTTTTTTTCCCCCCAGGAGTGCCTATGTTTAGATAAAGGAGAAAGAGAGAAAAACTAGTTTGTTTGATGAAAAACTGTTTTAGTCACTGGCTGTTCTTTAATAGGTGTCACTTTAAAATTTTTTCCGCTAATGTTAGCCACGGTACTGAATCTGTTTGGATCCATTTAAGAATCCTTAGCTGAACTTGATTTTTGTTATGACTAATTTTGGTCACTGTTTTAACACAAGGGTACTTAACATTCCCATTGCCTTTGTCATGCTCCTATCTTACAAACAAGAAACAACATTCACAGTCTTTTAGATTTTTTGCAGTTTAACCTACTTGTGTTCATATTCTAGGTACTCAGCCGCCAAGGTGCCCACATGTCATTTTGATCTTTTGGTCATTTTCTGTTGGTCCTCTTAAAAATATCCTTTATATTCCAAGATGCTATTACAACTCTAATCAACTAATAGTAAAAAAAACTATTTTCTGGGGCTTGCCTTCAGGAACTGAGTGGTCTTGGTGGGTTGCTGGGTTGCTGCTCGGACAAAGTACTAGAAGTGAGGTTCTCAGGAGTTGACTGAGCATCATCCATTTGTAGAGTCCCTGAGTGTGGGAGTGGGAGAGGAAAATGGTCAATGGGAACTGACTGGAGTGTAAGCAGACTGCATCAGTTTACAGGGCCCGACAGAGATGTCAGTGGAGATGGAGCTTAGTTCAGCAGAGGAGGAGAGTGCAGCGGGCATGGAGAAGTCTACAAGACTGAGGAAGCCAAGGCAGGTTAGGCTCTCTGCTTTGAGGCTCTCTATCCTGTTCCATAGCTACGTGTATATCCTTTCACTAATACCACACTGCCTTGATTATTGCATCTTTTTAGTATATCTTAAAATTTGGTGGTATGTTCGGGTTCCTGTGTGGTTAAGCATCTGCCTTCATGATCAGGTCATAATCCCAGGGTCCTGGGTTCGAGTCCCTTCTTGGGCTCCCTGCTTGGCGGGGAGCCTGCTTCTTCTCTCCCTCTGCCCCTCCCCCTTGCTCATTCTCTCTTTCTCTTTCTCTTTCAAATAAATAAGTAAAATGTTTAAAAATTTTTAAAGTAAAAATTTAAAAAATTTGATGGTGTGCTCCAACTTTGTACTTTGTCTCAAATTGTTTGGGCTATTTTATTTTCTTTTTAAAAAAACTTTTAATTTTAATTCCAGTTAACATACATTGTTATATAGTTTCAGGTATACAGTATAGTGATTCATCACTTACATCTATCTCCTGGTGCTCATCATGACAAGTGTACTCCTTAATCCCTATCACCTATTTCACTCATCCCTCACCCACCTCCCCTCTGGTAACCGTCAGTTTGTTCTCTATAATTAAGTCTGTTTGTTGGTTTCTCATTCTCTCTTTTTTCTCCTTCCCTCATTTGCTTCATTTCTTAAATTCCACATGTAAGTGAAATCATAAGGTATTTGTCTTCCTGTGACTGGCTTATTTCACTTACCATTATACTCTCTAGCTCCATCTGTGTCCTTACGTATGGCAAGATTTCATTCTTTTTTATGGCCGAATAATAGTCCATGATATATGTGTGTGTGTGTCTGTATATCCATATATCTATCTCGTCTCTCATTTATCCATTCATCAACACATCAGTACGTTCATCAATACACTTGTACTGCTTCCACAATTTGGCTATTGTAAATAGCGCTGCTGTAAACATAGGGATGCATATTCCTTTGAATTTGTATTTTTGTATTCTTTGGGTAAATATCCAGTAGTATGATTGCTGGATTATAGGTAGTTCTATTTTTAACTTTCTGACAACCTCCATACTGTTTTCTAGAGTGGCTGCACCAGTTTGCATTCCCACCAGTAGTGCACGAGGGTTCCTTTTTGTCCCCATCATCGCCAATACCTGTTGTTTCTTGTGTTGTTGATTTTAGCCATTCTGACCGATTTGAGGTGGTATTTCATTGTAGTTTTGATATTGGGCCCTTTTAGTTTCTTTACTTTTTCACATACATTTTAGAATTATCCTGTTTATACATAAAAGAATCCTCCTAGGATTTTGTTTGAAATTATTTTGAATCTAAAGATTATTTGGAGAGGTCCCTGGGTGGCTCTATCAGTTAAGTGTCTGATTCTTGATTTCAGCTCAAGTCGTGATCTCAAGGTAGTGGGATCAAGCCCCTTGTTGGGCTCTGTCCTGGGTGTAAAGTGTGCTTAATATTCTTTCTTTCTCTATCTGCCCTCCCCCCACTGCCTGTTTGAATGCTCACTCTCTTTCTCTCACTCTCTCTCTGAAAAAAAATTTTAAAAAAATGTGAAAAAGTTAAAGGTCATTTGGAGAGAATTGATATCTTAACTATATGGAGTCTTTCAGTTCAACACAATATATCTCTCATCTTTTTAGGTCTTTTTTTCTTTTAATCAGGTTTTATAGTTTTTAGCATAGAGCTCTTTAACAGATTTTATTAAATTCATACTTAATTTATACTTAAAAATTTCATTATTTAAGCCATTATAAATGGTATCACTTAAAAAATGCCTAGTAGAATTTGCCAGTATAGCCTGGGGTTAACTTATCCCTTTTTTCCAAAAAATTTAAACTATGAATTCTATTTATTTAATAAGTATAGAACTATTCATGTTATTTCTTTATTCTTGGGTTGAGTTCTGATAGTTTATGACTTTCTTGGAATTGGTCCATTTCCTCTAAAATAGCAAATTCATGTACATAGAATTTTTAGTAATATTTCTTTAGGGTCATTGCTCATATATTTTTTCCTTATGTTGGCAATTTATGTCTTTTCTTTTTTCTTGGTCTGGCTAGAAGTTTTTCAGTTTATCTCATTCATTTGTATTTCTCTGCCATAGTTCTGTTTTTAATATTGACTTCTCTTCTTATGCTTTCTTTTCTTTTGCTTGTTTTCCCTAGTTTTCTAAATCCTAATATTTTAAGGTAGATGCTTTAATTATAGAGACTTGCTTTATCTTTTTTTTTTTAAGATTTTATTTATTTGTTTAGAGAGTGCACAGGTGGGGAGAGGAGCAGAAGGAGATGGAGACAATCTCAAACAGACTCCGTGCTGAGCGCAGAGCCTGGTGCAGGGCCCAACCTCACGACCCTGAGATCATGACCAAAACTGACATATTAAGAGTTGAATGCTTAACCAACTGAGCTACGCAGTGGCTGAGCCACCCAGCCACCCCATTGGTGCATATACACTTACAATTGCTATGTCTTTTTGGTGAACTGATCCTTTTATCATTATATAATGTCCCTCCTTAACTCTTGTGATTTTTCTTCTTCTTATGTAAACCTTGTGTGATATTAATATATTCACTCAAGTTTTTAAAAAATTATAGTTTGCTTGGTATATTTTGTTCTGTATTCATTTATTCAACATTTATTGAGTTTCTGCTCAATAAAACCCTCATGAAATTTATATGCCAGTGGAGAGACATTGAAAATATACAAAAATATGTATCACAAAATCAGAGAGTTGTAAGTGCTGTGAATTAAAATGAAGCCAGTTAAGGGGATGGACAGTGTCTAGGGGCTTGTAGATAGAGTAGTCATGGTGGCCTCTCTGAGGGGATAGCCTTCAGGCTGAGTCCTGGATGAAAGATCCACACACGAGGGAGCTAGCCACATGGATATCTGAGAAGGAGTCATGCAGAGAGAGGAACTGCAAAGGCTGTTCTATTCAAGGCTCTGAGTCACGGTGCTTGTTAACCTTTTTCAATTCTTTATTTTTAACCTTTCTATATCATTGTAGTTCAAATTGGATTCTTGAACAAATTGTATTGTTGGGCCTTGATTTTTAATATATAATGGTAATCATTGTGTTTTAATTGGTGTATTTAGCTCATTTAAGTTTAGTGTATTTATTGATATTGTTCTATTTACTCAGATACTTACCCTTTCTTTTGTTGTCCCTTCATTGCTTATAGTCCAGGTTTCTCTTTGTCATTCTTTCCCTTTTGCTTGGAGAACTTACTTTAGACTTTCTTTTTTAATTTTTAATTTTGAGATAGAATATATATATATATATATATACCATAAAATTCACCCATTTAACATGCATGTTCAGTGGCTTTTAGTATATTCAGTAGTTTGTAGTATATTTGTGGAGTGTGCAGCCATCATCACAATCAATTTTAGAACATTTTTATCCTCCCCAAAAGAAACTACTGGAGACAGTAAAAAGATCAGTGGTTGCCAGGAGGTAAGGGGCCAGGGAGTGATGATTAGGCAGAACACAGAGGATTTTTAAGACAATGAGACTAGTCTGTATGGTATTATAACGATGGATACATGTCATTATAAATTGTTCATAACCATAAAATGTACAATATTGAGAGTGACTCCTAATGTAAACTGTGGAGTTGGGATGATAATGATGTGTCAGTGTAGGTTCATCAATATTAACAAATGTACCGCTATAATGGAGGTTATTGATAATAGCGAGAAGCTATGCATGTTGGGGGCAAAGGATATATGGTAAATCTCTGTATCTTCCTCTCAATATTGCTGTGAACCTCAAACTGTCCTAAAAAGTAGTCTATTAAAAACAAAATACTCCCTGTCCCTTAGCCATCATTCTCAACTCTACCATCCCACGAAGCCCTATGCAACTACTAATACACTTCTGTCTCTATAGATTTGCCTATTCTGGATATTTCATGTAAATGGAATCATATAATATGTGGACCTTTCACTTAGCATGTTTTTTAAAATTCATGTTGTGGCATGTATCAATATTAAATTTCAGTTCATTGCAAAAATATTATTCTATTGTACGGATATACCACATTTATCTTCAGTTGATGGGCATTTGTGCTGTGTCCACTTATTTTCCTATTATGAATAATGCTACTATGGACATTCATGTACAAGTTTTTGGGTGGAGATATGTTGCCATTTCTCTTAGATGTGTAGTTAGGAGTGGGATTTCTGGGTCCTATGGTAACTCTGTCTTAATGTTTTGAGGGACTGACAGATGGTTTTCCAAAGTGTCTGTAACATTTTACATACCCACCAATAGTGTATGAGGGCTCCAGTTTTTATACGTCCTTGTTAAGGCTTGGGATTTTTCTCATTTTGTTGTTTTTGTTGTCTGTTTTTAATGATAACCATTTCAGAAGGTGTAGAGTGGTGTCTCTGTGGTTTTAATTTATGTTTCCCTGATGGTTAATTATGTTGAGCTTCTTTTTGTGTATTTATTAGCCATTTGTAAATCTTTTTTAGAGAAATGTCTATTCAAATCCTTGCATGTTTTAAAATTGGGTTATTTGGTTTTTTAACATTGAGTTCTAACAGTTCATATATTCCGGATTATTAGTCCTTTATGAGATACATGATTTGCAAATATTTTCTCCCATTCTTTGGGTTGTCTTTTCATGTTCTTGATGGTATCCTTTGAAGCATAAAAGTTTTAAATTTTGATGAAGCTCAATTTAATTTTTCCTTTGTTTTGTGCCTTTAGTTCCATTGCCTAACCTATGCTCATGGAGAATTATGCCTATGTTTTCTTCTAGGAGTTTTATAGTTTTAGCCACTACAGTCAGATCTGTGATCCATTTGGAGTTAATTTTATATATGATGTGAGGTATATAATAAGTTTATAATAAGTATTCTTGAAATAAAAGAATTTTTGAATTTTCTTGACTATTCTTTGAATTTCCATATGAAACATAGTTTTTTTCAATTTCTGTAACATTTCTTTTAAAGCAAGTCTGTTGGTGACAAGTTCTCTTAGTTTTCTTTCATCTTACAATGTATTTATTTCACCTTAATTCCTAAAATACATTTTCTCTACATTTAACTTAGCAGTGTTTTTCTTTCAGCACTTAAAAACTGTTGCCAATTGTCTTCTGGCTTTATTTTTGATGAGTACTCTGCAGTAATTCAAGTCTTTGTTTTTGTTATGTAATGTGTTTTTTTTTATATTTGCTTTTAAGGTTCTTTTTTATCTTTGGCTTTTAATAGTTTAAAATGTGTCTAGGTGTAGGCTTTAAAGATTTTTTAATTTTTTTTTGTTTTTTTTGTTTTTAGTTAATTCACCCTGTTTGAGAGTCGCCGAGTTTCTTGGATATGTAAATTTATCTCCTTCACCATGTTTGGGAAATTTTTAGCTGTTATTTCTTCAAATATTTGTCTGCACCTGTCTCTCTTCTCCTAAGTCTTATGTGATACGAGTACTAAACTTTTTGATAGTGTCTCGTAGCTCTCTGTGATTCTTCTCATTTTTTCCTATTTAGACTGAATTATTTCTATTGATCTGCCTTCAGGTTCATTGAATCTTTCCTCTGACATATCCATTCTACTATTGGGCCTTTCCAGTGAATTTTTAATTTCCATTATTATATTTTCCAGTATGACCAGGTATCCCTTTTTTAGTGTTTGTTTTTCTTTGCTGAGCACTTCTATCCTTGCATTTGTTTCAAATGAGTTAGCTTTCCCTTTATGTATCATGTTCATAAACACTGATTTTAATTCTTTATCTGATTATTAGAGCATTTGGATCATTTTGTGGTTGGCATCTTTTATCTTATTTCTTGGGAGCTGGTTAGTTTTTCCTGATTCTTTGTATGATTATTTTTGGATTGTGTTCTTGACATTTTGAATATTGTGTTATGATATTCTTAGTCCTATCCAAAGCCTCTGGGGAATGCTGGGTTTGTTTTTGTTTTGTTTTGTGTGTTTGTTTGAGTGTGTGGTTTCTTTTTTTAGCTGAGAGTCAGCCTGATTAGTTTTAGACTCTGAAGTCCTCACCTACTTCCTATGAGCTGTTTTTCCTTGCAGTATTCATTTCCAAGGCATTTGTATGCTATTGTGATTTGCCCTATGTGTGTGTTACCCAGGGACCCATGTGGGCCCTGGCTGGTGGTCCACACCATCTTCAGTTCTCAGTGCTTTTCTCAGGTTGATTCTGGTAGGTTTCACACAATGCACCTCAGGAGTGCATGCAGATATATAGGTTTAAAGGGTATTTTTTTTCTCCAGGTCTCTTACCCCTTCATCCCATAATTTTCCCTTTACTCTCTTGCAGTGGCTTTCTGTTCTGATGTTCTTGCTAGAAAATCAGACACTCTTTTTATGCAATGTAGCAGTTCTCATAAATGTATCTTATGCCTCTAGGCAAAAATGGAGGGGGGTGGAAAAATAGAAACTTCTCTACCCATAGATGTAAAGCATAATGTAGCAGAAGGGTTCTATACTACGTATGTTGGTAGGTGAGCTGCTTTGTTGCTAGTACTTGCCGAGTAGAAAACACGGAGTGTCAAAAGTGCTCTGACACACACGGGTTGCTGTTATTGTTGCTTGTGGTTCAGGGGAGTAGGCACCATGCCTCTCTGTTGCTGGTTCGTTCCTGGTATAGGGTCAGGAGAGCCAGCAGGTATCCTCCCTAAAGGGCTGCTCCTATTACTGAGAAGACAACTGCTGTTTGTTGCTGGCACTTGTCTGCTTTATGGCCTGGTAGGGCCTCTGCTGCTGGTTGGGAAGATGAGAAGCACTTGCCTGGTGTGAAGAGGAGGAGATCAATATCTCTTTGACCTGTAAGGACTTCTTCCATTTCTGGTGCCAGCACTGAGGAGAGACTTGCAGCTTAGTTGCTTGTGCATGGCTGGCATAGGGTAGGTCAGATCACAAGAGCTTTGTCCCACAGGCCCTTCACCACTCATCTGCCACCCCTGTGTCTTGGAGAGAGGAACCTGTTTTGGAACTTTCTGTCCACTCGTGCTCTCAGTTGTTAGTTGTGGACTTCCCCAGAGCCTAAGTCAAGAAATGTAGAAGGCAGAAACCATCCCCCAACTGCTCTTTAAGATCTGGGTTCTATACCCTTTTGCTTGCTCTTATTCACTATTCATTGTCTTCTGGTAGTTTTGCCCTCCCCTCCCCTTCTCATTAAATGTAGGCTTCAGGCCCAGTGGGAAGCCTGGTGTGGGACATGAACTCAAAACCCTGAGATCAAGACTTGAGCTGAGATCAAGAGTCAGACAGTTAACTGACTGAGCCACCCAGGAGCCCCTTACCTTCTTTGTTTTGTTCAGAATTTGTTGTTGTAATTAAATGGGGATATGGGGTAGAATGTGTGTATTCCATCATAAGTGAAATTGGAATCTCCTGTAAAATATATTTTAATTCACTCCAGTTCTCTGATCAAATTTATGAGCTAGGATTTCAGTTCCCATTCATGGCTTTGTGCAGCAAAGCCTTGACTCATGCATAATGAGAATGCTCGAAGTCTAGTGAACCACACTTGAAGTGAAATGTAGGAATAATGTCCCAAACCATGCTGTAAACCTGGTTTCCTGATAGAACTGTGGTGGTCATTGCCAGAAATTGGATATCACAGAGTACCATGGCCTCCTAAGAGCAGGGAATTTTGTCTTGTAGGAGGTGTGGTATTGTTGCCCTTAAGGAGACTGCTATGGTCTGACTATTCTCCAGAATTCATATGGTGAAATCATAACTCCCAAGGTGATGGTAATAGGAGGTGGGGCCTTTGGGAGGTGATTGGGTCATGAACATGGAGCTCTCATGAATGGGATTAGTGCCCTATGCAAATGGCCCCAGAAAGCTTTCTTATCCCCCTTCACCATGTGAGGTTATAGCAAAAAGACAGCCTCTGTGAACTAGAAAGTTCAGACACTAAATCTGCTGGCACCTTGATCTTCAACTTTCCAGCTTCCAGAAGTGTGAGAAAAAAATGTTTATGGCTTATAAGCCATTCAGTTTTTGGTATTTTTGTTATAGTGGCCCAAATGGGCTAACATGGAAAGTTAACACTCTATTATCCATGAGTTACAGCTCAAGGGAATGTAATGTCTCGATCTGGATTGTATTCCTGTGTCAAATCCATAAGGGAGGCTGGCAAAATTAGCACCTGACTTTTCCACTTCTGTGAGAGGTAGTCTCTGTCTTTTGCCCCAAGAGTCATTACGGGGGGAATTTCTTAAATACAAAAGAGAGTTCAAGTTCTCCATGTCCAGAGAGAATGACATGGTATTTGTATAGTCACCATTTACACAAATTTTGCCTTCTTCTTGGTTACAGCCCAGATCCAATTCTGTAGGGAAACCTATTATTTCCCTGTAGGGAAACCTCTTACAATTCATCCCACATCTTCTCACCTCTGAACACTTTACTGCTGTGCCCTAGTCTAAGCCACTGTCAGTGTTCACATGGACCACATCACTTAATTCCTATCTTGACTTTGCAACAGGATTTTCTAAACAGAGCAGCCAGAATATTTTTTTAAGTGTTTATTTTGATATAATTTCAACTTTATGGAAAAGTTACTAGTATATAGAACTTCCTTATGCCCTTTTTCTGGATTCATCACTTGCTAACATTTTGCCCCATTGCTTTATCTTCCCCTGCTTCCTTCAGCAACAAATACATCCTCTGCCCCCCCATTTATATATACCCCCCACTCACTCACATACGTATATGCACATACAGACGAATTATGTGTGTGTGTTTAATATTCCCCAACTTTTGAAATAAGTTGCAGCTATCTTGCTCCTTTATTCCTAAATTCTTCAGTGTGGTTTTCCTAATAAGATTATATATATTTTTATATAACCATGAATTTAACCTTGGTAAAATACTATTATCTAATCCGTAGTCCACAGTTATCTCAACCATCTCCTTTATAATTATATTCCCACCAGCTTTGTAGTCATGCTTTTTTTTTTTTTTTAAAGATTTTACTTATTTATTTGAAAGAGGGGAGAGTGAGAGAGCAAGCATGAGGATGGGGGTAGGGGCAGAGAGAGGGGGAGAGGCAGGCTTTCCCCTGAGCAGGGAGCCCAACGTGGGGCTTGATCCCAGGACCCTGAGATCATGACCTGTTGCTTAACCAACCAAGCCACCTAGGTGCCCCTGCCTTTTTGTTTCTTAATTGGGAATAGTTCCTCTGCCTTTATTAAAAAAAATCTTTGATATATTAGAAAACTATAAGCCATTTATTTTATAAATGTGTAGAAGTTGAAAATATGTAGTGGCAGATATAGGATTTAATTTTGCCTGTTTTTCCTCATCATTAGAGTTTGGGTATGCATTTTTAGAAAGTTTGTCAGAGAAACGCTATTGTGTTCTTTCATCCTCATATCAGGAAGCACAAGATACCAGTACATCCCAGTACTGGTGATGTTAATTTGATCATTTGTTTAAGATAGGGTAATATCAGATCTCTTCCCTGCTATTTTCTCTTTGTACTTATTAAGTAATTTGCAGGGAGATTTTGAGAGTAGGGAAAGACCCTCCCTGTTTATTATCACACTTTTCTCCAATAGTTTTAGCATTTATTGATGATTCTTGTGTGAATCAATTATTATTGTGATGATTACAAAATAGTGATTTTTCTAACTCCATCATTCATTTTATACTTATTATCATCCTATTGCAAGGAGGAGCTTTCTCTTATTTATTCATATACATCCAGGAGTTCCTAGTTTAGTCAGTCATTTATAATCCATTACTTCCATTGTTTATTGTGATACCCTAATTGTCCCAGTAGAAGACCCTCACCTGCCCTTTATTCTTTAATATATCCCCATCATTTTTGCACTTTCTTATTTTTTGGCACAACCAGATGTTTCATGTTCATCTTGTATGAATAAGTATCAAACATTTCTTCAAGGAGCTCTATTTCCTTTTAGTGGAGAATGCAATTTAGAAACCAGGATCTCTGTGCTAGGGTAGCTGGAGTGTCATTGCTTCCAGCCATTCTCAGTATACAAAGCTCGAGAATAACTTAAAACCATCCATATACACCTATATTTATATCTACCTATTGGAAATCGTGGGTTCATATTGATATCCCTGATTTCAGTCAAATTCCATAGGGCTCATTCTAGTTTTTCTTCTTTCCACTTTTGTAACTCCCTTTCCCAACAGGGAGAAATTTGACTCCCATTGTCCTCAAAAGTATTCCTTCATTTGCTTAATTCTTCATTGTAATGAAAGCAGTTTCAGAATTCTTAATGCATACCACTGCAAAAGAGAAACAAATGTATTAACTAGAATTCAGTATTTATTTATAGTTCTTCTGGTCTTTAACCTGAGAGTATATACTAGTTTTCTAAGACTACTATAATAAATTACCACACACTTGGTAGCTTAAAACGACATAAATTCTTGCACAGTTCTGGAGTCCAGAAGTCTAGGAATCAAGACGTTAGCACAGCCATGCTCCCTCCAGTGGCTCTAGGGGAATCCTTCCTTGCCTATCCTAGCTTCTAATGACTCCAGGCATTCCTTCGCTTTTGGCTGCATAATCCAGTCTCTGTCTCTCTGCCTCCTCTTCACAGAGTTTTCTCTTATCCTTGTGTCTTCTCTTCTGACTCTTTAAGGTCACATTCATAGCTTCTAGTGATGAGGACATGAGTAGATCTTTTGGAGGGCCACCATTTAATCCAGTACAGAGTATATAATTACTTGGTTTATTATCTTCTGTTTATTCTTTCAGTGTATTTGTTATTCATTTGAAATGCAGTAGGGTTCATTTGTTTCTGCTTATGTTGAATTTTAGGTTCCTCTCAGCCTTATTTGTTTGTTTTTGAATATGCAAAACATCATCAGTTTCAGAAGTCTAATAAGTTAATAGATATAGAATTAAAAGTTGTGGTGACTGTAATTAAGGAAATGGACCGATACTTGGGTGGAGAACAACAGAACGGACCATATATACTTAGATAGAGGCCAGGTTGTATTATTTGAATAAGTATTATATAAACTGAGATTGGACGAATGAGAAGCCAGTCATATACAAGTAGAAAAAAAAGAGCTTTCCCACAAATGGAAGACCATGTGAGAAGGCCTTGATGAGGGGAAAGAGCTGGATGTAGTAGAGGACATGAAAGAAGCCCAGCAGATTAGTAGCTGTTGGGGAGGAGTGAACACAAAATAAGTGCAGTTGTAAAGAAAGCAAGAACCAGAACTTGTGAGTTGTTGTAGACTATGTAAAGAGGCTGGAGAGCCAGTGGAGGACATAACCATTGGCATTTTTAGAAGTATATGTGTGTGTGTATATATATATATATATATATATATATATATATATATTTAAAGATTTATTTATTTGTTAGAGTGTGAGCACTGTGTGGGTGGGGTCAGATGGAGAGGGAGAGAGAATCCTAAGCAGACTCTGCTGAGTGTGGAGTGCAACGTGGGGCTTGATCTCAGGACCCCGAGATCATGACCTGAGCCGAAACCAAGAGTTGGACACTTAATCTACTGTGCCACCCAAGTGCCCTAGAAGGATATTCTTAAAAGACGTATTGATTGCTAGGTGGAGCACATAAGGCAAGAATAAAAGTGGAGAGGCAAATGGCAGACCTGTTAGAGTGTATAATAACTGACACAGAGGCATGAGGTAATGTTGGCTCCTGTAAGAATGGTGAGGTGAGTAAGGAGAAAAGTGGATAGATTTAAGATCTGTTTGGGGTTGAACTGACAGGACTAGCTAGGGGATTGAATTTGGGTGGAGAGAGGGTTTTAGGTTTATGGTTGTTGGAGTATTTAAGGATGATCTCCAAGTTTGTAGCTTTAGCAACTATGGAAGAAGTTGATTGCAAATGAAGTGGACATTAAGAATCAAGATTTCCCTGTTGGCCTACTATGATATTTGAAATGCCTATGCAAATGCAAGTGTCAAGTTGATAGTTAAATACACAATCTAAAGCTCAGGAGAGAAAATGAAATCTCAAACCTCCCAGCTAGTCCCATTACTTCCGTTCCTGCTTTCCTATTGCACATCTCTGATGCCCGTTTGTACCCTGTCAGCATAAGCAGATTGTCAGGAGTTGGCCAGATCCTGTTTGAGGTATTGTGGGCAATTTGGACTATCGATGGTCTTCAGGTTTATATGTGGGTACTCCAGTTCCAATTCATTCTTTGCAGAGCTACAGCTCTTTTCCTTCTAACTCATTTAAATATGTACATTTTGCTTCTTATAGCATGGCTTTATTTTGGACCCTTACAGAATAAGAGATTTTGCCATTATTAGGTATTAGGCTCTTTTCTGCCTCATCTGAACATACTGTATGAGATCACTCTAGCCGACTTTGCACCTGGAAGGGAAGTGTGTGTGTATATTCATGTTAGTTATGTACTCTGGTTGATTTGGTGTATATGTCAGTTCATATACCAACATTATATTGTTTTAATTACAGTATTTTTATATTATGCTTTATAACTAGTAGGGCTAATCTTTTTGAATCATTTTAAAGATATTTCTCCTTTTCTCACATATTTATTTTTATAGATGTAAAATCAAGATCGAGCCTGACTTGGGGCTCGATCCTAGGACCCTGAGATCATGACCCGAGCTGAAGGCAGAGGCTTTAACCCACTGAGCCACCCAGGCGTCCCAAGATTGTTGACACATTTTTAAGAAGTGTGGATTTTTTCCCTCAACCTCTTGCTTTTGCCTTGATTACTTGTAAATACTGTGTATTCTTATTATCCATTTTAGGATAATATTTTCCATTGAGAAAAGAGTCTTTAAAGAAGGGCCTGTCTCTGACTATGGTTTCTCCATTTGTTTCCTAAAGAGAGGCTGTCAGTTTTCATCCTGTTTCCTTCCTTATTAAGCACCTGTTTTATATAAGTGCTGTGTTAATTTCTGGACAAAGGAGTTATACAGTGAATTAAACAAAGTGAAATAAAAAAAACATTAGGAAATAAAATTGGGAGCGTATACTATGTTTGTAATTAAAATAGTGTGCTCTTGGGAGGACTAAAAAGTTACTTTTAAGTATGATATGTCAGTTTCTGGTCATTTCTTTATTTTTAAGAATCTTTTAAAAATATCTTTTTTCCTGTATTTTTATTTTTTAAGGGTCATACGGCAATGCTTCATACTGGTTCATGGCATCCCAAAATAAAAGGAGAATTTATGACTTGCTCAAATGATGCGTGAGTACTGTTGATAATTCATCTAATATATTCATGTCTGTCTTTTTTTTTTAAATTTTCATTAACATAATGTATTATTTGTTTCAGGGATACAGGTCTGTGCATCATCAGTCTTACATAATTCTCAGCAGTCGCCATAGCACATACTCTTCCCAATGTCCATCACCCAGCCGCCCTATCTCTCTCTGCATTCATATCTTTCAATATTTTCTTTAACATTTGTATTGTAACAAACTTGCCAGTGAAGTAGGAGATAGAGTTATTAGGAATCCTGGTGTTTACATATTCTTGGTCTTTACTTTGATTTTACCTGATAGTATAAGATTTGTTTAAATAAATGTGGAAACTATGAAAAAGAGAGTTGGTATAAATTCTAGTACAGTTTACTAGAGAGGAGCTCAGTGGATCAGACTGATGGTATTAAGCGGCCTCAAATGACTTTGAAGTTGTAACTAATAATTTGTTCCTTTTTTAGTAAAGATTGATACCTATTTGTGTGTAATACCTAATATAAGTTCATTGTTTAAGTGATTGCTTTTTAGAAATAATAACTGAAAGATTATTTAAATGATTATTAAGATACTTTTGCATTATATCTATTGGCCTAGGGCTTGAGAATATTACAGGGACTATTTGAGCATCTTTTCCCTATATTGTTATGTTATATCATTAATTTTTAGTATTCAGAGTAGTTCATAAGAATGCACTATTTATAGTATTATAAATTACAATGAAAAACCTTATAAATAAAAAAATATAGATGTGTTATTTAGGTGAAACACTATATTTTATTTTAATTTATTTTTTTAATTTATTTCTTTTTAAAGATTTTATTTATTTATTTGACAGAATGAGAGAGATCACAAGTAGGCTGAGAGAGAGAGAGGAGGAAGCAGACTCCCCGCTGAGCAGGGAGCCCGATGCGGGCCACGATCCCAGGACCCTGAGATCATGACCTGAGCTGAAGGCAAGGCTTTAACCCACTGAGCCACCCAGGCGCCCGAAACACTATATTTTAGATTAAAAAGTTTGTTTTTAGGTTATTTTGTCTCATCTTTTTACATCTCTGATATTTATAATTTGCCTCATTTACCTTCATGGAGTTCACATTCTTGGACAGTATATGTTTCCTGGAGTTGATCTTTAGGATAACAGACAAAAGACATAATTTCACTTCCATACCACAGTTTAAAAATTAATTTGATCTAAAGGGAAGTAAAATTTGGGAATCTATACAGAATATGACTGGAATAGGATTATACAATTTGATTAAAATTTTGGTAATAGAACTATGCAGTTCTAATTTCTTTTTTATCTTTGTCTTATTATCTTTCCAAAACTTAAATTATATATGTTTAAAGTGACATTCCTTACTTCAACAAATCAAGTATCTGATTTGTTCAGGAATTAAACTTAGCAGGTAATCTAAATTAATAGTATCCCATGACCGAGTAAGATTTATTCTAGGAATGCAAGGGTATTTTACAATTAGGAAATTTTGCCATCAAGAAATTTTCAATATAATTCATCATTAAGTAAGTGAAAAATTACAAATCACATGATGTTATATTATAACATGTTATATCATGATGTTATAGCACATTGACATTCGATAAAATTTAGTAGTCTTTCCCAGAAGAAATTCTAAGTAAAATAGGAATAAGAAGAAATTAGGAAAACCTGTTAAAAATTAATTACCAAAATTTTATTTTTATTTTTTTAAAGCTCTTATTTATTTATTTCTCAGAGAGAGAGAGAGAGCATAAGCAGGGGGAGTGTCAGGCAGAGGGAGAAGCAGGCTCCCCACTGAGCAAGGAGCCTAACGCTGTACTCAGAACCCTGGGATCATGACCTGAGCCAAAGGCAGACACTTAACTGACTGAGCCACCCAGGCATCCCTTAATTACCAAAATTTAAAGTAAATATTGTATTATATATTGGAGTACTGGAGCTATTTGCATTTAAATAAAAAGACAAGGAAAAAAAAAGACAAAGATGCCCACAACTATTTAGAGCCTGTATGCAGTGTAGATTTAGAGACTTTATACAGTGTAGTAAAATAAGAAAATAAATAAGTTGATAGAAGTGTTGGAAGAAAACAACTATTAAAGGATAGAGGAGCCAGGCTATTGTGGTTAAAAACTTTGGCTGAAGAAAGCAATTGGAAAAAAAAAAACTTTTATTCTCCAAACTACTAAGGATCATACTAAGTGGTAGTCTGTCATAGTTGCTAACTTTATGACCTCTATAGACACTTATCCCAAATTGATTTCCGGGATATGTAAATTAGTAGTTTAAAGAAAGGCACTCCATGGTCAAATAAGTTTGAGAAAATTTGAATGTTATATTCCCAGGCTAGTGATCCATAATAAACATTTAAATGGTTTGTATAGGGTTTAAAGAAACCTGTTTAAATTTGTTAATCCTCTGAACAGTAGTTTGGATAAAGTTCTAATGCATGCCATCATTTTACTGGGTATAAAATGTAGTTTAGCCCATTCTTTGAAAGAGCAAGTCATCAGTTCCCTGTACAAATTGTGCTTTCTTTGTCCATACTTTTATGTGAAGATCAGTGGGCTTTAATCATTGACCCCAATTATATATATTCTTTACCATCTTTTATTTATTTATTTGTTTGTTTGTTTATAGATTTATTTATTTTAGAGGGAGAATGTGTGCATACGGAGGGGGAGGGGCAGAGGGAGTGGAAGAGAGAGAGAATCTCAAACAGACTCTGCACTGAGTATGGAACCTGATTCAGGGCTCAATCTCACTGATTTCACTACCTTGAGATTATGACCTGAGCTGAAATGAAGAGTTGGATGCTCAGCTGACTGAGCCACTCAGGTACCCCTCTTTGCCACCTTTTAGAGAAATCTACCATTAATAAATTTAAATGGTTTGTAGTTAGAGTGACTTTCTCTTGGCCTTTGACTTTGAGGATAGTAGTAATTAGTAATGGGCCAAGCTGTGGGACATCAGCCCAGACAGCTAGTTCGATCAACAAATACACTATGCTCACTGTGTGTCAGGTACTTCTGCACATGATCTAAGTCTCTGCCTTCATGATGCTTACATTTCAGTGGAGGTGAGTGCTTGGAGACAGACAAGGTGCAGATGCACTAATAAATTAGTACAGTTTTATGTAGTAATAAGTGTTGAGAATAAAATAAAGCAAAAGGGTAGAGAGAGTGAGAGTAGAAGTGTCTATTGTATATAGAGTAGTCAGAGAAAGCCTTTGAGGAGGTGACCTTTTAGTTGAGGGTTATACCATGCACAGGTGGGAGCCCCAGCAGAGAGAGCCTTCCGGGCCAAAATGGCAGCATAATTCAAGACCTTAAGAAGGGATTGTATTAGAGCATATTGGAGAGGCCCAAAGTCTGGTTTTGTTGACATTTGTAGGTTGATAGAAAAGGTAGGACTGAATAGGAAGTGAATTTGGAGAGGAAGGCAGGGACTAGATCATATAAGGTATTGTAGTTGATGGTATAAAGGGTTAAAATTTTAATATAATTATAATGCCAGCCAATAAAGAGTCCTAAGTCTGCCCTGTAGTATTACTGAAAATCAAAACCACAGAAATGCTCACCTTACAGGGTATTAAAAATTTCCAATCACCTTGGCATAATAAAGGCCATGAATGAATATTATATTTAATGGGGAGAAACTGAGAACTTTCCCTGTAAGGTCAGGAACAAGACAAGGATGTCCACTAGCATCACTTTTATTCAACATAGTACTGGAAGTCCTAGCCATAGCAATCAAACAGTCAAAAAGAAATAAAAGGCATCCACATTGGTAAAGAAGTAAAATTTTGACTATTTGCAGTTGACATACTACTATATATAGAAAACCCTAAAGACTCCACCAAAAAACTCCCAGAACTGATAAATGAATTTAGTAAGGTCACAGGATACAAAATCAATGTGTAGAAATCTGTTGCATTTCTATACACTAATAATGAAAAAACAGAACAAAAATGTAAGAAAGGAATCCTATTTATAGTTACACCAAAAATAATAAAATACCTAGGAATAAACTTAATCAAAAAGGTGAAAGCCCCATAGTCTTTCTTTTTCTTTAAGATTTTATTTTTAAGTAATTTCTTTACCCAGTGTAGAGCTTGAACTCACAACCCTGTGAGCCAGTCAGGTGCCCTGCCATATATTCTTTAAAACTATAAAACATTGTTGAAAGAAATTGAAGATGACACAAATAAATGGGAAAACATTCCGTGCTCATGAGTTGGAAAAACAAATATTATTAAAATGTTGAAACTACCTGGAGCAGTCTATACATTTAATGCAATCTCTATCAAAATACTAATAGCATTTTTCACAGAACTGTAACAATTAACTCTAATGTTTATACGGAACCATAAAAAGACCCTCAAGAGCCAAAGCAGTCTTGAAAAAGGAAAGCAAAGCTGGAGGCATCACAATTCCAGACTTCAATTATATTATATTTATATTCAATCTATATTATATTATATATCCGATCAAACCAGTATGGTACTGGTACAAAAGTAGACACAAAAATCAATGGGATAGTGTAGAAAACCCAGGAATAAACCCACGATTATATGCTCAGTTGATCTTTGACAAAGCAGGAAGAATATCCAATGAGAAAAAGACAGTCTCTTCAACAAATGGTTTTGGGAAAATTGGACAGTTATATGCAAAACATGAAGCTGGGCCACTTTCTTATACCATACACAAAAATAAAATGGATTAAGATTTAAATGTGAGACCTAAAACCATAAAAATCCTAGAAGATAGCACAGGCAGAAATGTCTCTAGTGTTGGCCCTAGTAACATTTTTCTAGGTGTGTCTCTTGAGGCAAGGGATATAAAAGCAAAAACAAACTATTGGAGCTACATCAAAATACACAGCTTCTGCACGGCTTTGGAAACAATAAACAAAACTAAAGGCAGCCTACTGAATGGGAGAAGATATTTACAAATGAATTATCCAACAAAAGGTCGGTATCTAAAATATATAAAGAACTTATACAACGTAACACCTAAAAGATGAATAATCCAGTTAAAAAATAGGCAGAAGACATCAACAGCCATCCAGATGGCCAACAGACACATGGAAAGATACTCAACATCACTTATCATCAGAGAAATGCAAATTAAAACCACACTGTGGGGCACCTGAGTGGCTCAGTTGGTTGACATCTGACTCTTAGTTTTGGCTCAGGTCATGATCTCAGGGTCATGAAATCAAGCCCTGCATCAGGCTCTGTGCTTAGAGTGGAGTCTGCTTGAGATTCTCTCTCTCTCTCCCTCTGCCCCTCCCCTGCTCACATGCATGCACACATACACACTTTCTCTGTCTCTCTGAATAAATAAGTAAAATCTTAAAAAAAAAAATCACACTGTAATACCCCTTTACACCTGTCAGAATGACTAAAATCAACAACACAAGAAATGAGTGTTGGGGCAGATATGGAGGAAAAGGAACTCTTCTGCACTGTTGATAGGAATGCAAACAGGTGAAGCCATTGTGCAAAACAATAGGCGTTTCCTCAAAAAGTTAAAAATAGAACTGTCCAATCCAGTAATTGTACTACTAAGTATTTATCCCCAAAATGAAAAACACTAATTCAAAGGAGTACATGTACCCCTGTGTTTATAGCAACATTATATTTATAGTAGCCAAATTATGGAAGCAGTCCAAGTGTCCATTGGTAGATGAATGGATAAAGAAGAAGTGATATATATATATACACTGGAATATTATTCAGCCATAAAAAGAATGGAATTTTGCCATTTGTAGTGACATAGATGGAGCTAAGTGAAATAATGCTAAGTGAAATTAAGTCAGTCAAAGACAAATACCATGTGATTTCACTCATGTGGAATTTAAGAAACAAAACAAATGAGCAAAGGAAAAGAGAGAGAGAGAGAGAAACCCCAAAACAGACTTTCAGTGATGATTACCAGAGGGGAGGTGGGTGAGGGGGTGGGTGAAATAGATGATAGGGATTAAGGAGTCCACTTGTTGTGATGAGCACCAGATGTATGGAATTGTTGAATCACTATGTTACATCTGAAATTAATATAACACTGTAGGTTAACTATACTGGAATTAAAGTTTTAGATATTATAAAAAAAGAAAAAAATTCTCCGGCAAGATAATGTTATGGTAATAGCTAGTAATAGCTAACACTCATTGTGCCAGCACCATGCAGTACCATTTATACATGCTAAGCACTTTGTCTAATGTTCTCCTCACAGCAGTAGAGGAGGTAGTAGTGTTATTGCATGTTTCCAATGAAGAAACTGGTTACGATTTTCCTAGGGACACATGATTCTAAGTAGTTGAGCCAGGATGTGAATCCACTGAGTCAGACACTTTGTGAGTCGTTGTCACAAAGGTTACGATGATGGATTTACAGATGTATTCACAGGATAGAAATCCCTTTTATGTAAAGGAAGGGCACAAGAACTCATCTCATTGAGAACACTTGCAGTATTCTCCATCATTGGAAGGACAAATTCCTTTCACTTGGAAGTCTCCAGTAGTATACCCCAGTGATGATGCTACTCTGTTTTCTGACTGTGACGAAGATGATGAGAGGTCCTTTGCTAGTACAGGTGGTTTACCCTCTTTTACCTGTCCCCTCCCCACACACCCCTCAGGGCAACCCTACTTGGTTTTTGAGATCTAGAACCGCTCTGGCTGTGCTGGACGAGTGGCCTCCCATAGCCAGAGGCAGACCATATTTAGGCATAGGGGTGTTTCCTCTGTCTCTCTTACCAGCTGGGAGCTGGTGTTGGGCTCCACTCTCCACCACATTCCTAAGCAAAAACTAAACAAGGAAAATAGTGTACAAGGTTAAATACCTTTTATTTTATTAGGTTTTTTTTCTTTGAAGTATGATGGATTTGGTATGTATCTTTGTTAAATAAAGAAACTTCATTCTATTTCTGTCATAGATGTTGAAATTTAATGCTTTTGTGGAATATTTGATGTAGTCTTGCTTTTTATCTTTCTGACCCATTCATACAGAGAATTACATGAATACATTTCAGAATGTTAAACCATTCTTGTTTTTTTTTTTTAAGATTTTATTTATTTATTTGACAGAGAGAGACACAGCAAGAGAGGGAACATAAACAGGGGGAGTGGGAGAGGGAGAAGCAGGCTTCCCACGGAGCAGGGAGCCTGATGCGGGGGCTTGATCCCAGGACCCTGAGATCATGACATGAGCTGAGGGTAGAGGCTTAAATGACTGAGCTACCCGGGCACCCCAGCAGTTGACTTTTAAAAAGTAAGTCTTTCTTTAAAAATTTTTATTTAAATTCAATTTAGTTTACATATAGTGTATTATTAGTTTTAGGGGTAGAATTTAGTGATTCATCACTTGCTTATAACACCTAGTGCTCATTACATCAAGTGCCCTCCTTAATGCCCATCACCCAGTTTCCTTATCCCCTCACCACCTCCACTCCAGCAACCCTCAGTTTGTTCCCTATAGTTAAGAGTCTCTTATGGTTTTTCTCCCTCTCTGTTTTTATCTTATGTTATGGATCAAAAGTTTCCATTGTTTAAAATAGATAATTAGAATCAAGAGTAATGTTTTTGTAGTTTGTTTTTTTACTCTAAGATATTAGAGTAAAAAGATTTTTATTTTATTATTGGACAAACTCTGGGTTAACAGGATAAAGTAAAATTGATGATACTTTTGATTATACTTCAGTGTAATTGTCAAACCAGTATTTTACCTTGAAACACTATATATTTTAAATAGGTTTTAGGGGGGAAAAAAAGCATAACTATTGTATATTGGCTACTTTCTATCACACTGGAAAACTACGTGAACTATTAGGAACAACTAACATCTTATGAGGCATCATCAGAATTCTTAGGTCTGATACTATGAAGTTCATCCTGGATTAAGAAATAGTCCCATGGGCGCCTGGGTGGCTCAGTGGGTTAAAGCCGCTGCCTTCGGCTCAGGTCATGATCCCAGGGTCCTGGGATCGAGGCCCACATCGGGCTCTCTGCTCGGCAGGGAGCCTGCTTCCTCCTCTCTCCTCTCTCTCTGCCTGCCTCTCTGCCTACTTGTAATCTCTCTCTCTGTGTCAAATGAATAAATAAAATCTTTAAAAAAAA
>LNAC01000007.1:6422619-6461572 GCA_002007465.1 Ailurus styani
GAAAAAAAAAAAAAAAAAAAAAAAAAAAGAAATAGTCCCATGGTTCAGTCATTAATTCAGTTAATGCCTTTGGGCAGAATCTGCCTGTATTTTTTGTGTGTCTTGTAGTGCAGAGGACAACTCTGCCTTTCCTTGCTTTATCTCATACTCTTTGTTGGTAAGCGTGACAGAGAGGTAAATATCAACTATATGTCTTATAAACTCTTTATTCTCTTGCAGATTTTATTAGAGGTTGTTTAGGATTTAAACTAGGATAATTTCATCAGACTTCATCAAGCTCGTAATAGTAATATTCTCTTCTTCCCCAGTCTCTATTTCTCCCTCTTTCCCCTCATTTTGGGCAACTGGAAATAAGTATTTTGGATAATATTCTCATGGTGTAGAGAGCTTCTGGATGAAAGTTATTCATCTCAGCACCTCCTGTTTTACCACAGTGTTATGTGTTTAGTGCTAACTAACACACACGTTTGTCAGGCTATGACTGCCAGTAGAGTAGGAGTAGAGAGGGAATCCTGGCCAGGTCAGTACCAGCCGTTCATGTAAGTCACACATATTATTAGATACAGTAGGAATAAATAACCAGACAGCATTTGTGAGAAACTGTTCCATTGGAGGTGAAGGTGGCACTTCCTGTTCTGTTCTGGCCTCATGTACGCTCAGTTAAATGATGATGTTTCCTTTGAGTGTGAGTTGGAGATGCTAGTGCCTTAACCTTTTGATTTTATTAGTTTTAGTTTGAAATGCAAACCTGGGATCAGGCCAATTCAGGAATGAAAGGAAGAGGAAGAGGGTAATAGGGAAATCTTTTTGGTTTTCCCAAGGTTACCAGAATGAAACACAGATAGCAAGGCAGAGCTTTCTTACTATGTTATGCTTGGAAGTAAATGTTAATTTAAACCAGGTGGTAATGAAGATAAAAGTGCTTACTTATTCAGTGGAAGTCAGTTCTACTTGTGAGTTTACAGGATCTGATATGAGCCACTTATTATAAAGTGGCTCGTATCAGATTTTATAAATTCACAAGTAGAACAGACTTCCACTGAAGAAGTAAGCATTTTTATCTTCATTACCACCTGGTTTAAATGTAGTACCGGGAGTGAGAATACAAGTGATGCTATACTAGTGGAATCTGAGTCCTTGGTGCAGAATTTGTCCAAAGCAAGTTCCAGCTCAGCCCAGGCTCTGCCCACAGGTACTGCTTAGCGAATCAGATGCTTCCAATATGTGTCTGGAGGGTTTTCTGTTGCTTACTCAGGAATTTTTGTCTCAGTGGAATTTGTTCCTATCTGTTGTGACTACTTCTGCCTCTACATGCAGTTAATGACGAGGAAAAAACAGGAAAGTAATTCATGTACAGACAAACATTTCACGGTGAGTTGCTGCAGAAAAAATAGATGGTGTTAGATAAGAATAACAAACGCTGGAGAGATGACAAAACTTTATAACATAATGTATCCTTCCACACCGTAGTCGGGAGGAAAAACATATGGAAGAGTAGGTGGGCAGTGGAAGGACTCAAGAAAGAAGATGGGTACAGAGTAAGTGGGTTTTAGGTCAGAGTTAAAGAGAAGGAATTGGTAGATGTCACAAAACAGCCACAAGACCCATTTGTAAACACTTGTGGAAAATGGCCCCCAAGTACTGAATGAGTCTTTGAGGATTCGACTCCTGCAATAGCTGGCAGAATTAAGAACTAGGGACTCTAGGGCGCAGTGGTCTGGGGAAAGTCGGGCTGCTCATGTCAGATTAAAAGTGTTCACCAGCAGTGCCTCAGGTAGGTACAGGGAGCATAGAGGAAGAATTGCTAACTCTGGGCGCCTGGGTGGCTCAGTGGGTTAAAGCCTCTGCTTTCAGCTCAGGTCATGATCTCAGCGTCCTGGGATCGAGGCCCGCATCGGGCTCTCTGCTCAGCGGGGAGCCTGCTTCCTCCTCTCCCTGTCTCTCTGCCTGCCTCTTTGCCTACTTGTAATCTCTCTCTCTGTGTCAAATAAATAAATAAAATCTTAAAAAAAAAAAAGAATTGCTAACTCTGCTTGCTTGGAAGAACCAGGGAAAGCTTTATACTGGGGTTTTCAATGTGTATAGTAGTCTCCTCTTATCCATGGGGAGTATATCCCAAGACCCACAGTGGATGCCTGAAACCGTGCGTGGTAACGAATCCTGTATATACTATGTTTTTTCCTGTATGTACTTACCTATGATGAAGTTTAATTTAAAAATGAGGCAGAGTAAGAGAATAACAACAGTAATGAATAATAAAATAGAACAGTTATACTGTAATAAAAGTTATGTGAATGTGATGTCTCTCTCAAAATATATTCCTGTACTCACCCTTCTTGTGATGGTGCAAGATGATAAAATGTCTAAGTGGTATTATGTGAGGTGAATGACATAGGCTACTATTGACCTTCTGATGATATGATAGGAGGAGGATCATTTGCTTTCAGAGCAGGTTGACTGTGAGTAACTGAAACCATGGAACGGGAAACTGTTTGATAAAGGGGGGATTACTGTATTGGCATAAATTCTTTTTGTGGAAAAGTAGAGAAGTGATGAGAGAGGAGATAGACTTGAAGAAGAACATAGGAAAATCTTCATTTGGGCACTCAAGGATGTTACCATGTAGAACATGCAGAATATATAGTGACCTATGATTAGGTGATTTTTATCTATAAGCAAAAAACATATTTCATATTTAAGGTTTATTTTATACAATATGAAATGAGTATTTAGAGACATTAAAATCTAGTCCTTTTGGTTTTCTTTAGAGCAACTGAATATTATGAAATGTGAATATCACGAAAGAGATAAAGGTAGGGCGCTGCTCTAAATTAAAGTATTCACGGTGGGGCACCTGGGTGGCTCAGTTGGTTGAGTGTCTGACTCTTGATTTTGGCTCAGGTCGTGGTCTCGGGGTCTTGGGATTGAGCCTTGTAGGGGTCCATCATGGAATCTGCTTGGGATTCTCTCTCTCTCCCTCTGCCCCTTTCCCCCGCTCTGTCTCTCAAATAAATAAATCCTAGAAAAAATAATAAAGGATTCATGGCAAGGATAGAAACCTATAATTTGTGAGAGTGCAATCACATAGAGGGAGAGGGAGCAGGAGAGGGAGAAGCATACTCCCCACTGAGCAGGGAGCCCAAACCCAGGACGTTGGGATCATGACGTGAGCTGAAGGGAGACACTTAACTGACTGAGCCACCCAGGAGCTCCTGGTTTGATCTTCTTATTTGTTCTAAAGGAGGAAAGGTAAAGGAGGGGAGGGAGGAAGGGTAGGAAGGCACCACCAAAAAACCAAAAAATAAAAAAGGCAATAAAGAGACAGTTTGGGAAATTTGGGTATTAGGTGATATGATAGGTTGCAAAAATGGCCACATCTTTTTTTTTTTTTAATTTTATTTTTATTCTTTGCCCAAGGGGTACAGGTCTGTGAATCATCAGGATTACATCTTTCACAACATTCACCAAAGCACAAACCCTCCCCAATGTCCATAACCCATCCACCCTATCCCTACCCTCCCACCCCCCAGTAACCCTCAGTTTGTTTTATGAGATTAGGAGTCTCTTATGGTTTGTCTCCTTCCCCATCCCATCTTGTTTCATTATTTTTCCCTCCCTACCCCCCACAACCCCCCACCCTGCCCCTCAAGTTCCTCATATCAGAGAGATCATATGATAATTGTCTTTCTCTGATTGACTTATTTCGCTCAGCATAATACCCTCCAGTTCCATCCATGTCGTTGCAAACGGCAAGATTTCGTTTCTTTTGATAGCTGCATAGTATTCCATTGTATATATATACCACATCTTCTTTATCCATTCATCTGTTGATGGACATCTAGGTTCTTTCCATAGTTTGGCTATTGTGGACATTGCTGCTATAAACATTCGGGTGCACGTGCCCCTGAGGATCACTACCTTTGTGTCTTTAGGATAAATACCCAGTAGTGCGATTGCTGGGTCGTAAGATAGCTCCATTTTCAACTTTTTGAGGAATCTCCATACTGTTTTCCAGAGTGGCTGCACCAGTTTGCATTCCCACCAACAGTGTAGGAGGGTTCCCCTTTCTCCGCAACCTCGCCAACATCTGTTGTTTCCTGACTTGTTGATTTTAGCCATTCCGACTGGTGTAAGGTGGTATCTCGCTGTGGTTTTGATTTGTATTTCTCTGATGCCGAGTGATGTTGAGCACTTTCTCATGTGTCTGTTGGAATGGCCACAGTTCTTCATCTTTCCTTGAACCCATGCTCTTGGCAATGTGACTTTGCAGCTACTCCCACTGAAAGATGGAGTCTGTTTCCCCACCTCATAAATATGGGCTGGCCAACAGAAGGTGGCAGAAATGATGGTGTGCCATTTATGAGCATAATCTTCTTAAGAGTTCCTGTGTGCTTCACTTTCTTGGAACCATGGCATTGCTATCTGATCGAGCTCTGGCTAATCTACTAGAGAGTGGAAGATCTGGTGGAGGAGAAATCAGTTTTCCAAGTTGAGGCCATCCTAGCTTATCTTCAGCCAACTCCCAAATTTGTGAGAGACCTTAATGTAGATTAGCAGATCTGACCACAGACACATGAGGTAACTTGCTAGGACAAAGCCACCTACCTGACTGATGGACTCATAAGCAATAACGTATGCCAATCTTTTAAGCCTTTAAATTTTGGAAATGTTTTGTTATGCATCAGTTGTTAACTGATACAGATGATATTATTGAATCGTATTATGTAGAATCAGGTTATATAGAAGAATGTCTTTGTTCTAGAAGATACCAGCTGGTAAATTTAGGTGTTAAGTATCATGTGATAATGCAACTTATTTTAAAATGGTGTAACGAAAATAAAGTATGCCTGTGTATGTGGTAGGTGTATTTGTGTGTATATATATATGTATGTATGTGTGTGTGTGTGTGTGTGTGTGTGTATATATATACACACATAAATATGGAAAGTGAGAGACTGAGAATACAGATGTGACAAAATGTTATGGCGTATGGTATCCATCGGAAAGGATACATTGTCTTAGTTGTACTGCTGTTTTAACTTGCTTGTAGCTTTGAAACTATTCAAAATAAAAAGCTGGGAGGATCTTCTTAATGCTGGCTTATTTGTATAAGAAGGTGGAGGAGGGACAGTAAAGTGTCCTCCACACTGAGAAGGCATTTTGAGACTGAAAAAACAAAGCAAGCCACTTCATATCATTTACACGGAGATTTATTTAAGGTAACTTACTGACAGGGAGGATCAGACGGATGGCAATCCAGTTGCTATGCAGCTATTCTCTGCAAAGCCTGGACCTTAATCCACAGATTTTATTGTGTTGTGGTGAGGTTAAAGGGTAGTTATCTAAAGCGGCACCATTTGTGTGCTGGAGGGGAGGGAGGGGAAGAAGCTATGTTTTCTCTACTAGTTAATCTAAACAACTTTCGGGAAGATCAGAATAAGCTCCCTGCATTCCCACCAGGGCACACACATTAACTTCCATCCTGGGACAAATTGGGCCAAAGATGGAGTCAGTATTGTCAGCAGTCGTACACAACTATCCCACCCGTACCTTTTTGTCTCTATAAGTTGAATATAAGATGGAGTATAAAGGGTCATGAGAAATATAGTTCGTTGCCTTCTACTTTGATCAAGTTTTTTCTTGGATAGTTTTTCAGTATATTTTAAGTTTCGACATATCAGTGCTGACTTAGATTATGAGAACCTGTTATTCAGGATTGTCTGCATTGGATTGTACATAGCAGGATTTCCTAAGTGTGTTCTTGGGAATGTTAGTACCTGTAGGGTGCCCATGGAGAAAGGGTTCCTTAGTCCTCTACTTGGAGAGTCACAGTGCCAACGACAAGTATGTTAAAGATCCTGAGAACTATATTAAAAAAAAAGAAATGGCCATTTTCTAGCTGTATTGATACAACTCCATCTTTTTCCCAGTGCCAAAAACACCTGTTACACTCTGGGGGTACTCTGGGGGAGTACACTATGGGAAATGAAGATTGCCCCTAGTTAATGCTTTTCTTGGTGGAATTCATTATAATATTTTTTTATTTGGTTGCAGCTATATCAATTAAAATTTTTGGCAAATTTTGGGATGGCATAGTAAAAAGAACATGCACTTTCCAGACTTTGAGCAACTTGAGCACTCCACCTGTTGTCATGACCTGCGACTAGTAATTTACCACTGAATCTCAGGTTCCTATAAACGGGGTAATACTTGATTCACAAGATTGTAATCTAGATTTAATGTATAAAACCTTGTGCGTAGTTGGTGTTCATGTGTAGGAGTAGCCTTGGAATCATTTGAATTGGACTGAAGACAGTATGATTTTCAGTCTTTAGTTGACTTTTTCTTAGTTTCTCTCGCATCGTGATGAGCATCTGCCTTTTGAGAGCATATAGGGGACATGTTGGATCTCACAGGCCTTTGCTGGAAGGCTGCTAGACAGATTTCACTTAATTTTTATAATCAATAACATGTGTAAATATAATTATAAAATTCTCTAAGGAAGAGTGATTCACATAAATGGATCCCAGAAAAGTAAACTTTTCTATAATTCAAAATATTTTTTTCTATTTTATTTTTTGGGGGGAAACTTAAAAAATACATTAGCTTCTTATAGTATTAATAAGTGCTTTGAATATAATTTCAGATCCTTTTTTATTATTTTTTTAATTAACATGTAATGTATTATTTGTTTCAGGGGTACAGGTCTGTGATTCATCAGTCTTACACAATTGACAGCGCTCACCATAGCACAGACCCTCCCCAGTATCCATCACCCAATCAGCCCATCCCTCCCACCCTCCTCCACTCCAGCAACCCTCAGTTTGTTTATTGAGATTAAGAGTTTCTTATAGTTTGTCTCCCTCTCTGGTTTCGTCTTGTTTCATTTTTTCCCTCTCTTCCCCTATGATCCTCTGTCTTGTTTCTCAAATTCCTCATATCAGAGAAATCATATGATAATTGTCTTTCTCTGATTGACTTATTTCGCTCAGCATAATACCCTCTAGTTCCATCCACGTCGTTGGAAATGGCAAGATTTCATTTCTTTTGATAGCTGCATAGTATTCCATTGTATATATATACCACATCTTCTTTATCCATTTATCTGTCGATGGACATCTAGGTTCTTTCCATAGTTTGGCTGCTATGGATATTGCTGCTATAAACATTCGGGTGCATGTGCCCCTTCAGATCACTGCATTTGTATCTTTGGGGTAAACACCCAGTAGTGCAATTGCTGTGCCGTAGAGTAGCTCTATTTTCAATTTTTTGAGGAACCTCTGTCCTGTTTTCCAGAGTGGCTGCACCAGCTTACATTCCCACCAACAGTGTAGGAGACTTTCCCTTTCTCCCCATCCTCGCCAACATCTGTTGTTTCCTGACTTGTTGATTTTAGCCATTCTGACTGGTATGTGGTGGTATCTCATTGTAGTTTTAATTTATATTTCCCTAATGCCGAGTGATGTTGAGCACTTTCTCATGTGTCTGTTGGCCATTTGGATGTCTTCTTTGCAGAAATGTCTGTTCATGTCTTCTGCCCATTTCTTGATTGGATTATTTGTTTTTTTTGGATGTTGAGTTTGATAAGTTCTTTATAGATTTTGGATACTAGCCCTTTATCTGATATGCACTTGCAAATACCTTCTCCCATTCTGTCGGCTGTCTTTTGGTTTTATCAATTGTTTCCTTTGCTGTGCAAAAGCTTTTGATCTTGATGAAGTTCCAATAGTTCATTTTTGCCCTTGCTTCCTTTGCCTTTGGCAATGTGACTAGGGAGAAATTGCTGTGGTTGAGGTCAAAGAGGTTGCTGCCTCTGTTCTCAAGGATTTTGATAGATTCCTGTCTCACATTTAGGTCTTTCATCCATTTTGAGTCTATTTTTGTGTACGGTTTAAGGAAATGGTCCAGTTTCATTCTTCTGCATGTGGCTGTCCAATTTTCCCAACACCATTTGTTGAAGAGACTGTCTTTTTTCCATTGGACATTCTTTCCTGCTTTGTTGAAGATTAGTTGACCATAGAATTAAGGGTGTATTTCTGGGCTCTCTTTTCTGTTCCAGTGATCTATGTGTCTGTTTTTATGCCAGTACCACACTGTCTTGATGATAACAGCTTTATAATAGAGCTTGAAGTCCAGAATTGTGATGCCACCAGCTTTGGTTTTCTTTTTCAACATTCCTCTGGCTTTTTTTGGGGGGGTCTTTTCTGGTTCCATACAAATTTTAGGATTATTTGTTCCATTTCTGTGAAAACAGTTGATGGTATTTTGATAGGGACTGCATTAAATGTGTAGATCACTCTAGGTAGTGTAGACATTTTAACAATATTTGTTCTTCCAACCCTTGAGCCTGGAATGTTTTTCCATTTCTTTTTGTCTTCCTCAATTTTTTTTATGAGTGTTCTATAGTTTTCTGAGTACAGATTCTTTGCCTCTTTGGTTAGATTTATTCCTAGGTGTCTTATGGTTTGGGGTGCAATTGTAAATGGGATGAACTCCTTAATTTCTCTTTCTTCTGTCTTGTTGGTGTATAGAAATGCAACTGATTTCTGTGCATTGATTTTATATCCTGCCGCTTTACTGAATCTTTGAGTTCTAGCAGTTTTGGGGTGGAGTCTTTTGGGTATTCCACATAAAGTATCATATTGTGTGCAAAGAATGAGATTTTGACTTCTTTGCTGATTCAGATGCCTTTTTAGACCCAAAGACACCTCTAGATTTAAAGTGAGGGGGTAGAAAACTCATTTACGATGCTAATGGACATCAAAAGAAAGCTGGAGTGGCAATCCTTATATCAGACAAATTAGATTTTAAACCAAAGGCTATAATAAGAGATGAGGAAGGTCACTATATCATACTTAAAGGGTCTATCCAACAAGAAGATCTAAGGATTTTAAATATTTATGCCCCTAACATGGGAACAGCCAATTATATAAGCCAATTAATAACAAAATCAAAGAAACACTTTGACAATAATACAATAATAGTAGGGAACTTTAACCCCCCCCCCACTGAAATGGACACATCATCTAAGCAAAAGATCAACAAGGAAATAAGGGTTTTAAATGACACACTGGACTAGATGGGCATCATAGATATATTCAGAACATTCTACCCCAAACAGAATACACATTCTTCTCTAGTGCACATGGAATAGTCTCCAGAATAGATCACATCCTGGGTCACAAATCAGGTCTCAACTGATACCAAAAGACTGGGATCCTTCCCTGCATATTTTGAAATCACAAGGTTTTGAAACTTGAACTTAATCACAAGAGGAAAGTTGGAAAGAACTCAAATACAGGGAGGCTAAAGAACATCCTACTAAAGAATGAATGGGTCAACCAGAAAATTAAAGGAGAATTTAAAAAATTTATGGAAACAAATGAAAATGAAAACACAACTGTTCAAAATGTTTGGAATGCAGCAAAGGTGGTCCTAAGAGGAAAGTATATAGCAATTCTTATATAGCAATTCTTGTTTCTCAAAAACAAAAAGGTCTCAAATACACAACCTAACCCTACACCTAAAGATGCTGAAGAAAGAACTTCAAATAAAGCTAAACCCAGCAGGAGAAGAGAAATAATAAAGATTAGAGCAGAGAATTAATAAGATTGATAAACCTCTGGCCAGATTTATCAAAAAGAAAAGAGAAAGGACCCAAATTAATAAAACCATGAATGAAAGAGGAGAGATAACAACCAACACCAAAGAAATACAAACAATTATAAGAACATACTATGTGCAACTATACACTAGCAAATCTGACAATCTGGAAGAAATGAATGCATTCCTAGAGACATATAAACTACCAAAACTGAACCAGGAAGAAATAGAAAACCTGAACAGATCCATACCAGCAATAAATTGAAGCAGTAAACAAAAATCTCCCCAACAAGTAAGAGCCCAGGGCCAGATGGCTTCCCAGGGGAATTCTACCAAACATTTAAAGAAGATTAATACCTTTTCTTCTGAAACTGTTCCAAAAAATAGAAATGGAAGGAAAACTTCCAAACTCATTTTATGAGGCCAGCATTACCTTGATCCCAAAACCAGACAAAACCCCATCAAAAAGGAGAATTACAGACCAATATCCCTGATGAACATGGATGCAAAATTTCTCACCAAAATACTAGCCAATAGGATCCAACAGAAAATTAAAAGGATTATTCACCACGACTGAGTGGGACTTATTCCTGGGCTGCAAGGTTGGTTCAGCATCTGCATATCAATCAATGTGATACACTATAAGAAAGAACAAGAACCATATGATAGTCTCAATAGATGTAGAAAAAGCATTCAACAAAGTACAGCATCCTTTCTTGATTAAGACTCTTTACAGTATAGGAATAGAGGGTACATACCTCAATATCATAAAAGCCATCTATGAAAAACCCACAGCAAGTATCATTCTCAAGAGGGAAAAACTGAGAGCTTTTCCCCTGAGGTCAGGAACATGACAGGGATGTCCACTATCACCACTGCTATTCAACATAGTACTAGAAGTCCTAGCCTCAGCAATCAGACAACAAAAAGAAACAGTGAATCTTGGAACACTGAAAAAAAATAAAGTAAAAAAACCCCAAACAAAACAAACAAAAAACAAAAAGAAATAAAAGGCATCTGAATCAGCAAAGAAGTCAAACTCTACTCTTGGCCAATGATATAATTTAACACATTTATAATGTTTAAATTATTACATTGTGGTATAAAATGCCTCACAGATTCTTGGCATATGTAGTCCTATCTACAGCTTTTAGAGTTTTTGACTATTACTTTCATTTTTTGGTTTTCCCTTTCTGTTAATTGTGGCTTCTTACTGCTGTCGGTATAGGCTTACAGCCTATACAGTGCCTCAGTTCTCTTAGTTTTTTGTTTCCAATAGTGTGGGCTGGAGCTGGGGTAGGGTGGCCCAAGTTTTTTATAATTTGTGTAGAAGAAGAGGGAATAAGCAATTAGGAGAGTGTATGATTTTTGTTTGTTTGTTTGTTTCTGTTTTGTTGTTGTTGTTGTTAGCACATTAATTTTTGCCATCCTTGGCTGCTGGGAGACTTTTCCTTGCCTCTTTCTGGTTCTGGGAGGAGTTTTATACTCTCTATGCTGCCAAATAAATAAGATGGTGGTTATATTTTTAATGGTTCTTTTTTGGTGAGTTTCTCATAGAAACAGTATACTCTTTTCAGGTATTAACTAGACTTATTGTGGTGATCATTTTGCAATGTATACAAATAATGAGTTATTATGTTTTACATCTGAAATGAGTATAATGTTATATGTGAATTATACCTCAATTAAAAGAGGAAGTATGCTGTTTTGGTCATGTTTCTGCAATATCTGGTATTACTTTTATCTAATTTAATTCTTTGATTTTTAAAACCTACATCTAATTATTCTTTAATATACTCTCATAGGTTTTCATTTTAAAGCCATAAGGATGCTTTTAAAATTATCTATTTCAATAGCTACCAGCATTTAAAAAATTAATAGCTTTGATTTTATTTTCATTGTGTGGGTAATGAAAAATTTGTCTATATAATTTATAAGCATTTATTAACAAATTTTACATGAAACAGATAAATAACTTTGTTGAAAAATTAATTAGGATTTAGCAATGGAGCCTAAATCCTGAAAATTTTACCATTCAAACTTGCTGATAATGGTGAAATATGCTCATGATAAAAGCAAAATTTATTCATTTTCTTTTTTTAATAAAGATTTTTATTTCTTTATTTGACACAGAGAGAGAGAGATCACAAGTAGGCAGAGAGGCAGGCAGAGAGAGGGGAGGCAGCAGGCTCATTGCCGAGCAGAGAGCCCAATGCGGGGCTCGATCCCAGGACCCTGAGATCATGACCTGAGCTGAAGGCAGAGGCTTTAGCCCACTGAGCCACCCAGGCACCCCCAAAATTTATTCATTTTCTGAAACTCTTTTTCTTCATAAGTTCTGAGAGTATGATAATCTATTCTCAAATTACTGTTATAATTGAGATGTTCACATTTTATTGTTTGATTTAGCTTCTATTGACAAACTTTCTCTGTAGGCCTAGCTGGAAGAAATATGTACATCTTCTTTTAATTTTATCATAAATTCATTTGGTTTGTATAAGTTCCTCTTAAAATAGTTTGTGTTTACTCAGCCCTATTTTATTTCTGTTATGTATTAAGAAACATTCAGTAGGTAAAATGTCTGTAAGATTTTAACGTAATAATAACAACCCATTCCAGAGCTATCAGGATAGATACTTTAAAAGGTCAAGTTTAAAACTTAGAAGTAAGGCTTATGGTTGTGGTTGTCCTCTAAAGACCAACGTTCAGATTAATGTGTGATCATCGCAATTTTAAGTTGCTGCCTTTAGTTCAACCATCTTTGGAGTTATTGTCTGCATTTATAATGTTTGATTAAATAAAGAAAGAATTTTTGTTTCTTAATTTTTACCTGGGTTAATTTGTTACACAGGAGACCGAGGTTGGACTTTGTGTTTTGTTTGGAATCTCTTTTAAGTGTAAAGATGTCAGTGTTCTCAGTTTCTATCATGCAACGTAATACTTTAATACTAAAAATCCTGGAAACATATTTTAATTTGGAATGAACTTGACATTTATTGAGAACCATCCAATATTTGGAACTCAAGAACTAGTTACCTGAGTGATTGCTGAAAGCATAAAATAAGGCTTTATATAATCAGATATTGTGAAGTAATTTCAAAATACTACATCTAAAACAGCCTAGAGATTTAAAAATTGTAATTCTACAGTATTGGTTCTGTGGTGATTTAAAATAATTGGGTACTAGTCTAAAGTAATAAATACAACGAGAGGCAGAGGGGGAATTTTCATGCTTGACTTTAGAGATGAATTATATATTACTGTGTTTACTGGTGACATAATTTGGCCCACTAATAACTTGTTATGTAATATCTCAAAAAGCTAAAACACAGTCTTTTAGTGTTATTGATGAAATGGATGTGGAATTATTAGTCATATTCTTTTTTAAAACTTGAGATATAATGTCATTTATATTCTGTAACAAAATAAGCTAACAAAATATTACTAGGAAAATTGAATTTACTAAATAGGCAAGAGTTACTTAAAATTAAGCATTTTAATTTTGCGTACATTTTAATTTTCTTTTTTTTTTTCGTACATTTTAATTTTCAAGATTCTATTATGCGGGGCACCTGGGTGGCTCAGTGGGTTAAAGCCTCTGCCTTCGGCTCGGGTCATGGTCTCAGGGTCCTGGGATCGAGACCCACATCGGGCTCTCTGCTAAGCAGGGAGCCTGCTTTCCCCCTCCCTCTGCCTGCCTCTCTGACTACTTGTGATCTCTCTCTCTCTCTCTCTCAAATAAATAAATCAAATCTTTAAAAAAATATTCTATTATGCTTGAATTACATTTGATTAATAATTTTCCTGGTACCTTCAACTTCCTTAGGTATGTTTTTTAGCATACGTTTTTGGTATAAAACTTTATGTCATATCTCTAGGAATTATAAAAAAATTAATGTCACATTATCCTTGATATAAGTCTATGTAACTTTTATACAAAATGTTGCTCAGGTATACTGTATTGCCATATTGAACCAATTTAAAATGTTCACAGCCTCAAAAATGTTGGAGAAAAGTTTGATTAAGTCCAAGTTTGTTGTGTTTTATTTGTACACTTTTCCCATTTATTAAGTAGTAACTTATTTTGGCTATAGGAACATCAGTACTGAACAGTAATATAGGAATTTTAATCTGTGGAGGATGCTCTTTAGTATTTTTTTTTATCTTGAAGTCCATATGGAACCATCATTAATTTCATCAGTATGTCTTTATTACATCAATTCAGTTTTTTAAATATTTATTCATTTATATATTTATTTGTAAAGAATAATGTGATGTCTCCAACACTGAAGGCTATGCTTGTTTCCTGGCATCCCTCAGCTAACCAGGAGTGTGACAGAGTAGTTTGAGTTTCTTCTGGGGATTTCTAGGTCAAGCAAGAAATCTGGGGATTTCTAGGTCATCAGTACAACCAGTCCATTCCATGTGTGACTAAGTGAGTTTGTATGTATGACTAATATACTAGTACTCTGGTGGTATGTAGTGACCTTATTGGCCATGTATGATACGGTAGTTGTAAAGAATGTTATTCCTGTGAAAATTGATGCATTGAATGTAGTTGCAGGAATGGGATTCAAGGTGTTTCCATATTGTGGATTTTACAATAGTTTAAACTTGTAATTAAACTTAAAATGTTTCTTTGTTTTCAGTCTCCAGCATTTCCTGAGAAGACATGGCTATAGTGATTTTCCTTTTTTAAATCATCCTTTCCATTTCTTTTCTAAGTTTCTGTAACTACATGGCAAATTTGTATGTATCTTGTTTCTGAATCTTTGCTATAATGCCAGATAAGCCTGTTGAATCCATTTCCAACTTTGAATAAGTTGTCCCCTCATCTTTTCAGTTTCATATTGACAGTTCATGATATTAGGTTAGGGTGGCAGGTTAACAGGAACTTTACAAGGAAGTGTGAATCATGATTTGCCCTTTTCAGTTGCTTCTTTCTAAATCTTGTAAGTTTACATGGCATTGTAAAACTATTTCTGTCTTATAAACTATCCTTTCTTGTGATAATACTTTTAAAATCTGCCTTAATGAAAATGTTAGCTTTTGTTGTTGTTTTAATTTTAAGAAGTGCTCCAAGTGGAAATAGTTTACTTTTCATACTTTTCCATTATTATAATAGTAATAAGATAGACTATAAAATAGATCTCATAAATTAGTAATTACAGACCATGATGGACTGGGTTCTATTAATTAGAATAAAACAAATGATATTTTTGGAAAGCTGTACTAATCTATCAAAAATACAACTGGCACAGACTTGTTTAAGACACTTCACGTGGTTACTTAAGTCTTGCAATATCAGTCAATAGCTGTGTCTTCATGGGGAAATGAGGTTCACTGATAATATTCCAACAAAAATTTGGTTACAGAGCTTTATCTCTATATTGGAGTTGGGCAGAGGTAGGGCAGCTTCTGGTTTATGCCACATAACTATGGTTGTATTTAACATTCTTTATCTTATTTAGGCAGTCTTACTTTTATGTCTGAAATAGCCTGCGGGTTATAATTCTTTTTCATAACCCATTATGTAGTTAATTTTTTCCATAGGAAAATATATCCTTTGCAGATACAAAGCTTTTAATATTCTTAATTCCATTCTGTTCTTGTAAAACCATTTTGTCTATTAACCAGCAAATGTTTATTGACAACCTACTATGTGCTCAGCCTCAGCAAGCTTGGATAAATGAAATAGTTCTTGCTCTTGTAGAATTTATAATATAGTGAAAATACTTACATAATAATGAACAATTAAGCAAATAATCAAAAATCAATAACTGAATAATTAAAGGTATGTAAAGTTTTATGAAGGAGCAATATATAAGGAAGACCTAAAGTAGACTGGAGAGTCAGTAAGTACTTCTCTGAGGACATAATGTTTAAGCTGAGCTATGAAAGATGAATGATTATTGGTAGGCAGAGAGAAGAGCATGCCATCCTAGACAGAGGAGACATTACATTGAAATGCCTGTTGTGAGAGAAACCAACATCACTAAAGCAGAGGAAGATGGAGAGCAGCAAGAGATGAGTTTGCTGAAGTAGGTGGGGGCCAAACCATGCAGGGCTTTATAGACCATTTTGGACACATTTGGATTTTATTCCAAGGGCAACTACATACAAGAGGGTAAAGGATTTTAAGCAGGGCAGTAACATAATCAGATTTATATTAAAAAAATTACTCTAGCATCACTGTGGAGAGTAAATCAGATAGGCAAAGGTCTGGGCAGTTATAACCATATTCTAAAAATTTTATAAAATGAATGGCTTTCATACTGCTAGGTTAGTGGTTCTTTTTTCTGCCTGGAGAGTTTTCAGATATGAAGCATATTCCTATCAGTAACACTGTTCATCATCTGTAGTGAATTTGATCTTCATCCATATGCTACCCACCCCTGAGGTGAGAATCACCCAGCTAGACTAGCTCTTACCTACTGTTGCTGATAGGAAAACTGATGCTCAGAGTAGCGACTTAACCAAGGTCACGTAGATAGTTAGCCAGTGGCAGAGAACCTCAGTCCCCAGTTGTGAAAATCTTTTGGAACCCTTTTCACATAATTTCTCTTGGCCTAGGAAACTGGCAGCATCAATTAGAATGTATTTACTATGGTTGGCTATTGGATAACATAAAATATATGTGGCAAATTCTCTAATGTAAACATATCGTATGGGAGATAATGCTGAGTGAAATAGTGTTTTGCAACAGCAACTTTCATAGTGTGATCCATGGACCTCTGGAGTTGGTCCACAAGGTCAGAACTATTTCCATAGTAATATTAAGGCATAATTTGACTTTTTCACTGTGTTGACATTTGTACTGACACCAGAGCAATAGTGGGTGAAACTGCTGGCATCTTGGCTTTAATGAGGGCAGCAGCAATAGACTTTATTAGTAATCATTGTATTTACTCCCACACAGTCATTTTTTTTAAAAAAGCTAGTTTTACTTAAGAATGTCTATGATGAAGCAGTAAAAATTATTAGTTTTATTAAATCTCAACCCTTGAGTAAGTACATCTTTAGTATTCTGTGTGACAAAATGGGAGGGGCATATGAAGCACTTCTGTGCATATCAGAGTGTGGTGGCTGTTTGGAGGGGAAGCACTTGCATGGCTCAGTTTTAAGGTAACTGCTGTTTTTTCATGGAACAAACATCATTTTTACTTGAAAGAATCATTGACAGACAGATTATGGTTATTCATGTTGGGCATTTGGTAGACATTTTATCAAAAAAGTGAATGAAGTTGGGGTGTCTGGATGGCTTGGTCGGTTAAACGTCAACTCTTGATTTTGGCTCGGGCCATAATCTTGGGGTCTTGAGATCAAGCCCCATGTCAGGCTCTGCGCTTGGCAGGGAATCTGGTTGGGGATTCTCTCCCTTTCCCTCTGTCCCATGGCCCACTTGCACTTGTGTGCCCTCTCTCTCTCTCTCTCTCTCTCAAATAAATTAATAAATCTTAAAAAATATGAAGTCACTTGTCATTTTTTATAAGATTTTATTTATTCATTTGACACAGAGAAAGAGATTACAAGTAGGCAGAGAGGCAGGCAGAGAGAGAGGAGAGAGGAGGAAGCAGGCTCCCCGCTGAGCAGAGAGCCCGATGTGGGCCTCGATCCCAGGACCCTGGGATCATGACCTGAGCCGAAGACAGCGGCTTTAACCCACTGAGCCATCCAGGCGCCCTGAAGTCACTTGTCATTTTAAGGAAACCGTTGGTAGTATTTGTGTCCAATGATACAGTTTGAGCTTTCAAGTGAAATTTAGAACTTTTTAAATATTCCTTTGGGCTTGACAGTTTCTCAGTACCTAATGGTTTGTTTTTATGAGATTGGTTATAACATTAATGAGTGTTTTTTTCAATTGTACAATGAAATGTATCAACATTTTGAGGACTTGCATAACCCACTGACCAGTAGTTTTCTTTTTTTTCATTTTTTAAATTCATATGTAGTTCACACACAGTGCCACATTAGTTTCAGAAAATGACCGGTTAGTTTCAGTGCATGATGTCATAAAATCATGCACAACTAAAGGATCCGTCATTCAGAATATATGATAGACCTATAGATTTTAATGTAAGAGTATGAAAATTGTCGTGGTTTTAGGTTCTGCACTGCAGCTAACTTTTAAGAAACTACTCCTTGTTGAGTTTTGACATAGTATCAAAGAATATCCACAATTATATGAAAGAACTATTTAAACACTCCTTTTTCCCATTACACAACTGTGTGATGAATTTCCTTCTTCTTATTTAACCAGAACAACATATGTAACAGACTGAATGCAGAATTATTAAGTACTGTCCTCTATTAAGCCACACTTTAAAGTGCTTTGCAAACTGTAAAATGGTGCCACATTTCTTACTATTTCTGTTTGTTTTGGAAAACATTGTTATATATTCATGAGACCTATTTTGGTTTTCATATTTTTTCATGAAAACACACTAAGATGTAATGAGTTTATTAATATTCTTTTAAAGAATTTTTTTTTTTAAATATCAGGGTGCCTGGGTGGCTCTGATTGAGCATCTGACCCTTGGTTTTGACTCGGATTGTGATCTTGGGGTCCTGGGGTCAAGCTCCATGCCTGACTCTGCGCTCAGTGTGGAGTCTGCTTGGGATTCTCTCCCTCTCCCTCTGCCCCTCCCCTTGTTCTTTCTTTCTCTCTCAAATAAATGAATAAATCTTTTTAAAAAAAAGTAAATAAAAAAAGGTCTTTGAGTACATTAATTTAATTTCTGGCCTTTCAAGAAATACCAGTTTTGTATGTGAAGAACAATTCCAAAACTACAGTGAAGTAAGTTAATGCTAAATAGATTTTTGGTAGGAAAGGCAGAGTGGAAACAGTGGGTTGTGTAAAATATGTACTGTGGGAAGGCAGGAAGAAGAGGCAAAAGAGAGTCATAAAGAAATGAAACATGATATAGAATTGCATTTGGTAGACCTTTTCTCCTTAAGCCAGAGCTGAAACATTTTCTTCATTTAAGCTTAGCAAATACTTATTTTATATCTATTGTATGTCAGGCCCTGTATTAGGTACCTTGTTTTGAGCTGAATGCACAGAAGTAAGTACAACATGGTGCTTTCTCTCCTGGGTGCTTCCAGTCTCTTTGGATCATTGGACATCTGTAACACTATGTTTTACAGCAAAGGGTTGGGGGTAGCTCATTCTGGATTATTTCTTCAGAGGAACATGAAGCCCTCTTTCCTAAGAGACACAGATCCAATAATGCAAGAGCAGAGTAGGTACTTTTCAGCCTGGAAGTTAGCTCAGACTCACCCTGGAAAGAAAATTTTTTTCCAGATAGGTTGGTTCTTATGTCTTCAGTAAGTTATAGTTATCAATTTCTGAATTCTTTCCTATTTCAAAATAACCCAACTTCTGCTTTATGAAATTTGCTTTAAACCAACAGATATAAACTCCCAGAGTTGGTATAGGAGGAAGAAAATATCCCTTTATATATGTTTTTGGCCAGGAGCTTTATATACTGTGTCTCACTGAGTCGTCCCAACATTGGGTCAAAGAGGAAAGTGACTTGCTAGATCATATATTTGTGTAGGGGTGGAGTAGGGATTGTAACTTGAGTCTGGCTCCATTATACCACATCCCCTCCCTAGCTTCAGTTATCTTAAGCCCACAACAATAATCTGCATCTTGTTTATATCTTCCTTCAGAATAGATGGTTGCATAGTAAAGCTGATCGTGGGGTTAGTGCAGTGTCTTCCAGACTGCATTGTAAGACCCTTTTTGGTTTATGACTAGCATTTTTTACAAGATAGAGTGGAAATCATCAGATTTTGTTCCAGTTCATATTGTTTCCTGAAATTTTGGCTTCAGTTGTATGTGAGAGGGAGGAGTAGGGGGTGAGTGAGGGTATCCATGTGCCGGATCTTAGTATAGCATATTTCCTACTCTGGTAAATCATTCTCTTTTTTGAGTATAGGACATGGTCATGAGTTCACTATTGTGTCTTTTCTCCAGGCTTAAAAAACATTACATTTTTCTTTCAGTTATAAAGCGGTAAAATATACAGTATGGACTCTGGACTCAGACAATGCAGGCTTGAATCCAGGCTCTGCCATTCACTAGCTCTGTGGTTTTGGGCAAATTATTTTGTATCTGTGTGCCTCCGTTTTATCTTCTGTACATGAGGTTGAGCATTAAGTGAACTTACATCCTTAAAGTGCTTAGGATAGTGTCTGTCTCAAAGTAGCATTCCTTAAGTTAATTGCTGCTATTACTGTTGTCATTGTTAGTGTTGTTGAAAAATTCGTATCTTTCTTAGAGGGGTTATTGATGTATTGCTTTAACAACAGCCTTCAACAGCAATTGATTTATTTGGTTAGTTAATTTGCAAACTTTTTATAAGCTACAAGAATGCTAACTGTGCTGCTGGTTTAGTGCAATACCCCTTTATTTATATACTCAGATTGTTCCTACTTGGCCAAGGACACTGAAGACAGCTAAGATAGCTACAAAGTCATGTATCTGTTTAAGAGTTACTATGGAAAATTGTGAGCCTGACTCTGCCAGATCTTGGCCTGTGAAGAACTGGCTGGCTTCGTAGGCTTTTAATCCTGGACATAGGCCAATGTTGCTGGCTCATAAAATATATGTTAGAGGTCTAAAAATGTACTGTGCCTAGATCCACCTGCCTCAACCTCTATAACAGGTTTGGAGGAAGATGTTGCTTGGGTGATCGAGGGAGACTTCACAAAGGAATGATATTTGAGTTTGGGTTGAAGGATGAATAGAAATCTTCTAGAAAAGTAGTTAAGAGATGTCAGACCAAGCTCTGAAGCCTGGAAGTCTTAAAATGGCCATGAAAGGCAAGAATAAGCAGAAGCAGTGAGCAGAAGAAATTCTAGGCTGTTACCTTCTGGGATATCAGTTGCAGATCTTTATAAGAACTTAACTGTAAAAAAAATAAAGGTTAAATAACTGTTAGAGAATTATTTGTATTTTTAGAAATTATATTTCTTATATAGTGAAGCATATCTTGTAATGAATAGTTAGCTTCATTTTGTTATGATGATTGTTGATAAAATAGTCTTTTGTTTATAGAATTGTAGCATCATATACTTTACATCTTCTCTTCATCTGGGCCTTGGCTCCCGTTAACAGGCACTACCTAAGAGCAGCTGCTAGAATTGCAGATAGTAAATGCATTGGAAAAATTCATAGGACTTGACTGGAAAAGCCCAACCTGGTTCACAGAATAATTAGTATAATGTAGTGATCTGAGTTAATATTTTTTCATAGAATCACAAACACTTATATAACAAACATTAGTTATACATATAGTTAACTATAAGCACTAAACAAATTGTATCTTATCCTCACGTCCATCACACAATATTCTGATAACACAAATATTATAAGAGATGAAGTTCTCAAATGCTTAGGTTGACACATTTTTCAAGGTTATGAAGTTGTAAGTTTATGCTTTTTTTTTTCTAGTGCCCTTTGTATTTCCTTTTTGCTTAAATTAAAAAAAAAATGCAGGTTTATGTTTTGTAATTATAGAGCAGCTTAACAACATTGCAGACATCTTAGGTAGTTCAGAGAGGCAAACTCTCACCTATTGATTCCCATTGCTGTAATGTAACTATTAATGTTTTGAGAAGAGGAAATACCTTAAAGTATTTTTCCATGAGTTGAATATAGTTATTATTATACCTTACACAAAATCTTACTTTTTTCCCCCCTTAAACTTTACACCAAAAGCTATATAACCTTATATCAAGACCTTTTCCCTACTGTGAGGTACTTTTTTTTTCTTTTTTTTAAGATTTTTATTTATTTGACAGAGAGCAAGAGAGCGCATGCACAAATGGAAAGGAGCAGAGAGAGAGGGAGAAGCACGCTCCCCACAGAGCAGGGAGCCTGACATGGGACTTGATCCTGGGACCCTGGGATCACGACCTGAGCCAAAGGCAGATGCTTAACTGACTGAGCCACCCAGGCACCCCTGGGGTACATTTTATTACTATAGTTTTTAGTTGTGGCATAATAATTCAGTTTTAAGTATCGTAATTTACCAATACATTCTGTTACCTATTTTTCTTTATTGTTAAGTAGTGTGTTGAATATTATTATGCCTGTAACTTCCATATTTTGGGTTTTCTTCCTTTATTATTTATTTATTTTTTTAATTTAAAAAATTTTTTATTTTAAAGATTTTATTTATGTATTTGACAGAGACAGAGCACAAGTAGGGGAGCAGCAGGCAGAGGGAGACAGAGAGGGAGGCTCCTTGCTGAGCAGGGAGCCTGATGTGGGGCTCAATCCCAGGGCCCTGGGATCACGACCCGAGCTGAAGGCAGGCAGACACTTAACCGGCTGAGCCACCCAGTCACCCCATTTCCTTTCTTTTTTTAAAAAAGTAATATTTACTGTCAGTGTCCACATTTAGACACAGAAAAGTGTTTAGAAAAAAAGAGTCTTACTTTCTAAATAATTTTCTTTGGGTATTGGTTCTTTGACTGAATTACATAATTTGACCAATTTTCTGATAGTTACTAACATCCATTTTATGTCCCATAATATGACAGATCAGAGAACTGGGTAGACTATCCCAGATGGATTTCCTTATGTTATCTGTCTGGACATGAAAATTATTGGAAAAACTAATTAGTTTACTGATTCTGGAAATTAAAATTATTTTTTCCCCTTATAGCACTTATAATCAAAATATTTAGTTTATACATTTGAAATAATAAACAGCATTATATGGTCTTCACCCATAAATGACATTTTCTTTTAGAGGTTCTTGGTCTTAAACTCATCAATGTGTTACATTACATTCCAAATGCTTTATTCACATTAATGCTTTATTAACATTTTTCAATAGAATGTTCTTTTTAATGACCCTTTCCTTTTATAATTTTAGTCAGATTTTAATATCTTTTTAAAATACCCATTAGCATCCTGTCAGTGGAAATGCAAACTGGTGCTGCCACTCTGGAAAACAGTTTGGAAGTTCCTCAAAAAGTTGAAAGTAGAACTACACTATGACCTGCAATTGGACTACTAGAGATTTATCCAAAGGATCCAAAAATAGTGATTCGAAGGGGTGCATGCATCCCAGCGCTTAGAGCAGCAAGGTCCACAATGACCGAAATATGGAAAGAGCCCAGATGTCCATCGATGGAGGAATAGTTAAAGAAGATGTGAGATGAGACACACACACACACACACACACACACACACACACACACACACACACACACACACACACACACACAGAGGAATATTACTCAGTCATCACCAAGAATGAAATCTTGCCATTTGCAACAGCATGGATGGAACTAGAGTGTATTATACTAAGTGAAATAAATCAGTCAGAGAAAGACAAATACCATATGATTTCACTCATATGTGGAATTTAAGAAGCAAAACAGATGAACATAGGGGAAAGGAAGGAAAACTAAAATAAGATAAAAACAGAGACAAAGGCAAACCATAAGAGACCGTTAACAATAGGGAACAAACTGAGGGTTGCTGGAGGGGAGTTTGTGGGAGATGGGGTAGCTGTGTGATGGGGATTAAGGAGGGCACTTGATATAATGAGCATTGGGTGTTATATACAATCGGTGAATCGTTATATTCTATCTCTGAAATGAAAAATACACTATATGTTAACTAACTGAAATTTAAATTAAAAAATACCTGTTAATATCTGGTTTATGCTGGCAGATATCCTAAGATTGTGAGAAATTACGGTAGCAATCAAAGGAAAATAGGAAGGGTGGGCTGGTCAGTTTTGGAGAACAGGAACAATGTAATGCATTTTCAGATAATACTAACTAAACCTGAGAGTCAAAGTATAAATTCCTTTATGTGGCATTCAAACTTAAGAATATCTTGTGTCGTTTCTGATAGAGTAAAATCTACCATAATGCTGTAAATAGAACCACAAATATTCGGTTGGGTAAAGTGTGGAATGGCATTAAACACAGTCATGTTATTGTAAGATTGATGAAATGCCTGGGGTGGGGTGAGCCTGTTATGGAGGATGGAAGCTAACCACCAATTGCTTTATATCCAAATTAGTGTTAAGGAAGGGTATATTATCAAGGGATTTTTACTGGATTTAATATGTTTATTTCCTTTCTGAAATGGAATTATGTATTAGAAATGAAATCATTGAGATTTTCTTTTTAGACATAACCTGAGTAACTTCTCAAAGAAAAGGTCAATTAATTGAATAGGCTTTATCTGATGGTACTTGTGTTATGGAATGAAATGTATGAGCAGCCAGCATGAAAATAAGTTAGCTGTTGTTTCACAACAGCAAAACTGGTGCTTGACATTTATGAAGTTCATTTTAAGAAAAGTTTCACAAAATCACTGATGTTAATGACCACCCAAGTAGCTGTTGTAATTAATGCCGATGGGCCTTGAAGAGCATTGGCAAGGCACTGACCCTGAATAGATCAACCACAGGGTTACCAAATATGGGCTATTTATTCTTTCTAGATAGTTTATGGAGACTAGGACTTTTGTAAAACTCTGTTTTTGTGTGAGGGAAATGGTCAGTGTTACTGAATGCATGCTATGTGCCAGATGCACTCTTCTAATCACTTTGTGTATATTAACTCATTTAATTCTCACACTAAGACAGATTCGACAATTAAAAGATCCTTCCTTTTTTCCTTCTCTTCCTCAACTACTTTTTTGTGTAGCAATCTGAAATCATTGCCTTGTTCTGGGGATGCACTTTGGCTAAAGGTGGGAAGTGCTATAGTCTTAGTGGTAGGAGGAAAGTCTCAAAGTTGTAGTGGGGTCAATGGTGAGTCTTTGGTAACTATATAATTTCACATGTTAGGCACACCTAATAAGGATTTCCTTCTGATTCATGGTAATTCTAAATATTTTATTAACATATTTTCCATGACTAATCTGTACATCAGGTAATATTTCATGAGAGTTGACTATATATGTAATAAAAAGTGAATTATTTAGGTTTGCATTTTGTGAACTAGTTTAGATTTCCACTTACAATTTTTTGAGCTGTATTATGTATATTAATTTATATTAATTTCTTAATGTTAGTAATATTCAAGAATATTATAATTCCTATAAGAACTAGCATGACCACTCTGTCTCACTCTAAATATGTCAACTGCCTTGGCTATTTAAGTTCCATTAGTAGTAGTAACATTCTATAAGAATTCCAGTCATTTTTAGATGCAAAGCAAGCTCTTCTGAATGTCAAATTTCAAAACAATATCAGGCATTTATTTAGGAATACTTACTATGATATAACCTAAATTTTCAGACATAGTTTGCTGTTTACTTTTTAAAGTTGCCGAATTGCATGTACTTGCCATGTTAATGTGTTAATCTCAATTTTTTTGTCTTGAACTCAGAATATTTAATTTTCTTTGATTAGTAACTACCTACTCCTCGGTGAAAGTGCATTTCCCTGTTCTGCATTATCTTCCAGCCGTTTATATTACTCATAGAGATTAAGTTTTCCTTCCTTGAGAAAAGCAGGTGGCTCCACAGTGATCTTATTCTTAGGTCAGTAGCTTAGTTCTGTTGCTTTTTGTTTATTTGTTTCTACCTGCTCCCACCCCCACCCCTTAGTTATAATATTAATAATTCATCTTCCTTTAGTATTTATTCTCATAATGAAATATATCCTTATTCTTCTTTAAGCAAGATATATTGAACTTTTCTCTTAGTTTATATGGCATCACTTTATTACCTCTCATTTATTCTTCCCCTTTCTCATGTTTTCTTCTCTCCCCACTCTACTTCCTTCTCCCCGTCTCTCCTCTTCCTTCCTTCTTCCTTCCCTTCATCTTTCCTCCCTCATCTCTCTCAGAGACAAGGTTATATGAAATATTGATTTATTTGGGTGTTATTCAATTGCCAGAAATGCCTTAGTAAATAAAAATATAAAAGACTTTTTGAAAGCCTTGGGAGATTATGGATCGGCTCTTGTTGTCCTGTAATAACATTACATTTTGTTTTTCTTACATTAAACAATTTTACTTCCTTTAGTTATAGTTATGTATTTTGTTTTGTTTTGATTGATGAAAGTTTCGTTATGTTTATGCTTGTGCTCATAACTTCTGAGAAATAACTTTTATAGGTTTTTTAATACTTTATTTTTGATAGCAGAAGAAAATTTTGATACTTTAGTTAGCCAGTAGAAGGAAAACTAGTTATGGGGAGAATTTAAAACCAAGAAAATCTGTTAATAACTAAGTGTTCCCAAAGTACCTTGAATTATGAGTTTATATAACTGACAATGGGAAGGTACAGACACTACATTTATTTTTGATGTAAATGTTGTAAAGGTCAGAGCCAGATATTCTTCAAAACCATTATAGATTAAGCACTGCCTTTTAATAAATCATTCTCTTTCTACTTTAACCAAAGGAATCTTTCTGACTTGTTGTGTTGTATGTTTTCCTTTGCTTAAAGTTATATAGTTTTGTTGGTCATCTAGTTTAGCTCTTTCTGTTAAGATATACACTTTATAAGCTACAGTGTATCCTGTCCTGAAAACGCCCAGCTTAAAGTCAAATATGAGTCTGTCTGGTAAGCCAGGTATGAGCTCTTGTCTGTCTCTATCAGACTGACTCCTTTCCTTCTTATCTTCTGTGCTGTTTCAGATCTTTAAAATACATGCCCTTTGACTGAACATGAATTTGTCTTTCTTAGTTATTGCTGATTCCTCCAGTAGTTTATTTAAACTAGGCTACTGCATGTCTCAAATTATAAATGAACCAGTCTAAGATACATTAATAGTTGATTATAAAAATTAGGAACTAGATCTATATGTTAGAAGCTTTGTGACAATCAAAGTCACTGGATCTTTTAGGGTACCCCGTCAGCTACTTACTATTTATTTTAGTACATGACCAGAGCTTATAGAAGTCAGTCTTCAGAAAACAAAAAACAAACAAAAAACCACACACAACTAACTCAAAGCAGGCGTTATGTAGTCAGGCGTTAACTTTGGCCGAGCCAGCCATGTGGTACATAGTACCTATGACTGGCAGGCTTGAGAGTATGTTCACTGTTAAAGTATCCACCGTATACTTGCTTTAATTCCATGAGACAGTGGTTTATTACACATACTGCTGGGGGTGGGAGATCTGCTAAGAGGGTTGGCTGTGATTGGCTACTATAGACTCACCTTGTCTCACCATGGGTATTATAGGAGAAAGATCATTAGGAAATGAAGTCTGCAGCAGATGGTACTATAGGCTTTATTTCCATCTGCTAAGTATTTTCTAATTATTTTAAACTTTGTTAATATTCTCTCTTTAAATATTACTTTAGGTGCCATGAAAGCAGGGATATTTTGTACTTCTTGTGTTCTCTTTAGCCCCTCAAAGTTCTAGAAAAATAGAATTAAATAATATAGAAAACTGAGAAGAGAAGATTGTTTTGGTCAGTCTATAAATTCATATTTCCAAATTCTTTTAGAAATGAAGTCTTCCTTACCAGTACAACAGAGATGACATCCACTGTCCTAAAACAACTGCTTAATTAAAGTTGTGTAAAACATTTGTGTAAGAAACATGGTCACAACAGATAGGGTTAGCCACCTCGGTGGAGAAATGGAGTGATGTTTCTTGAGAATCAGGAAGAATTCATTTTTGGCAGCTGTCATGTTGGCATGGTGCTAAGACTTGTTTTGTCCCCAACAAGGACAGGATCTGCTGTAGGAGGGTCTCGGCAACAGGCCATATCATTATGAGGGTTATTTTTATAAAGCAGGTCGCATTGTAGTAGCAAAGCTTAATCCTCTCGTGGGTAGAATTCACTTTATTATAGTTTATATTATGACATACTGCTTTGTTAACAGTAAACTAGAAAGGTTCTCTCTGTTGATTTAACATAAAGATAGCATCTGATGTTTGAAGTGCACTTGCTATTTACACATATGAAAATTATTTCATGTGTTCTTGTGGAAAAGAAAAAAGAACCCATGGATTTAGAAAACTAAGGTTGGAGGAAGAGTGGCAAGGAAGACAGGCATTTGAAGGAGTAGGATAGGGGAAACATCTTAGGTACCCCTTATATAGGAACCCAAGATACACTCAGGGTCCTGAGGTCTGCATGGGATAGAAGACATCAAATGCATATTCACATTTTGTGTAACTAAGTGGAAAATTTTCTTTGTTCTTGAGAATGACATTCTAGAAAAGTCAGAAGCCTGTGTTTGAAATCTGCAAGTTACTTGCTGGCTTTGAGGCTTGTATTCCCCATCGCCCAGATGTGGGCATGTTAGATAGTTCTGGAGAAAGCTTAGCTGTTTAGACTGAAGTTCGAAAAACATTTCCTTTTTCTCTTTTAGGATGAAATTCTGAGGCTCCAGTTGGTATAACAACTGTGTGTGATCTTACGATAAAATTTATGATATAAAAAGGATGAAGTTGTATCTGTTCATACTGTTATAGTTTTCACCAGTAACTTCTTGCTTTTTTCATTGTCATATTTCTGAATTGTGGTGTGGAAAAAGATTTTTTTCTATTGACGTTGATATTTTTCTGATTGTGTTTGTTTTATTTCAAAGGCAACTTGAGTGCAGCTCAGGTTTTTAATGCATAAACATTAGCGGTAACTCATGTAGTTAAAATTTAAATACAAAATAAACTACTTTATAGCCCTTTAGAAATAACATCATCATAAAAATAAACTGCTTTATGTGACATTTTATGTGATGGCATAGGAGATGATCTTACAGATCTTGATCTTTCTTGATGTACCAATTGTGGCAGATTGACTCTGATATGTTATAGGGTGGCAGTAAGAACTGTTAATATAGCTGTAGTTTAGCTAAATAAAAAATATCTGCAGAGAGCCTACAAGTTAAGGAAAAATTTATTGTATTGTTTGTCGGCACATTTCAGAGATATAAACTCTAAAGTCTAATAAAATGAAAGTTACAAAGCAATTTACAACCTCGACAAATCAGGTCTTTTAAGAATCCCTTCTTTCTTCCTTTTGCTGCTTCATGCAAGACTGCTTTTGTGCCATTAGTAACTGAGCTGGTGAAATAGCTTAGCTGGTAGGCATATTTTGCTGCAAAAGTCATTCCCTTTTGATCTTAACAAGATGAGCTGTAGTCATTTATCGTTAGAGTCTGTTATCTTGTTGAAAGAAGAACCTTGAGTAGATTTATTTTATTACACATCAGCTTGATGTGTGAAATTGCTTATGTTGTCTGTATTTACAACTGTTAATTCCCAGGAAAACAGGTGTCTTTATATTATGTCGCCCACTGGAATTCAAACCTTTTTGTTTTTAAAGGGTCCATCAAGATGTCAAAATCTTCAATATTTAGTGTCACTTCTATGTTTTGAAGAGTTGTTGGTAGCCTGTGGATACTCAGAACATTAGAATAACTAACCCTTCAGGAAGATGACTCCTAGAAAATAATAGACAAAGCAGTTTATAGGTAGATGATTTGAATATTACCCTGGAATAAATATTTTCTTTTTAGGAATGCATATTGGTAATAAAAATATTTATCCTTACCTTTTATAACTTTGAGATATAATTCATGTACCATAAAATTTACCCTTTTAAAGTATGTAATTTAGTGGTTTTAGTATATTCACAGACTTGTGCAACCATTTATCTAATTTTCAGAACATTTTATTGCCCCAAAATGAAACCCCATACCCGTTGGCAATTACTCCCCATTTCCCCTTTCCCTCAGTCCATGGCAACCACGAATGTACTCTTTTTTACTTATTGAATTTTAAAATGATACATTGAAGTTGAAATAATAATAGGTTTCATACCACTGAGCCTTCATATTAATTAAATTATGTAATTAAGTTTTGTATCATTAAATATTTGTGGCAGTGTGTTAATGTGCTTCCTCATGTTACAAACAATAGCTTATCATCACTGTTTGGTTTAATTAAGCATAGTAGTATATTGTTAATTACTTTTATTTAGTAAAATTTTGTTGAGTCTACCCCCCCTTTTTTTTGCTTTTGTTTTTGAAGATTTGAGATAAATGTTTCTGTCTTTTTACCCCCAAATTGGGATGAACATAGTGAACTTGGTTGTGCTTATCTTTGCTTAGAATACCTTTGCTTCGTAGTACAAATAAGTATTTATGTAGCAATTATAATAGAAGTAATATTTAAAGTACTTTTAAAGTAAACTTTGCAGTTTTCTTAGGAAACATCACTTTTTTGCATGCAAACAATTGACATTCTTTACAATTCATGCTTATTTATTCACTAATGCAAACTCTTAAGGTTCCTGTTAGGTGCATGACTTTGGGCACCTGATTGTTTGACCAGTGGATTAATAATCACAGATCTGTGATAAAGATTGATCTTGGATAAATATTAGTCTAGGTTTGCCTGGTTTAATTTAGGTGTTCAGAGAGAGAGGTAAAAGGAATATTTTTTTGAAGTCGGCTGCTGTACTGAGTATTCTGTTAATGTAGAGATCTAATTTACAGTTCACCTGGGGTTTTTAGTTCAGCTAAGAACTGTCAGAATCATCCTAAGGCTGTTATTGTATAAAACTCTAACAGATGTATAATAGAATGAAGAGATGCAAAATTGATTACGTAAGAATTCTGGGAAGAAGACCTCTTTGGGGAACATTACTATAAGGCTTCTCTAAGTCTTCTTGGAAAATGATGACAGAATCTGGGGTCTCCAAAAGCACATAATACTAGTTTACCCTGACCATTCCAAAAATAGCTGTTTTTTACTGTCTCTGTAGTAATAAGCAATGGCAAATACTTTCAACAGCTAAGATACTGAAAGAACCCACAGGTCGAACAAGTATTCTGTTTTTGGATTCGTGCCTCATATTTCTCCTCTAGATATAAAATCAAAATGTTATTTTTGAATGGCAAATGAACAAGAGGACTAAAACATTGCCATATTGGGTACTGACAGGAGGTGCTTGGAGCCTATGTCAACTGAGCAGGTGGAAAATGAACACCATCATACTAGTGGACATCACACCTCAGCTTTTATTCTAGTACACAAAAATATAACCCAAATCCATGGTCTTAGAAGCATGCTTATATATAGATACACATGTTGGATTCTATAATAGCTCTCAGAGGAAGAATGGGTTTCACTTTACAAAATTTTATTCTGCCTACAGAATTTTAAGAATAAATCTCTTGTAAAACTTGATGCTCTTATGTAAAATTAAAAAATGAAAAGCTATTCTGTTTAAATATCACAAAATGGGCCCGATAAGAAGTACTAATAATAGAATTAGATTCTGAGTTTCCTATTTTATATTCAACAAAAATTTTTTCACAGTCGATTAACTACTTCATGTGCATTCTGCAAAAGATGAATTTTATTGCTGTGCCTCATATGTTTTTTACTGAGTTTGAACAGGCAGTTTTGTCCATACCTATAAGAAGACTTCTTTCACTGCTCCCAGTTATCGTGCCTGGCTTGTGTAATTGGGTAGTCATCAGAAAAGAGAGGGGGGGGATTTTTTTAACCTTTGAAAGTGATATCCTTTTCAGCCTTGGCAAGTCTCAGTGTTCTATCTTTGTCTCTAAAATCCACATCGGAAATGCTAAGAGTTCCCGTGCAGGAGTTAGGAGAGGTCGTTGTCAAGAGGATCCTGTAGCACTTTTCAGAAATTAGAGGGTCATCCAGCAAAACTAGGCCACATAGTCCAAGGATCAAGTGCACCCAGTGATATCACTTGGATTTGAAGATCTGCATGCTTTTAAGCTTATCTGTAATTTGGTCTGGTTTCTGTTTACCTATTCAAGCCCAGCATAGTTTTTGTGGTTGCTGAAAAATACCTTACTGTAACAGTTTGCACATATGAAAGTATTTTTCCATTTTCATATAATTTTCTTTCTAGGAGTTTGCCAGATTTATGTGTATTTGCCAGGGGAACTCCTCATTTAGCTCCACTTACCCACTTACCTAGCTCCTTCTTTTGGTACAAGGGTTATAGTGAGTGATTCCACAAATGTGCGGAATGTTATCTCTTATGGCAGGTGTTTAGGAAGTGAGTCCGTGGCCTGGTCCTTTTCCTGAATTATATAAATACAAGTTTTTCTGTATATTAAAAAGATCTGATGTGGGCTTAGCCCTTCTTTATTTTAATTGAATCCTTTCACCAGTGGTACAATGGACCATCCCGTTACTTTTTCGAGCCCGTTGATAGCCCTCACAGTGAATTAACAGAATGCACTGTCATAAAAACACTATTCTCTGAAATCAGTGGGGAATGAAGCTACAATAAAGTGAGTTATTTAGTGCAAATCTTTTAACCTTTGTTCTGATTATGGAAAGCTTTTTGCAATATGCTTCTTGGCCTGTAAGATACTGTTATTTAACTCCTTGCTGAATTGGAATCATCAGTATGAATCTTGGTACTGAAATGTACTGCTCATGGGTAGATGCGTGTGTAGGGCCAAATAGTATGTGAGATATTGATTGCAAAAAATGGCCTTGATTTTTCTCTCCCTCTATCTATGGCCCTTGTAGTGAGACTCTGCAGAGATAGCATCTGTTTACTTACTTCTCAAATCTGGGCTGGCCTTGGAACTTGCTTTGGCTAATAGATGCAGCAGAAGTGATGGTGTGTCAGTTACGAAGCTAAGTCTCAAGAGGCCTTGTGCATTTCCGCTCATGGACACCTGTCTAGCTGCTGTGAGAATTAGCTTGGGCTAGTCTGCTGGATGTGTCCCCATCATGCCTGTCACCCCATTCAAGAGCCATCCAACCATAATATACGTGAGGGTGGCCATTCTAGATAAGCCAGTCTTAGCTAACCTGTAAGACTATTGCATAATCATAAGAGAACACAGCCAAGGTGGAATTAATTGGTAGAATGAAGAGTGAAAAATGTTTATTATTTTAAGCCCTTGCATTTGGGTTAGTTTGTTATGCAGCAGGGTCTAACTTGTATTCAGTGGCTGGTCTTAGAACATGTCTCTTTGAGGAAAAAAAGCTTAGACATCAGCTTATTTTTTGCTCAGTTGTTGCTTTCTCAGAAAATTGTCCTGGATGATATTTCTTCAAAATTAGTGAATCAAAGACAAAAGCAATTTATTTCCATTGTTATTGGCTACCTTAAGTGTTTGTTGAATTGTTCTTTTTCAGTTAATCCTTTTTATTATCTTTGCTGCCCATTTATAATAATATTTTATATATTATCTGTTCTGTTGACCTTATTAGAAGGGCAACACAGGAAGTCCCCTGTCATACTGCACCCATTTTTTAATCTTATGTGTGCTTAGTGTTTTGTGTGTTAAGGATTTCCTTATCATTTGTTTATTCATAACACAAATAATTTTTGAGCCCTTAAAGTATGCATCGGCACTGTGTCAAGGGCTTTTATGAATTTACTGTCTAGGAAGATGCTGACTAGCAAAAAACAAACTAAAATAGTGGGATAAGAATACCTATGATAGGAACATGTAACAGAAAGCTGTTAGGCAGCTTCAGTAAAGGCACTTAGTATCACTAATCACCAGGGAAATAGAAATCAAAACCATAATGAGATATCACCTCATACGTGTTAGAGTGTCTATCAAAAAGATAAGAGACAACAAATGCTGGGGAGAATGTGGGGGGAAAGGACCTTGGTGTACTGTTGATGGGAACGTAAACTGGTAAAGCCACTATGGGAAACAGTGTGGAGGTGCCTCAAGAAATTAAAAACTGAAATACCATATGATCCTGCAGTCTCATGCCTCATGATACTCAAAGGAGATGTAAACTTTATCTTGAAGATACCTGTATTCCCATGTTCGATGCAGAATTATTCACAATAGTCAAGCCATGGAAATAACCTAAGTGTCTATTGGTGGATGAACGGCTAAAGAAAATGTGAGATACACACACGCGTGCGCGCGCACAGACACACACACACACACACACACACACACACACACACACACACAGGAATATTTTCCAGCCTTAAAAGAGAAGGAAATCTTGTCATTTGCAGCAACGTGGATGAACCTGGAGAACATTACTGAGTGAAATAAGCCAGTCAGGGAAAGACAAATACTGCATGGTATCACTTACATGTGGAATCTTAAAAGAAAAAAAAGCAACAAAAAACTAAACTCAAAGGAACAGAGAAAGGTGATTGCCAGGGTCTGGAAGGTAGAGGAAATAGGTAGAGTTTGGTAATATGGTGCAAATTTCCAGTTATAAGATGAGTAAGGTCTGGGGATCTAATGTATATCATAGTGACTGTAGCTGATAATACTGTACTATGTAATTGCAGCTTGCTAAGAGTATAGAACTTGTGTTCTCACAGACAAAAGTAAATATGTGAGATGATACATGTGGCAATTAACTCGTGGGAATTCTTTCACAGTTTATATATATTGCTAATTATGTTATATATTTGATATTACAGTTTCACTTGCCAATTATACCTCATAACAAAAGAAGACACTAACAAAGAGCCCCATTCAAAAAAAAAAAAAGAAAGAAAGAAAGAAAGAAAGAAAAAAAGAGGAAGCAGTTGAGGGATCAGTGGCTCCCCTGAGGAAATAATGTATAATTTTAGATCTAAAGGAAGAGTGGGAATTAGTTTTAAAAAAAAAAAGAGAGAGAGACAGAACAGAAATGGCATTTTATGCATGGGAAATGTATATAAAAGGACCTAAAAGCAAGATAAATGGTTGAATATGAGTAGAAATACCGAATGTGTAGGGGCTAGAGGCAAGAGGTAAGCCCAGAATATGATTAGGAACTAGATCATGCAGGATACTGTAAGACATATTATCATGTGGAGGGTGGATTGAGGGCAGCAGGATTAGTGACAAGGGAGTCCAGTTAGGAGGGTATCGCAGTAATTTATGCAAGAGGTGATAGGACCATACATTAGAACCGTAGCAGTTGGGATGAAGAGAAGTATATGAATTCAAATAAGAGGCAAAGTTGACAGAATTAAGAACTGAATAGAAGATGAGTGTAATGGAGAGAGAGAAGTCAAAGATAGTGTCCAGGTTTTTGGTTTGGACAGCTGGCTGGCTAGTTCTCTGAGGTGGAGGGGGATCCCAAAGGGGAGAAGGGGATTTGGACATTTTCATTTTGAAAGTATTAAGTTTGAGGCACTTGTGACATTTTAAAGAAGGGTCCAGAAGACAGTAGTTATTTGGCTCTCAGCCTCAGGAACTATCTGTTCTAGAGACACAGCTTTGAGAGTCATGAATATATGGTAATTGAAACCATGGGAGAGAGATGAGATCTACCAGGCAGGGGATTTTTCATTTTTGGGGGAAAAAAAAAAAAAAGGACTGGTACTGAACTTTGTGGAAATGACACTATAGAAGAGACAAAGAGAAGCCTTCAAAGCATCCTGGGGAAGACCGACCAGAGAGATTAGGAATACAAAGAGAGTGCAGTGTCACCAAACTAAGAGAATGTGTCAAGGATATGAGAATGATCATCAGGATCAAAAGCTGCTGTGAAATCAAGTGAGTTCTAAAGAATGTCCTTTGGTTTTAGGAACATGGCCTCTTGTTTCTAAGCACAAGTTGTTCCCTTCACTTAGAATGTTCTTTATCCCTTTTTGTACTGGAGTTTTACTGAACTCTTAGTCTTTCAAGATGTTTTTCACATGCCCCCTCTTCTGTGAAGTCTTCGCCCAGCACAGTTACTTTCTGGCTCTAGTTTCACAGCTCGTGTAGCATACCTGAACACCCTCACAGATGACTTTGAGTTTCCCTAGGTGCCCTGAAAGGATAGTGAAGTCCTGCACTCACCAAGTTTGTGTTAATTATTTTTAGGACTGGGCTGTTGTGTTAATCATCTTTTGCTTCTTAACACTCTTCATAGTACCTAACAAAATAGGTGTTGCTTGATAAATACGTGGATTTGAATGCTTGATTTTGAATATAATCCTAGGCAAAGGCAACATTTAAAATTGCACATTAACAGTCAAAACCAAAATTTCTAAATATTGCTTGCTCAGAGCCACAGGGGCAAAAAGAATGTCCTCTGCAATGAAAAACAGAAGGCTAAGGAGTTTTAAGGTCTGGTTTATGGAGTTTAACGATGGTCTTAAATAAAAGGAGAAAGAAGGGACTAGCTCATATTAATAAGCAAGGATTTCTAATTTTCAGGAAAAACCCAAAAGAGAAGCCAGTGATAAGAGCTTCAGAAATTGCCCATGAATAAATTTCTGGACTGAGGGCTTATGGGCTGTTCCTGAAATATGTGTAAAATTGTATGTGAAGGTCAAGAGAGCAGCATTAATATGTATGAGCAGATTCCAACTCTAGTAGGCAATCCATTCCCTCAGGCATAAAGTGAGGTAGTTGAACATTGAAAAAGAAACATTCTGTGTTAGCCTGTGTTGTTTAATTCAGTTGTGTTACACAGTTATATTTTTTGGTGTTATGAATGTTGGGGTGTGGTTTGTTGGTGTACCACAAGAAAAGGGGCTGCTTATGGTCTGTGGGGCCCCCTTTGAAGTTGGTGCATCTCAGTTGGGCCTCGTAACCAGTTTTGCGCAGTTGATTGAGCCAAAGTCCTAGGAGTTAACAAGTTATGATAACTCCCTTCCTCTTAACCCCATCTTTGCCAGTCCTGTAGATTCTCTCTGAAAGTACATATTGAATCGATTTGTTTCTCTCATTTATTAAATATTTGAATGAATGAATGAATGAGTGAATGAATTCAGGTGCCCAAATTCAAGTCACCACTGGCTTTCAATAGGTCTTTTCTTTTCTTTTTTTTTAAGATTTTATTTATTAATTTGAGAGAGAGAGAGCCAGAGAGAGCACAAGCCAGATGAAGGGCAGAGGGAGAAGCAGACTCCCCGCTGAGCAGGGGACAGATGTGGTACTCCATCCCGGGGCTCTGGGATCATGACCAGAGCTGAAGGCCAGTGCTTAACGAGGTGCCCTCAACAGGTCTTTCACTTCTGTTTCCCCCTGCCCCCCACTACAAATAGTGATATTTTCACAAATTCGTAAATCAGGTCATGTTAACTTTAACCCCCACTTAAAACTTCTAGGCTTTAGGCTAAAATCCAAAATTTTATCACATTCCATGTGGCCTTGCATATCTGATCCTGGCTCTCTTTATTTCAGCCACAGCAGCTGGTGTTCTTGTCCTCTAACTACTCAAACTTTATCCTATGCCTTGGCTTTAGCACCTGTTCTTTCCTCTTTCTGCAGTGTTCTTATTTCCACTCTTCTGGTAAACTTTATTTTCTCAGAGATACCCTCCCCAGTATACATTACATTTCCCAATTTTACTTTTTGAAATCCTAGTATCATGCTTTCAGAACACTTAACTATAGTTGGGAGTTCTATAAGCAAAACTTCCAGAGTGAATTAGTTGTGTATTGTCTCTGTAGTCTCCCTGAGTTCCTCCCTCATTTGTCATTCACCCCACAGCCCATTCCAATTCAGCTTTGATTCACACTGCCCCACCGAAAATGTCCTCTTCGGTATTCTCAATGACCTTCATTTAGCCAAATTCACTCATAGCTTTCTCCCTTCCCGACTTGACTTCTCAGCAACCCTCATCACAGTGGATCATTTCCTCTTTGAAACACTCTGTCTTCATGGTTTTTGTCACTGTGGAACGTGGTTCTCCAGGATGCAAGTGCTGAGATGGAGAGAGACATGCAAGAAGTTTACTAGGGGGAGGGGCTAAGAAAAGAGAAGAGAAGTAAGATTGGATAGGGCAAGTCTTCAGACCACAACCTAAGAGCTGTGGAAGGAAAGAGGGGAGAAAGCAGAAGTGGGGAGGGCAAACCTCAGATGGTACTGCAGACATGACAGAGTCTTCAGCCCAACTGGCAACTCTGGAGCAGAGGTGACTCGTTAGAAGAGATGCATTAGGCAGACCTGGCCAGACTGTACCACCCACAGTGTGCTCAGTGATCAGCTGGGCGGCCTGGGAAGAGTATGGCTTGGGCTCAAAACCAAGCACAGTCTGAGGCTATCAAGAACTGGAAGTTGTCAGTTAACTGAACTCCTTACATCTGAATGTCAGGTGCTTTCTTTCCTTCTTCTCTTTCTTTCTTTCTTTCTTTCTTTCTTTCTTTCTTTCTTTCTTTCTTTCTTTCTTTCTTTTCTTTTCTTTCTTTCTTAAGATTTTATTTATTTATTTGACAGAGAGAGACACAGCTAGAGAGGGAACACAAGCAGAGGGAGTGGGAGAGGGAGAAGCAGGTTTCCTGCCGAGCAGGGAGCCTGATGTGGGGCTTGATCCCAGGACCCTGGGATCATGACCGGAGCCGAAGGCAGATGCTTAATGACTGAGCCACCCAGCCGCCCTCACAGGTGCTTTCTTGAAGGGAGATCCTAGCAGCACACATCCATGGCTTGGCACAGTGACACTACACATTTCCCCCTACCTTACTAATCACTTCTCAGTTTTCTTTGCTTCCTTTTCCTCCTTGGCTTAACCTCTCAAAGGTAGAATGTGTCAGGGTTTGATCCGGAGGCTCTCCTCATTTGTACTCTCTTCCTAAATCCTATCTCTATGCTGAACTCCTAGTTTTACCTCTCTGGTTCTGCTCTCTGAACTTTCAGGCTCCTAACAGTCTTTCTTTTTTTTCGGAGATGAGTTTTTCTCCATTTCGGAAATCACATTACACCCATCAATGCAGTTGTCCAGACCAGAGATGTGAGAGGGTTTCCCAATTTCTCTTTCCTTTACCCTTTCTAGTCCTATCTTTTGCTCTCTCTTTTGTTCTCTAAAATAGAATCTATATTTGTCCATTTCTCTCCCTCTTTACTGTAACATACCTTGTCCAAGCCATCATAATCTGTCATGTGGACTCCGCAGTGGTCTCTTAACTGAACCCCTTCTTTCCTTTTTGTCTTTGCAGAATACTCTAGAATGAAAACTTAATGAGGGCAAAAGGCTGTTACCTGTCTTGTTCACCACTGTATTAATAGTGATCAGAATGCTATCTGGTGCATAGCAGATAGTTACCAAGTAACTGCTGAATGAAGGAATGAATGTGTGAATGAAAGAATCAGTTCTCTACTTAGAATTTATAACATAAATCAGATTATGCCCTTCCCCTGCTTAAAATTCTTCTATGCTTTACCAGTTTGGAATAGAATCCAGACTATAAGACGCTATATAATCTGGTACCTGCCTGCTTCACTGACTTGATCTCATTTTACACTATTTTCCAGCCACACCACTGGTCTCTTCATTTCTCATACCATACTTTTCTTTCTTTCTTTCTTTCTTTCTTTCTTTCTTTCTTTCTTTCTTTCTTTCTTTCTTTCCTTCCTTCCTTCCTTCCTTCCTTCCTTCCTTCCTTTCCTTCCTTCCTTCCTTCCTTCCTTCCTTCCTTCCTCCTTTCTTTCTTTCTTTCTTTCTTTCTTTCTTTCTTTCTTTCTTTCTTTCTTTCTTTCTT
>LNAC01000007.1:6461905-6473371 GCA_002007465.1 Ailurus styani
CTCTCTCTCTCTCTCTCTCTCTCTCTCTCTCTCTCTCTCTTTCTATCTTTCTTTACATTAAGGCCTGTCACTTGTGGTCCCTCTTCCTGATAATCTCTAAGGCAGGATATAGATCTTTATCGGTTAGTTCTCAATGCTAGAGTGTCATAGTCTCAGAGATATCTTCCTCTATCTACACAGCAATACTTTCTCACCCTCCAGTGTATCTAACATAAGGGGGCCAAAGTAACTGGACTAGAGCCTAGAAAATTGAGTTTAGACTATGATCATTTTAGGAAGGCCCTTGGGTACTATGCTATTAGCACTTGGAACTTTTTTCTGTAGCCTTCTGAAACCTCAGAGGCTTTTCCTCAGTAGAGTGGCATTATCAAAGGTTTTTTTTTTTTTTCCCCCCTCAGGAAAAAAACCCATCATTTTTATGACTGGGTAAAGACAAGCTAAAGACAGGGAACTCTGTCAAAAGGTTAGTTCTAGAGTGTAGACAATAGGTAATGACCAATCCAGTGCGTTGGTGTCAGTTTGGTGGAAAATTGGGAACAGATATGAGACGGGATTCAGAATGGAATACATCAGAACTTACCATCTGATCAGGTATTCATTAATTCATTCATCAGTTATTGGTACCAACTCTTGTCACATCCTTTGCTAGGTTCTAGGGAACACTAGTGAGTAAGATAACTCCCAGTGTAGCAGAGGAGAAAGCAAAGAACTGTGGCTTGTAATCAGTCCTTTGAAGCAGGCCGATGGGATCAAATGGTGTGCCATGCTGACTGTTAAAGGTCAGGGCTGACTTCTCTAAGGACACATCTTAGTTGAGAACAGGAAAGGAAAGAGAAACAGACACGAGACAAGATGATGTTTTATTTATTTTTTTAAAATCTTTTTTAAAGGGTTTTTAAAAATTTATTTATTAGAGAGAGAGAGAGAGAACGCACAAGCAGAGGGAGTGGCAGGCAGAGGGAGAGGGAGAAGCAGGCTCCCTGCTGAGTGAGGAGCCAGATGTGGGACTCGATCAGGACAGTGAGACCATGACCTGAGCTGAAAGCAGACACTTAATGACTGAGCCACCCAGGCGTCCCAGACAAGATGATGTTTTAGACAGAAGGAACCACATGTGTGTTGTGGGTGTGGGGATGGACAAGGAGGAGTCCTAGATGAATGAGACCACTTCCTCGAGCAGTAGCATTAATGCCAATTATTTGAAGTGAGACATGGATGGTAGGAGGGGGAGCCAGTCTGAGGGGGAAGATGTTACATTCTATTTTTGACATGGTTAGTTCCAGGTGCCTGCAGAAAAACCGTATGTCTGATTGGTATTTCAAAATGTGGAATTGCAGCCCAGGCAATAGATACGTGAATAGTAAGGTTAGGCCTTAGAGTCAGTCATTGCACAGGTGGTGGTTGTAGCCATAGGGTATAGGTTGAAGCATAGAACCCTGAGGAACGGCAGCTTTTATTTTTTTAATTTTTAAAAAAGATTTTATGTATGTATGTATTTAGTGTACATGGCAGGGAGGGGCAGAAGGTGAGAGAGAGAGAGAGAATCCCAAGCGGACTCTGAGCTGAGCCTGACACGGGACTTCAAGGAAAAGATAGGTCAAGGATGCATATAACAGTTATATTTGGCAACCAATGAGTTGCAGAAAAGTAGCAGAGACAAAAAGCAAGGCTGCATGGAAAACATGAAAAAGGTGTTGATGAAGAAGGAAAGAGGCGTGGTGAGGTGGAATTAAGGGAAGTGACATTAATAGTGATATGGGCTGAGTACAGAGGAGTAATGAGGGTAATGACTTGAATAATTATGAACATTATAAATGTCAACATTTTAGGATTTTTGCTTTGCCTTTTTTTGGGCTCTGAACCAGAGCATTGTCATTTTATTTTATAACTCTAAGTGTAACAAACCCACTGTTAGAGGAGACCATATGAGTGAGAAAGTTGCAGAGTAACAGTGTAATCAACATGTGGAAACAGTCTTACAGTAAACCATTCAGCTGGAATTATACTCTATTTGTGAACTTTTAATAACTTACTGGTTTCTTGGCTCTGTAACTTATGGTTTTTAGTTTTATTGAAGTCAAAATAAGTGAGAGTGTGTGTATATGTGTGTGTGTTTGGTGATATTGGAAAAACAAGTTTTATTATAGGTCAGTTAATACTAATTAGTTTGTCTATTTTTTTCTTTTTTAAAATTTTTTATTTTTAATTCCAGTTACCATACAATGTTAAATTAGTTTCAGATGTATATTCAACAGTTCCATATATCACCCGGTGCTCATCACAAGTGCACCCCTTAATCCCCATCACCTATTTAAGCCATCCCCCTACCCCTCTTCTCTTGGGTAACCATCAGTTTATTCTCTATAAGTAAGAGTCTGTTTCTTGATTTATCTCTCTCTCTCTCTCTTTCTTTTTTCCCCTTTGTTCATTTGTTTCTTAAATTCTGCATATGAAATTAGATGGTATTTGTCTTTGACTTGATTAGCATTACACTTTCCAGCTTCATCCATGTCTTGCAAATGGCAAGATTTCATTCTTTATTTTGACTGAATAATATTCCACACACCACCTCTTCTTTATCCATTCATCAATGGATGGACACTTGAGTGGCTTCCATATCTTGACTATTATAAATAATGCTGCTGCAAACATAGGGGTGCACATATCCCTTTGAATTAGTGTTTCTGTATTTTGGGGATGAATACCCGGTAGATTGTAAGATAGTTTTATTTTTAACTATGTGAGAAACCTTCATAACAGTGGCTGTACCAGTGTGCATTCCCACCAGCAGTGCACAAGGGTTCCTTTATCTCCACATCCTGGCCAACACTTGTTCTTGTGTTGTTAATTTTAACTATTCTGACAACTGTGAGGTGATATCTCATTGTAGTTTTGATTTGCATTTCCTTGGTGGTAAGTGATGTTGAGCATCTTTTCATTTATCTGTTGGCCATCTGGATGTCTTCTTTGGAGAAATGTCTGTTCATGTCTTCTGCTCATTTTTTAATTGGATTATTTGATTTGGGGTATTGAGTTTTATAAGTTCTTTTTTAAAAATTGTTTTTAGGGTGCCTGGGTGGCTCAGTCAGTTAAGTGACTGCCTTCAGCTCATGTCACGATCCCAGAGTCCTGGGATCAAGCCCCACATCGGGCTCCCTGCTCAATGGGGAGCCTGGTTCTCCCTCTGCCTCTGCCTGCTGCTCCTCCTGCTTGTGGCCCGCCCCCTGTCAAATAAATAAAAATCTTTCAAAAAAATTAAAATAAAATAAAAATAAAAAATAAAAATAAAAATTGTTTTTTAGAGTTTTGTAAGTTCTTCTTTAGATACTAACCCTTTATTGGGTGTGTCCTTTGCAAATGTCTTTCCCCATTCTGCAGGTAGTTTTTCAGTTTTGTTGATTGTTTCCTTGCTGTGCAGAAGCCTTTTATTTTGACATAGTCTAGTAGTTTATTTTTGCTTTTGGTTTCCCTTGCCTCAGGAGACATATCTAGAAAAAAATTGCTTCAGCCACTGTCAAAGAAGTGACTGCCTGTGTTCTCTTCTAGTATGTTTATGATTTCAGGTCTCACATTTAGGTCTTTAATCCATTCTGAATTTATTTTTGTGTGTGGTGTAAGAAAGTGGCCCAGTTTCTTTGTTTTGCATGTAACTGTCCAATTTTCCCAACACCACTTGTTGAACAGACTTTTTCCCATTGGATATTCTTTCCTGCTTTGTCAAAGATTAATTGATCATATAGTTGTGGGTTTATTTCTGGGATTTCTGTTTTGTTCTTTTGATCTGTGTGTCTATTTTGTGCCAGTACCATACTGTTTTGATGACTACAGCTTTGTAGTAACTTGAAGTCTATAATTGTGATGCTTCCAGCTTTGCTTTTCTTTTTCAAGACAATTCAGGGGTCTTTTGTGGTTCCATACAAATGTTAGGATCCTTTGTTCTAATTCTGTGAAAAATGCTATTGGTATTCTGACAGGGATTGCATTAAATGTATAGATCGCTTTGGGTAGTCTTGACATTTTAACACTATTCTTCTAATCCATGAACATGGAATGTCTTTCTGTTTCTTTGTGTCATCTTAAGTTTCTTTTGTTAGAGTTATAGTTTTCAGAGTACAGGTCTGTCATCTCTTTGGATAGGTTTATCTCCAGGTATTTTATTTTTGGTACAATTATAAATGGGATTGTTCTCTTTTTTCTTTTTTAAGATTTCATTTATTTGTCAGAGAGAGAGGGAGAAAGCACAAGCTGGTAGAGTGGCAGACAGAGGCAGAGAGAGAAGCAGGCTCCCCGCCGAGCAAGGAGCCCTATGAGGGACTTGATCCCAGGACCCTGGGATGATGATCTGAGCCAAAGGCAGCCGCTTAACAGACTGAGCCACTCAGGCGTGCCTTTTTTTTTTTTTTAAGAGTTTATTTATTTATTTGACACACAGAGAGAGATCACAAGTAGGCGGAGAGGCAGGCAGAGAACGAGGAGGAAGCAGGTTCCCTGCTGAGCAGGGAGCCCGATGTGGGCCTTGATCCCAGGACCCTAAGATCATGACCTGAGCCGAAGGCAGAGGCTTTAACCTACTGAGCCACCTAGGCACGCAGTGGGATTCTTTTCTTAATTTCACTTTCTGCTGCTTCACTTTTGGTTTATAGAAATGCAGCAGATTTCTTTACATTGATTTTGTATCCTGGGGCTTTACTAAATTTGTTTATCAGTTCTAGCAGTTTTTTGATGAGTCTTCAGGGTTTCCTATATGTAGTATCATGTCATCTGTAAATAATGAAAGCTTTACTTCTTACTTACCACTTTGGATGCCATTTCTTTCTTTTTTTTCTTATCTGATTGCTGTGGCTAGGAATTCCAATCATATGTTGAATAAAAGTGGTGAGAGTGGACCTAACCTTACAGGGAAAGCTCTCAGTTTTTGTCCCATTAAGGATGATATTAGGTGTGGGTTTTTCATATATGGCCTTTATTTTTTTTTTAAGATTTTATTTATTCATTTGACACAGAGAGAGAGATTACAAGTAGACAGAGAGGCAGGCAGAGAGAGAGGAGAGAGGAGGAAGCAGGCTCACTGCTGAGCAGAGAGCCTGGTGTAGGCCTCGATCCCAGGACCCTGGGATCATGACCTGAGCCGAAGGCAGCGGCTTTAACCCACTGAGCCACCCAGGCGCCCCATATATGGCCTTTATTATATTGAGGTATGTTTACTCTAATCCAACTTTGTTCCAGGTTTTTTTTTTATCATGAATGAATATTGTACTTTTTCAAATGCTTTTTGTGTGTCTATTGAAATGATCATATAGTTTTTATCCTTTCTTTTATTGATGTGATGTATCACATTGATTGATTTGTGAATATTGAACCACCCTTGCATCCCAGGAATAAATCCCACTTGATAGTGGTAAATGCTTTTTTTTTTAATGTATTGTTGGATTTGGTTTCCTGGTATTTTATTCAGGATTTTTGGATCTTTGTTCATCAGGAATACGAACCTGTAGTTCTGTGTTTTTAGCAGTGTCTTTATCTGGTTTTGGTATCAGGGTAATGCTGGCCTCATAGAAAAAGGAAGTTTTCCTTCCTTTTCTATTTTTTGGGATAGTTTGAGAAGAATAAATGTTAACTCTCCTTTAAATGTTTGGAAGAATTTGCCTGTGAAGCCATTTTGTACTAAACTTTTGTTTGTTGAGAGTTTGGTTTTTTTTTTTTTTAATTTTATTTATTTATTTTGAGAGAGTGTGTGAGCACAAGCAGGGGGAGGGGCAGAGGCAGAGGGAGAAACTCAATCCTGTACCCTGGTATCATGGCAGACACTTAACTGAATGAGCCACCCAGGCTTGCCTATTGGGAGTTTTTTGATTACTGAGTCAGTTTCTTTGCTGGTTATCAATCTGTTCAGATTTTCTATTTCTTCCTGTTTCAGTTTTGGTAGTTTATATGTTTCGAGGAATTTATCCATTTCTTCTAGGTTGTCCCAATTTGTTGGTATATTGTTTTTCATAATATTCTCTTATAATTGTTTACATTTCTGTGGTGTTGGTTATTTCTCCTCTCTCATTTGTGATTGTATTTATTTGAATCCTTTTTCTTTTTATCTTGCTAAATCTGGCTAGAAGTTTATCAGTTTTAATGATTTTTTCAGAGAACCAGTTCCTGGTTTCGTTGATTTGTTTCTTTTTTCTTTTTTTCTTCCTTCCTTCCTTCCTTCCTTCCTTCCTTCCTTCCTTTTTCTTTCTTTCTTTCTTTCTTTCTTTCTTTCTTTCTTTCTTTCTTTCTTTTTTAGTTTCTATGTCATTTATTTCTGCTCTAATCTTTATTATTTCCTTCCTCCTGCTGGTTTTAGGTTTTTTGTTTGTTTGTTTGTTTTCTATCTCCTTTAGGTATAAGGTTAGGATGTTTGAGATTTTTCTTACTTCTTGAGATAGGCCTGGATTGCTTTACACTTCCCTCTTAGAACTGTTTTTGCTGTATCCCAGAGGTTTTTGACTGTTGTATTTTCATTTTCATTTGTTTTCATGTAATTTTTAATTTCTTCTTTTATTTCCTGGCTGACCCATTCATTGTTTAGTAACATGTTATTTAACCTCCAGGTATCTGTGGTCTTCCAGATTTTTTCTTGTGTTTGACTTCTAGTTTCATAGTGTTATGGTCAGAAAAGGTACATGGTATGACTTTGATCTTCTTGAATTTGTTGAGGCTTCTTTTGTGGACTAATATGTGATCTCTTCTGGAGAATGTTCCGTGTGCACTTGAAAAGAATGTGTATTCTGTTTTAGGATGGAATGTTCTGAATCTATCTGTTAAATCCATCTGTTTCAGTGTGTCATTCAAAGCCATTGTTCTTTGTTGATTTTCTGTTTTGATGACCTATCCATTTATGTAAGTGGGGTCTTAAAATCCCCTACTATTACTGTATTACTATCAATTAGTTCCTTTTTTTTTTGTTATTGTTTCATGTATTTGGGCACTCCTATGTTGCATGCATAAGTATTTACAAATATTATATCTTCTTTTTGGATTGTCCTCTTTGTTATTATATAATGTCCTTCTTTGTCTCTTTACCATTTTTGTTTTTAAGTCTGTTTTGTCTGATATAGTTATTGCTTCCAGCTTTCTTTTGGCATCAGTTTGCATCACAGATGTTTCTCCATTCCCTCACTTTCTATCTGCTTGTGTCATTAGGTCTAAAACGAGTGCCTGTAGGCCTGTAGGCAGCATATGGATGGCTTGTGGGGTTTTTTGGTCTTTTTTTGCTTTTTTTTTTTTAAAGATTTTTTTTTTATTATTTATTTGACACAGAGAGAGAGATTACAAGTAGGCAGAGAGGCAGGCAGAGAGACAGGGAGAGGAGGAAGCAGGATCCCTGCTGAGCAGAGAGCCCGATGCGGGCCTCGATCCCAGGACGCTGAGATCATGACCTGAGGCGAAAGCAGAGGCTTTAATCCACTGAGCCACCCAGGCGCCCATGTTTTTTTTTTTATCCATTTTGTCACCCTGTGCTTTTGGAGTGTTTAGTCCATTTACATTCAAAGTAATGATTAATAGATATGTATTTAGTGCCATTTTATTATTTGTTTCTGGTGAGTTTCTGGTGAGTTTCTCAGATCCTTTCTTGTCTTTCCCTCTTTCATGGCTTCCTGATTTAATTCTTTAGTAATATATTTTGTTTTCTTTCTCTTTATTCCTGCATATTTATTAATGGTTTTTGATATATGGTTACCATTAGGTTTGTATATTACATCTGCAAATAGCAGACTATATTAAGTTGATGGTCATTTAAGTTGGAACCCATTCTTTACTCCTCTTCTTCCTGTTTAGTTTTTATTTGTCTGGAAAACTCTTTATCTCTCCTTCTATTCTGATAGCCTTGCTGGATAGAATATTTTTTGGCTGCAGATTTTTCCCATGCAGCACTTTGAATAAATCATGCCACTTTCTTCCATCTTGAAGAGTTTCTGGTGAAAAATGTCCTGCTAGCCTTATGTGTTTTCCCTTGTAAGTTACTGTCTTCTTATTTCTTGCTGCTTTAAATTTTTTTTTCTTTTTTACTATATTTTGTTAATTTAATTTAAATTTGTCTTGGTGTGGATCTGCTTTTGTTGATTTTGATGGGAATTCTCTTTGCCTCTTTGATCTGGAAATCTGCTTCCTTCCACAGATTAGGGAAATTTTCTGCTGTTATTTCTTCAAATAAATCTTCTGCCTCCTTCTTCTCTTGGGACTCCAAAATATGAATATCATTACATGTGACAGAATCACTGAGTTTTTAAAGTCTATTCTTGTTTTTCATAATTCTTTTTTCTCTCTTTTGTTCAGGTTGATTACTTTCCATTACACTGTGTTTTAGGTCAATAATTCATTCCTCTGCTTTTTCCATCCTGTTGTTCTTTCCATCGAGGTTGTTTCTTACTTCATTTATTGTATCTTTTGTCTCTGCTGTTATTCCTTATCTCTGTGTTAAAGGTCTCTTTTATGTCTTTCACTCTTTTCTCAAGTCCAGTGAGTATCCTTACGATCATTACTTTAAATTCGCTATCAGGCATGTTATTTATATCTGTTTTGCTTAGATCACTTTCCATGGCCTTGTGCTATTTTTTCATTTGGGATAAATTTCTCTGTCTTCTCACTTTATTTAAGCCTCCGTACCTGTTTCTTTGTGTTGTGAAAGTCAGCTATGTCTCTTTTCCTTGTGGGTAATGCCCTTATGAAAGTCTTGTAGTGCCCTGCCTGTGGTGTCTGCCATTCCCCAGGGCCTGGTGCTTTGAGAGTGTCCCCAGTGTGTGTTGTGTGTGCTCTGCTGTTTTTTCCTGACCACTTTATCCTTTAGGCCAGATGTCTGTAGAGACTCTCTTAGCCTGTTGTGGGCAGTATTTGGTCCCTGGCATGAATGTAGTGTGTTTTTTACTAGGTGTGGTGCTCTGGTCTGTTTCTGGAATGAAACCTGTTGCCACCTCCATAAGAACCAAAACTCCAGAAAACTCTCTGTGAAGAGATGTGGTGTGGACAGGGCTTTGGGGTTGTCTTCTGGCTGAGGAAAAAGCCCACCACACTGCTGACCTTTAAAACTCCAGGCTTTAAGCCCTATTGGTTGCAAGAACTCATGAAATTTGGGCCTTTTGCTTTCTAAGCCAATTGCTGTGGGGATTTGTGTTCACTATGTGCTCTGCTTTGTCCTAGTTTGTTTCTTGCCCTTCTCCATTCCTGTGACTCCTTACCCACTGTAGTGGCCACCATCTGGTTCTCTCTCAAACCCCTTCTCTGCACTTTCTACCTTCTTTGGTGTGGCCTCTTCTCTACCTTTATTTGTGCAGTTTGTTCTGCCATTCTTCAGTTCAATTTCTGGTGTATTTAGGATGATTTTGATTTGATAGTTATCTAGTTGTATTCATGGGATGAGGCAAGCGTAGAGCCCTACTCAAACTCTTCTGCCATCTTCCCCATCCTGTGTGTGTTTTTTTTATTTAATGATTTAGATATAACATTTTGTATAATTAAAGGCCATAAATTCAGTAAATTTATTTGAACTCATTAAATTTATTTGAACTCATTAGTGCTAGCAACACAAAGATGTACAGAACTGGACTTTGTCCTCACAGAGGTCATGGTCTAATGTTGGAGAGAAAAATTTGCAGTATAAAATATTGATAGGACATGGAGGGTGCCTGGGTGGCTCAGTGGGTTAAAGCCTCTGCTTTCAGCTCAGATCATGATCTCAGGGTCCTGGGATCGAGCCCCGCATCGGGCTCTCTACTGAGCAGGGAGCCTGCTTCCCCCTCTCTCTCTGCCTATCTCTCTGCCTCCTTGTGATCTCTCTCCCTCTGTGAAATAAATAAATAAAATCTTAAAAAAAACTGATAGGACATGTTTTATACAAGAAGTGTAACAGACTCAACCCTATAGAAACATAGAAAAATGATAAATTAAGCCTGGAGAAGTGAGGAGGTGCTCCCACAGGTGGGCCCTGACCTGAATCTGACCCATGTCTCTTCCACATATTGTATTTTTATTTAAATAGTATATTTGAAGTTCTAATTTTCTTGTAGAGTCTTAACCCTGATTTTCTGTTAAATTGTTTCTCTACTTCCTAGTGTGTTTCTCTTAATTCTTTGTCCCTTGAAGGCACACCACAAAGAGATATTAAAATGAAGGAACAAACAAATGAATTAGTGTGTGTAATGAGGCTAACAGCTTCACAAGGAAATAGATGTTTGTGTCATTCAGTGCTGTATTTCTAGCACTTATAGCATTACTTGGCCTATCTTTTTGACTGATTGGAAAGAAAAGAGAGAGAAGAAATGAAGGAAAAATTTAAATATATTCACTCCCAGAAGAGCAAAGAAAGAAAAAAAAAACCAGACCAAAAAAATCTAACTCTGACATCAGTTTTGGAAAAATTAAACATTTAGAGTAGTCAGAGATTTGAATATAGTCTGAAGGAAATTTGAATTTCAGTGTATTAACTCTTTATCTGTTTCATTACTGTGCATAATCCAACATGGTTTCATTTTCTTTCTTACAGCTTTCAATAGATGGGGCACCCACAACGGAATTTTTATGATAGCAGCTTTTACAAACAAGAAGGCCCTCAAACATATTAAGTACATATTTCTTTAGAACATCATCTCTACTTGTCGTCATAGTTTCTTCTCTTCTGTATTTCCTTAACACACCATTTAAATTTTGCTGTCTTAAGAGTGTCCAATAATGTACTTAAAAATTATTGGATTTCATTCTCTTATAGATTCTTTAGAGGTCATAGTTTTCTTATTGTAAAAACATTTGCATCTCAAATTAGTATTTTTTCTGTTGTTTGCCCAAGACAACATAGAACTTCTTAATGGTACATGGAATTAAAGTATCTGTAGAAATTCAAACAATCCGGATATCAACATGTGTAACAGTGAAGCTGCCTTATAATTTTATCTATTTAACAAATTCACTAAATTCTTTTGTTTTTTACTGCCCTGTTTTTAATTTTCCACTCACCACATGTGCATCAAATTAAGATAGTTTATTTAGACACTGTATTGCCAAGCAGTTATGGAAAGCTTCTTTGGCTTGCATTTTGAATTTTTTCCTCCTTTGTCTTTGGCCAATGCTCAGCCCCTTTGGTGTCTCATCTGCTTACCACACGACAGCTGTGGCACATTTCCATTCATCTGGGTCAGAAAATAAAGAGACCTTTAAGTCAGCCTGAATTTTACCTGCCATTGCTGTGGGTTTGGTACAGATAAAACCAGGAAACTTGTTTTGGTTTTTCCCAGGAATTGATGCAATTTATCCCATTTCTTTGAATTTGTGCATTCTTTTTGAAATATCCCTCATTGAATTCTAGAATTTATTTAACTTTCAGAACATATAAGCATTCACCTCAAAGGAATAGCATAGTGCTATACTCCCCCCATTACTTCATCATTTTTCGTGTTAGGCTGTCGTCCTCATTGCAGGGATTTATTTTACTTTTTTTTTTTA
>LNAC01000007.1:6473848-6491242 GCA_002007465.1 Ailurus styani
CCCATCTTGTTTCATTATTTTTCCCTCCCTACCCCCCACGACCCCCCACCCTGCCCCTCAAGTTCCTCATATCAGAGAGATCATATGTATGGAGATTCCTCAAAAAGTTGAAAATGGAGCTACCATACAACCCAGCAATCTCACTACTGGGTATTTATTTTACTTTTTGACTGATGACTCTCGGTTCAGCTTTCCTTTGAGAGTCTAAACTGGTATGAGGAAGATTTTACTTTTGGAAGTCCAAAGAATTAAATTTTTCTCCTGACTTGGTGGCCAGTATACCCATGAATTAGGCAAAGTGACTTTTTTTTTTTAACAGGAGTTATCACCAGTTCAAAAACAGGCACTATTTATTTTTTCTGCTGGTTTGTTAATTTGTTTATTTTTATGCATCTTGTCTCATTCCAAAAAGAATTCGAAGAAGCTTAAAATAGTAATAGTAACACAACATTATAAAAAAATGCAGCATCCAGGCCATGGGAAAATAGGGATGAAGGGATAGTCAGTTCACAAAAGATTATTAGTAGAAGGTTTTGCTCTCCAGAAGACAAAGTTAGGTTGTAGATTCAGCTCTAAACTTGCTAGTGGCCAAAGCAAAGATGTGTATGTGCTCAGTTAAAAGAGTCCCAGGATACCCAAGATGAAAGCTTAGAGCTTTTCCTTTCAAGAGTGTGTAAAAGAGAATTGTTTCCCAGAGATCCTTATATAGAGGATAATGGTTGATATACATAGACAATATGCTTATAATAAACACTGTCATAAATTTGTAATAATTGGTTATATACTTTGTACAAGGCACTGCACTAAGTGAGTTTTATGTATATTTTGTCATTCAGTTCCTTAAAATAACTCCGTGAAGTATTATTTTCAGATTGGGAAGCTGAAGCTCTGACAGGTTAAGTGACTTGTACAAGAACACATAGTAAGTGAGGAGAGAGGATTTAAAAATAGACAAATCTGACTTCCTCGTCCTCACTCTTAATCATTTTCCTGTACTATATGATTCCCGTTAGTATTTTTTGTTGCACCTGACAGTGTAAGTTAAGCACTAAGAAATGTAATTCAGGAGAAGACATCCTAAGAGAAGGTCAGAGAAATGCAGTCTAAATATACAGTCAGCTTTCAGAAGGTCTTGCTTGGGCCAGTGTAAATTTTAGATTACCTAGAGCTGCATTCTTAACCTTTGTTGTATCTCTTTGATGATCTATGGGGCAACTACAGACATTTTCTGCAAAAAGTACAAGTAAATACTATTTTAGACAACTCAGTACTCCCTCCCCCCCCCAAAAAAGAAAAAAAAAGCCCTCAAAGCACTATCTGTGTATCTATATCCGTATATCTGTAGTTGGGCAGCAGAGAGTCCAAGGCAATAAGGAAGAATAGAGGAAGAATTTCTTTTTTATTTCTTTTTTTTTTAAAAGATCTAATTTATTTTATTTGAGAAAGGGAGACCCCACACGCGCATGCGCAGGGGGAGGGTCAGAAGGAGAAGCAGAGTCCCGTAGATCAGGGAGCCCAATGTGGGCCTCTGTCCCAGGGCTTAATTAGCCGCCCCCAGGAGCCCCACTAGAGGAGATGTTTCATTAGATTCCAAGTCCTGGATCTCACAGTACTTTAGACAACTCCTGGGGGTGGAGGAAGTTTATGAAAACTTTTGTTTATTTAAATGTGCTCAAGCAGTATCTGCCTTACTAGGATATTTAACCTTTGATGGTCTTTTCAGTTATAGGATGGGTCATTTTTGCAGTTGTATGCTGGTCCTCATTTCTCCTAGAGTAAATTTAAGTTTTGTGCTGAACACTAATTAACTGTAGGGATAGGTGAAAACCAAACAATGAAATCAAATCTTTTATTTATTTATTTATTTTGAGAGGGAGAGAGAAAGAGAAAGCGCATGCATGCAAGAGGGGGAGGAGGGGGCAGAGGGAGAGAGGGAGTCTTAAGCAGGCTCCATGCCCAGTGCAGAGCCCAATAGGGAGCTCAGTCTCACAACCCTGAGATCATGACCTGAGCCAAAATCTAGAGTCAGACATTTAACCGACTGAGCCACCCAGGTGCCCCCTAAACTTTTACTATATTAGGGAGACATGTCATGAGTGTTTTGGGAAACTAGGCTAACAGTATTATAAGTTGTATTTCTCAAAGTTGCTATATCAGACATCAAGCCATATAACCCTGGAATACTCTGTTTACTTAATGGTGTCTGGTCCAATTTTATACAATAATTATTCAACCAGAGGTCTACACACAATTTTCCTTTAGCACCTCTATAATCAGGTTGACCTGAATTAGAATCCTAACTCAGTGAGTGTGATCATGGCCAAATTACACAACTTTTCACACCTTATGAATGAAATGAGAATGATAAAGGTATCTGCTTCAATGTTGAGTTTAAATGAGATAAAAGGCCCTTAGCATAATGGGTTGGTATAATATAAACGGAATACGTGTTTAGCTTTTATGAATATCATTATATTTAATGGTAATGATGTAGACAGGGAACATCTTTTTATTTTGGCGCTTTATGTAGCCATAAAGGCCAGCGAGCATTTGGAGAGTTTGCTGAGTTTCAGCCTCTCTTTTCGGTCTGGGCTGTCCTTGGGTATACTTCTTGACTGTTTTCTCAAATAACTTGTTCCTGAAGGCAAAATGCTATACGGATGGTTTCCCCGGCTCTGTTGATCGCAGTAGTTCATAGCCTCTGTGCAAGGTTTTAAACTGTGTGGTGCGTTTTAAAACTTTTCCTGGGTTCACCTTGTTTATTTCCCCATTTGAACTCTGTGTATCAGCTGACGCTGACTCTTCTACGTGCTGTTTCTTCTCTACACACAGAAAATTTTATCCCACTAAAGGTATTTTTTAAGTGTCTGACAGCTTATTGAGGAGGAAAATGCCTGGCTTATGAACAAATATGTCATAGGCCTTGGTGGGGGTAGATGGGAAAGTGAGGGTTGGGACACAGAAGCAATTAAAATAAATGGAATTCTTTACCCTTCTACACTTTGAAAATGTTTTCTCATTGATTATCTTCATTGGAAGAGAAAAGTTGGAATTTATCTTGTTAAATAGTGCTCTATTTCTGTAACATACTTTGCAATAATGAGACTTTCAAATCACTGCTTGTTCATAAGGGATGCAAAAATACAGAAAATATTCAGCTTTATTTTGCATTAGTTTTATAGATACGGAAATTGTACAATATTCTTTCTTAAGCAGAAGTATTTCTTGCACCATCAGTATCAATCCAAAATTGTTGTGACCTTACTTGTTTTCATGGGTTTGTGTAGACAAGACTGTGAAACATTGAGCTGGCAGTAGTTGATTATTCTGCTTATCTGAATATTGACATAAATTATTACTAATCTTTCTGTGCTTTAGTTTTGCTCTCTAAAATACAGATTATAATAATAGCTTCTTCATAATAGAGTTGTGAGGATTAAATGAAGTGCTTACAACAGTTTACTTCATTCAAAGCATGTAAATGTGAGCTATCACAGTTATTAGTCCAAATCTCAGCTTTTATTCAGATTATTAGTTCAGTGTTCTAAGTTATCAGACACTTTTTGGCATTCATAATTTCTGGAAGTAATCCTCCAAGTACAAGAGTTCTGTTACAGATTATTTGTTAGAGATATTTTAAAGGTTCACTATTTTTAGAGTAAACTTCTAAAGTAACATTGACTTCACTACTTAACTCTACAACTTGATTAAGCATTGTTTAACTTTTCAGGCAGGAAAAAAAACCATTCTCTTTCAAAAGAAGAATATTTACCTTATTGTCAAATTTGCACTGAATCACTCTTTGGCACATAAAATTTTATCTTTAGAATCTGTTTTGCAGATGTGCAGTCTGCTGCTTTCAAACTTGGTTGGTTGAGGGAATACTTTGTGTATGTATTGTATTTCAGAGGTATTTTTAAAAGTAAAGAATAATGGCTGTAATCATGAAGAAGAATGCCTCCATTTTTCAGTGGCTTGGTGGAGAGCCTGCCTCCACCTGCTAATGTCCAGGGAGAAGTTGGTCCAGAAATACCACTGTGGCCTGGCAGTACTTGGGTAAAGGGGGGTGGGGTGGGTGGAGGCAGATTTCTGTAGGATTTGTCATATCTGCTTTATCCTTCGCTGGCTACCACATCTCTGTCTCTCCTCTTCCTCCCTATCTCTCCACCTCCACCCACTGCATTCTGTTTTGCTCTTGTTGGACAGGAGGTAGTAATTATTTCTTTACATAAATTAAACGGTCATCTGTAATTATAGACACACTTCATTTTTCTTCACATTTTAAGGCCAAATCTACATGTGATTTCTTCTTGTGATACTTGTTATAAGGGTGATTAATTACTGGACTAGCATTGAATGACTTACTTTATGCCTCAGGTGGGGTCATTGTGAATTTTCTGCTTCAGAATCAAGTACGTAGAAATGCAGTCGGAAAGTTATAGAATTCTTCTGTCTGTTCTCAGTGCCCTCTCTAAGAGAGTTGGTATCCATCAGTGACCTCTTCGTGTTCATTTCCAGTTGGCCAGAAATATATTCTATTAGGAGCACTGGATCTTTACTAATTTAATTTCATTTTTTGGTATCTTCTTCAGTTCTCTATCTGTGTTAATAATAGTATCATTCTCCATTGTTTGGGACATTTCTCAGCAACAGTGTCTTCATTTCTCCTTGGCTCTATACTCTGTCGCCATGGATCGAACCCTGTTATTAGAACACCAGTCCAAGCCTTGACTTTGGGCACCGTGCTTGCCCAGGAGGAGAGTTCTGGCCTGCCCTTCATGATCCTAAACCCCTTACCGGTGTTGACTCTGTTGTTTCCCAAAGTTTCCAGTATATTGGTGTACTCCCTAACTGGGTTTGCAGTCCTAGTCTTTCCATCCTCATCTCTAGACAGGTGTGCAACCCTCCCTCCCCTTCCCTATGTCACACTCATACACACACTGCAACTATAATCAGACTGTACACCATTCCTTTCAAAGCCGTTACTCATGGAATTTCTTCAGCCATAAATTCCCTCTTTCAAATCTACCCCACAACCCCTTCTCATTTAGGAGCCAAATCAAATGTTGTATTGTCTCCTCAGCCTCTCTTCCTCAGTTCTATTCCTTTTTATCCTGGCCAGGTTTTATTGATTCTTATCTGTATTTAAATAGCATTTTATGCAGGAGCACTCTTCACCAGCTGTTTTTCCTTTCATCCCCACTCCTAATTTCTATAGCATTCTGACTGCCCCCGTCATTTTATTGAAATTTGCTCTTGCTGACCTCATCTGTGACCCTTACCTGTTAATTCTAATGGAGGCTTTTCACTCCTTGTTTTACTCAGTATCTCTTTGGAATTGACACTCTCGATCACACCTTCCTTTTGAACTTTCTCCTTCAGCTCTTCTAATACTATCCTCTTCTGCCTCTCATACTTTCTTGTCTCCTGTTTCACTTTTTTTCCTTTTTTGCTGCCTATTCTTTCAGAATCTGTTTCATGGGAGTCTGCCTTCTCCCACAATTGTATCTCTGTTTATCTTCTAATGACGCCTAATTGTGTTCCTTTCACACGCCCTTTACAAGATTCTCCACCTGGCTGTCACACAAGTATTTCAACTTTATCTCACTCTTACATCCTTTAATATTATTATTTTCCATTTTATTCCACACCTTCTATAACTCTACCTCACTGAATGAGTGGCACATCCCCAGCCCTCTTCAGAGTTTTCCGTTACACCTTCCACACCCCTTGCCTTAGCCCAGGCCCCAATCATCTCTCACCTGGGCTACCCAGTACAGACCTGTCCCCTCCAAGCAGTCTTGCCCACTGCCACACAAGTGGTGTTCTAAAACACAGATGTGGTGAAATAACTCCTCTGTTTAGTGGCTTCAGAGTCTCTAGACCATAAAGCCCCTAATCCCAGTATATCTCATAGGATACCCTTTATAATCTTCTGATTGCCAGTGCCTGTGACAGTCTCATCTTCCATTTTGCCCACCAGGCACCTCATCCTTTTGTCAAAGCAAACTACTTGGTTTTCTTAGAATAGCTATGCTTCTGCAAGCCACCTTATCTTTGCATTTTCTATATCAGCTATTAGGATCCCCTGTCCATCCACCCAAATTTCACTTGCAGAATCTCAACTCTTCCCAACATACATACCTCTGTGGAATCTTTTCCAGATCTTTCCACCTGAGCTTCTCTTTCTTTTCTCTGGGTGGTGTTTCATGAGTTTTTCTCCTCTGCTAAATAATTTGGCTTATAAGATTAAGGAGTAAATTTTATCTAATAAGAAATATTGGTAAAAAAAATATTGGTGTATATTTTAAATTGAAAGTCTCTTTTAATTCCATTTGGTCAGCTTTCTCATCTGAGTTTTTCTAGAGTGGTCTTCAGGCATGTTTACTGATGATCATTTTAGGAATTTAATGAGACTTTTAGCTGTACTGATTCTAGCTGAATCTAGAAGAGGATGGGGAAATTAAATGATTTTGAATATATTTACAGAGTTGTGCAACCATAAGAACTATCTAATTTATAACATCTTCATTACCCTAAAAAGAAGTCATGTTCAGTCATTTCCTTTTCCTGCCCCCAGCGTTAGGCAACGGCAAACACTAATCTGCTTTCAGATAAATGGAGTCATGTAATATTTGACCTGTTGTATGTATCTAGCATCTTTCATTTAGCATAATGTGTTTTTAGGTTCATCCATATTATAGTATGTAGTGGGTCGAATGGTAGCCCTCCCTCCCCCCAAAAAAGGTGTTTCTATGTCAGATTACTAGAACCTGTAAATGTTACCTTGCTTGGAAAAGGGATCTTCAGAGATGTAATTGTTAAGGATCTTGAGATGAGATCATCTTGGATTATTCAGGTGGGCCTTAAATCCTTATGAGACAGAAAAGAAGACACGCAGAGGGGAAGGTCACGTAAAGATAAAGGGAGAGATTGGAGTGGTGTGGTTATAAGTCAGTGAAGAGGACCAGTGATAATAGGCCTGAGAAGCTGGAAGAGGCAAGGAAGACTTGTCCTCTAGAGCTCCCAGAAGGAATGGATTGCTGGCCTTCAGAACTGTATAAGAACAAATTTTTGTTGTTTTAAGTCACCCAGTTTGTAATTTGTTATGACGGTCCCAGAATGTCATATGTAGTATGTATCAATACTTCGTTACTTTTTATTGCTAAGTAGTTCTCCATTGTATTTCACATTTTATTTATCCTTTCATCAATTGATGGACACTGGGTTTCCAGTTTTTGGCTGTTAAGAATATTGCTTCCATGAACATTCATGTTAAAGTTGTTGCATGGAGTATGTTTTCAGTGAACTTGCATGGATACCTAGGAGTGGAATTGCTGAGTCATGTGGTAAATTAATGTTTAATATTTTACAAAACTGCCACATTGTTTGCCAAAAAGACTTTACCATTTTACGTTCCTACCAGCAATGTATGAGGATTCCAGTTTCTTTCATTCCTCACCAACACTTATTACCTATCTTTTTGATTATAGCTCTCTAGTGGGTATAAAGTGGTATCTCATTGTGATTTTGATTTGTATTTCCTTAATGTCAAGCATCTTTTCATGTGCTTATTGGGCATTGTATATATCCTTTTAAAAAAAATTTATTTATTTATTTATTTGACACAGAGAGAGAGATAGTGAGAGAGAGAACTCAAGCAGGGGGAGTGGCAGGCAGACAGGGAGAGGGAGAAGCAGGCTTCCTGCAAGCAAGGAGCTTGATGTGGGGCTTGATTCCAGGACCCTGGGATCATGACCTGAGCCCAAGGCAGCCACTTAACTGACTGAGCCACCCAGGCGCCCCTGTACATATTCTTCAGTGAAATATGTATTCATGTCTTTGCCTATTTAAACAATGTATCACTTGTCTCTTTATTGAATTGTAAAAGTTCTTTAAGTATTCTAGATCCCAGTCCCTTGCCAGGTACATGATTTATAAATACTTTTTCCAAATCTATGACTTATCTTTAAATTTTCTTCATTGTATTTGTTGAAGCACATACATTTTTAATGCCATCCAACTTACCTTTTTTCTTTTATTATTTGTGCTTTTGATGTAGTATCTATGAAATCATTTTGTAATCCAGTGTCATGTTTTAAGAGTTTTAAATTTATGTCTGTGACCTGTTCTGAACTAATTTTTGTATGATGTGAAGTAAAGGTCCACATTCACCTTTTTTGCATATGGATATCCAGTTGCCTCAGCAGAATTTTTTGAAAAGACTTTTTCAAAACTGTTCTTTTTCCGTGAATTGATTTGGCATCTTTGTTGAAAATCAATTGTTCATAAATATAAGGGTGTAAGTGGTTATTTATTGTAGCATTTATTCCTTAGTCTAACTCTAGATTTCATAAGGCCTAACTTTTTTTTTTTTTTAAAGATTTTATTTATTTGACAGAGAAATTACAAGTAGGCAGAGAGGCAGGCAGAGAGAGTGGAGGAAGCAGGCTCCCCGCTGAGCAGGGAGCCCGATGTGGGCCTCGATCCCAGGACGCTGAGATCATGACCTGAGCCGAAAGCAGAGGCTTTAACCCACTGAGCCACCCAGGCGCCCTCATAAGGCCTAACTTTAATAATGGTTAACTCTAAAGCATTAGCACCAAATATATTGCTTCTGAATGCAATTGTATTCTTATTGCAGTTGCTGTGTGTGTATGTGAATTATGTGTGTTTGTAAAGATTATTGTGGGTTTATATAGAAACTAGAACATTTTTCCCATTTCTGGAATTTTGATACTTTCATTTTGGGGCATTTTTGAAAAGAAGGTCATTCTTGTTGACTTTGCCAAGAGAGCTGGCAAGTTTCAGGCTTTTACATCACTCAAGTCGCTTGTGTAGTCTTTCGAGAAAAATTAAACCAAGATCTCTTAAGTGATTTCCATGCAAAATTAATGCTTCCCTTGACTTCTGCCAAAGGGTGTGATGCATTTACGTAGCCGATGCCAGAAAGTTTAGAACTTGTATCTGGAAAGAACTCAAAATTTTAAGACAGAAAGCATTTGTGCCTGGGGCAATGTAATGACCCCACCTGTGTCTTTTTCTTGTCTTCTGGGTGTTTTCATTGTATGTCTAGAAAGGCCCAGGCAGATCCTTCTTCTATTTTTAAATCTTTTTTATGAAGCACAGTTTTAATTTTACAAGACCAGATCTCTCCAAGTTTCAAAATATGTGTTCTTCAGCATAAAATGTTTAGACAGATACCTAATGGCCTAGCACTTTAGCATCCATTTTTTTAAAGGCATAGATTCAGAGAATCAGAGCCATAAAACCATAGTGTAATTAGTCACTATCAGATGCTATGTAAGTTATGTTTCACACATCTATCTGCTAGGTTAGCTGCTTTTTTTTCCTTTCTGCTATTTTGATAACTAGCTCAACTTGTTAATATACCACTGAAACAAATGGAACATACTTAGTTGTTGGTTTTATTAGCTTTAATATTTTATTTATAGCCTAAGAGGAAGAGCAGAAAGGAACTAGTATTTATTGAGTGCCTACTGTGTTCCAAGTACTGTCCCAGACACATTTACATCCCTAATCTCATTTAAGACCCTTATTGTTGGTATTATTATCCCAATTTTTAGTGATGAAGAACTTTAAAAGAGCCAGATAATGGTAATGATATTTTATATTCATGTGGGGCCATTTATATCAAATTTTAAAGTAGTATCTGACTTTTGGAGATGTTCAGTTATGAAAAAAGAGAAATCATCATAGTTTATCTCTACTGTTATTGAGCCAAGGGTAGAAAGAAGAGACACGTGAGGTATTTCTCAACTATGGGAAACATAGTGAATGGAGATAAGAGACAAGTAAGCTATACAGAATATATTCAGTAGGGAATAAGGTTTTATAATTCTCAGATACAAATGGTGCTGGAATAATTGGGATATCTATATCTATCTATCTATCTATCTATCCATCTATCTATTTATATATGTAAATGAACCTCAGCTTTGTACCAGATATAAAAACTAATCTAAATAGATCATAGACCCAGTTGTAAAACTTTGAAGGATAAAATTTCTGGAAGAAGGGGCACCTGGGTGGCTCAGTCTGTTAAGCATTCAACTCTTAGTTTCCACTCAGGTCATGATCCCAGGGTCCTGAGATTGAGTCCCACGTTGCTCAGCCTGCTTCACCCTCTCCTTCTGCCTGCTGCTCTCCCTGCTTGTGCTCTCTCTAGTTCTCTAATAAATAAATAAATAAATAACCTCTTAAAAAATAAATATTAAGGAGGGCATGTATTGCATGGAGCACTGGGTGTTTTATGCTAACAAGAATCTTGGAATACTACATCAAAAACTAATGACATAGGTAATAAAAAATTAATTATTTAAAATTTCTAGAAGAAAATATAGACTTTCTATAACCTTGGATAAGCAAAGATTTCTTCAATATGGTATTATAAAATTTGATAAAAAGGACTTTATCAAAATCTAAAAACATCTGCTATTTGAAACACTGTTTAAAAAATAGGGGTGCCTGGGTGGCTCAGTTGTTAAGCGTCTGCCTTCGGCTCAGGTCATGATCTCAGGGTCCTGGGATCCAGCCCCACATCAAGCTCTGCTCAGTGGGGAGTCTGCTTCTCCCTCTTCCCTCCTTCTGCTCATGCTCTCTCTCCTTCTGTCTCTCTAATAAATTAATGAAGTCTCAAAAAAATAAAAAAATAAAAATTAAAAAGGAAAGCTACAGACTTGGAAAATATTTGCTAAACATGTATCTGATAAAGAACTTGTATACAGAATATCTAAAGAATTCTCAAAATTCAATAATAAGGAAATAAACAACAAAAATTTGCAATGGGCAAAAAATTTGAAGAGACACATCACCAAAGAAGAGAAATGGATTGACCGCCAATATTATTAATCATAAAGGAAATGTAAATTAAAATCAAAATACCCAAACCTACCTATTTGAATGACTTTCAAAAAAGCCAACTGGTCATATTTTTGTGGGTGTAATTAGAACTGTCATATACTGCTGGTGGGAATGCAAAATGAAATAGCTACTTTGGAGAAGTTTAGCAGTTTCTTACACAGTTAAACATTTACTTCCCATATGATCAGTAATCCCCTTTCTAGATATTTGGCCAAGAGATATGAAAACAAACATATTTCAAGAGATATGAAAACTTATTTTGCAAAAACAAAGATACAATAAAAAACTATACATGGATGTTTATAGTGGATTTATTTGTAATCACCTCAAACTGGAAACAGACCAATAACCTTTATTTGGTAAGTGGATAAACAAATTTAGTATATCCATATGTTGAATGTTACTTATTAGCAAAAAGGAATGGACTAAGGAGATATTATAAAACTCAAATATATTATGCTGAGTTAAAGAAGCCAGACTCAGCAGCTACTTGCAGCATTATTCTCATTATACAATAGTGGAAAAGTTATAACTCTAGGGATACAAAACAGGTCAATAGTTGCCAGGGGTTAAAGCTGGGAAAGGGAGGGGTGGTTTACAAAGAGTCAACACAAAGAAAACTTTTTTGGAGTCATATAACTCTGCATTTCTCAAAACTCACAGAACTGTACATTTAAATAGATGAATTTCATAATATGTTATTCCCCAATAAACTTTCTCTCCCTCCCTTCCTTTCCTCCCTCTCTCTTCCCCCCTCTCTTTCTTTCTATTTATCTATCATCTATCTATCACTCAGTAAGAGAAGTCTAGAGATAGATACTCCAGAGTTGGTTTATGGCTCTGTGTCATCAAGGATCAGGGTACCTTCTATTTTGTTGCTCCGAAAAGATGCTACTTGACCCAGCATCACATCCAGATTTCTGGCAGAGGATGGAGTAAGCAAGAAGGGTTGAAGAAGGGTCTGTAACCTTCTTTTTGAGACTTTCCCAAAGTCCTGTGCTACCCTTCCATTTATACTGCATTGGTCAGAGCTTTATTTCCACATTTCATCACATCTAGTTGCAGGAGAGGCTGAGAAATACAGACTTTAACTGAGAAGAAAGAAGAATGGATGTTGGAGTATGCTGCTGGTAGTATCTGTCACTCTGTTAATGGCATCTGTCAGATGTATTCTGAAATACAGAATTATTATTATAATTCTCGTTATTCTGAAATCAAGTCTCCTGGCTCTCCACTAAGTTGCTTTAAATCCTGGAATTCCAAGGTGCCTTTCCATTGTCTCTGTGTGTACTGTTTCTAAACTCTTACTTGAACTTAATTTTGCTAACCAGTAGTTCCTAAAATGCAGTCAGTGGAATCTTATGTCAGGCATGGGTTGGACAGCTCTGAAAACTAGGGTTTGGTAATGTTAAGCAATTGAGTAAGTTCTCAAACAAAGCTTAGGTGGAAGATAGGCAGAATTATTTTTAAAAATCCCAAAACCCCCATTTGGAGTAAATCATAAATACTTGACAAGAAATCTATCTGAAGGCTATATATTTAAAAATCAATTGTATTTCTTGTATGTTGGTTATACCTCAATTAAGTTGATTTTTAAAATGCTTAGGAAATGAATTTTTTATTCTTCACCAAACATTTGTTGAAGACCCAGTAGGTGTTGTGTTACTGTTATGTTTAAGATATGGTGTAGACTCTAGACATACAAAGATAAGAGAGAGCCCTTACTCTGAAGTAGTAGATGTTAATATGTGCAATTACAACTTATGTGCTTGGTGTTATAATGTGGGAGTTAGAAGGTAATATGGGAACTTGGATAGAATGAATTCCCTAATTTTGTTCTTTTTCAAAATTTTATAGGTGGTCCAAGTTATTCACATTTTCATATAAATTTTAGAATTAGCTTACCCAATTTCTATCTCAAAAAAGCTCTGCTGGATCTTTGATTGAAATTGTGTTGAATCTAAATATTAATTAGGAGGGAACTGAAATCTTAATAGTACTGACTCTTCTAACCCATGAATACAGTGTATCTTCTCATATATGTAGATCTTTTTTCATTTCTCTCAGAAATATTCTATGGTTTTCAGTGTACAGACACTATATACCTTTTGAGATTCCATGTTTACTCATACCATTATTAATGGTATTTTTTTCATAATTTCAACATTCAATTGTTGCTAGTCTATGGAAATAAAATTGATTATTGACCTTGTATCCTGTGACCTCACTAAATACACTATTAGTTTTAATAGCATTTTTGTAGATTCTTAGGTATGTGTGTGTGTGTGTATATATATATATATATATATATATAGAGAGAGAGAGAGAGAGTCATGTGGTCTTTCTCTTTTTTTTAAAAGATTTTATTTATTTATTTATTTGAGAGAGAGAGAGAAATAGCTGGGGGAGGAGAAAATGGGAGGGGGCAAGAATCTCAAGCAGACTCTGCGATAAGCATGAAGCCCAACAAAGGGCTCATCCCACGACCGTGAGATCATGACCTGAGATGAAACCAAAAGTCAGATGCCCAACTGACTGAGCCACCTATGCACCCCGATCATGTGGTCTCTTAATAAAGACAGTTGTATTTTTTCTTCCCAGTCTGCAAGCTTTGAATTTCTTTTATTTCCCTTATTGCACTGGATGGCAACTCCAGTATAAAGACATGGTGAGAGTTTGATATCATTGCTTTGTTCTCAACCATAAGAGGAGAGCATTTAGTCTTTCTTCATTAATAAGTACATTACTTGTAAGTTTTTCATAGATGTCCTCAATCAGGCTGAGAAAGTTCCATCCTATTCCTAGTGTGGAGAGAGTTTTTATCACAAATCAATGTTGGATTTTTTTTTAAATGTTTATTTTGCATGGATTGAGATGATCATATATCTTTTATCGTCAGTTGATGTGATGTAGTGTTTAATTTTCATTCCTTTTAATTCTTTCATTCCTGATTAAAATACTCTCAGTCATAGTATATTATTATATTTATACATTAAAATACTCTCAGTCATAGTGTATTATATTTATACACTGCTACTTTGAACAATTTACTGATATTTTGTTAAGGATTTATATGTCTATGTTTGTTGGGATATGGAACTATAGTTTTCTTTTTTCATAAGTTTTGGCATCAGGGTAGTGCTGGCCTGTTGGGAAGTGTTTCCTCTTCTGTTTTCTGGAAGAGTTTGTATAGAGTTGGTATTATTTCTTTCTTAAATGTTTGGTAGAATTCAACAGTGAAGCCATCTAGAGTTTTCTTAATTGGAAGATTTTTAACTATGTATTCAGCCTTTTAATCATGTAAGAATATTCCAGTTATTTATTTCTTACTGAGTGAACTTTGGTAGTTAGTGTCTTTTAAGGAAATTTATCCATTTCACCTAAATTATCAAATTTATTTACATAAATTCATTCATGGGATTCCCTTATTCTTTTAATGTTGTTAAGCTTTATGGTAGGTATCTTCTCTTTCATTTCAAATATTGATGTTTGATATTGTCTCCAATTTTTGCTTTTTTTCATCAAATCAGCTAGAGGTTTATTAATTTTATTGATCTTTTCAGGAAACCAGCTTTTGGTTTCTCTGTTGTTTTTCTATTTTCTATTTTATTCATTTGTACTCTCATTTTTATTATCTCCTTTCTTCTCCCTTCTTTAGATTTAATTTCCTCTCTTTTTTCCAGTTTCCTTTTTTAAATATTTTATTTATTTATTTGAGAGAGAGAGAGAGCATGCACAAGTTGGGGGAGTGGCAGAGGGAGAGGGAGAAAGAGAATCTAAAGTAGGCTCTATGCCCAGTGCAGAGCAGGGCATGATCCCATCACCCTGAAATTATGACCTGAGCTGAAATCAAGAGCCAGACGCTTAACTGACTGAGCCACCCCGGTACCCCTCTTTTTTCTAGTTTCTTAAGGTTGAATCTTAGGTAGTTGATTCAAGGCCTTCCCCCCCTCATTATATATAATTAATGCTGTATTTTCCTTCTGTGTTTTGTTTTAGCTGAATACCATAAATTTTGATATATATTTTCATACTTATTGGATTCAGAGGGGTTTTTTTTGTCTACTCTTTGTCTAATATTAACAATTATAAACAGTGCAGTGCAACTAGTATTTGGAACAATCCTTACAGTGTTACAGTGTCAGGCATAACATTTCACTTCTCTTCACACCACTGGTTCTCTTTGCGTACCTGGGCTTCCTCTTCTTCAGTAAAGTCATTTTTGATATTGAAGGTCTTGCGGATCTCTCAGGAGTTTTCCCTTTGATCATATTGGCAACAGTCTTGCATGTAACATCAAGCAAACCTTTGATGTCTAAATAGTTCGCAGCCAGAATAAGTTCAAAAAGCGTTCCTTGGTCAACTTTCAGGAATTCTTGGTCCCAAACAGAAATATCATTTGTCCACTTTTCTTTGTTCTCATCATCCTCAGGAGGAGGGGGGGTCATCCTTGTGGTGGGTGCACCACTGAATGACCTTTTTTAATATTGCTGCATTAACATTTGGTAGAGGAACTGGGTCATCATCTCCTTCATCATCCATTCCCAAATCTTCCAACATGGTCTTAATAGTCATAGACTGTTTGGCAATTTCAACATCAACTTCAAATATCTCTCCATCGGAACTCTGCAACTTAACTGAAGGCATGGTGCTCGGTCTCAGGCGGATTGCGGGTCGGAGGCTGACATGAACAGAGTGGCTCCCCTGACCAGAAGAGAAAGGCGGAGAACAAGGCCACTCTGGATTCAGAGGTTTTTTTTTGCTATCCTTTGTGATTTTTTTCTTTGATCCATGGATTATTTAGAATTGTATTTCTTAATTTCTAAATGTTTTAGAAAAGATATATTTTCAGATACATTTCTGTTATTGATTGCTTAACTTTATTTTTTAACAGTGTACATACTTTATATGATTTTGGTCATTTTTAGTGTGTTTATATTTACTTTATGACCCAGAATGTGTTCAGTGTGCACCTGAAAAGAATGCACATTCAGTTGTAGTTGTAAGTGTTATATAAATGTCAATTAGCTCAACTTGTTTGGCATTGTTTTTGAGGTCTTCTGTATCCTTATTGATTTTGGGGATGGGCAGGGAGGGTCTACTTGTTCTGTCAGTCACTGAGAGAAGAGTTTTGAAGTATACAAATATAAATATGGGTTTGCTATATTTTAATTTTATTTCTATTAAATTTGCCTTCATATTTTGAAGCTCTGTTATTAGTGGCATATGCATTTAGGATTGTTATGTCTTCTTGAACAATGGGCTTTTTACATTATGAAAGCTTGCTCTTTGTCTCTAGTTTTATTCCTTGTTCTAAAGTCCACTTTGTCAGACATTAATATGGTTGGTTACTCCAGCTTTCTTTTGATTATGTTCACCTGGCACATTTTCCCCCCATCTTTTTACTGTTAACCTATCTAAGTCTTTATATTTAAACATTTGTGTATATTTTTAAAAAAGGTTTTATTTATTTTTATTTTTTAAATTTATTTATTTTAGAGAGAGAGAGAGAGAAAGTGAACACGCACATGAGCTGGGGAGAGGGGTAGAGGAGGAGGGAGAGGGACAAGCAAACTCTGCACTGAGCATGGAGCCCATCATGGGGCTCGATCCCAGGACCCTGAGATCATGATGTGAGTGGAAACCAAGAGTTGGATGCTTAACCAACTGAGCCACCCAGGTGCCCCAATTTTTGTGTAATCTGCTGGGTCTTGCTTTTGTCTAATCCAGTCTGACAATCTTTGCCTTTTAATTAGAGTTTTTAGATGATTTCTAATTAATGTAATTATTTATGAGATTGAATTAAACCTACCATGTTGCTCTTTGTTTTATGTTTATCCCATTGTTCTTTATTATCCCTTCCTGTTTTTATTTCATTTCCATTTTATCTCTATTATTACATATTTACTATAAAAATATGTTAGCAATTGCTCTAGCGTTTGTAGTATATATCTTTAATGTGTCAGAATCTCTCTTCAAATAACATTATACCATTTCAAGTATAGTGTAAAACTATACTTCCATGTCTTCCTCCTAACCTTTGTGCTATTGTTGACATACATTTTACTTAAACATATGCTGTAAATCTTACAAAACATTGTTTTACTTCAGCTGTTTATCTTTTAAAGAAATTTAAACATTTTTAAAGTATCTTTTTAATTTATCTTCATTTTTACCATTTCTGGCACTCTTCATTTCTTTATGTAGATTCAGATTTCCATTTGTATCATATTTGTTCTTGAAGAACTTCCTTTAACATTTTTTTTAGTACATGTCTGAAGGAAATGAATTATCTCAGCTTTCATTCATCTGAAAAAGGCTTTATTTACCTTATTTTTGAAATACATTTTTGCTGCCTATAGAATATTAGATTGACTTTTTTTTTTTTCTTTTAGAACTTTAGAGATGTTCCATAGTGCTTTTGCTTGGATAGTTTCTGCCAAGAATTTGCTGAACTCATCTTTGGTTTTCTGTATTTTATGTTTCCCCCTCCACCCCCACCCCCCCACC
>LNAC01000007.1:6491404-6658233 GCA_002007465.1 Ailurus styani
CCGGGCCATGAGGATCTTGTTTTAGCTTTCCTTAGTGGCAGTGTTCCTTTGCCTGGAACTGTGAGCAGGCGGGTACTCTGTATCTCCCCCAGCCCTAGACTGCTGTTTCTTGTTATTTGTTGAAAACTCAGGGGCAGACGGTTTTGTTTCTGCTTCTCCCCCAGAGGCATGAGATCTTTGCCTGGGCCCTAGAGTGGGACATCATTCTTTAGTGACTTATTTTTTCAGTGTGTTTTCTGGTGTGTATTTGATAACAGTGCATTAACACATGTAAGTAATTTAGAAATTAATGTGTGTATATAGGAGGTGTATATTCAACAGTTTTACTGATCGGAGTGTGTAGTCAGAGTTGTTTAGAGGCCAATGTTATAGAGGGTCAGAACTTATAACTCTGATAGATTTGAAGTAGAATTTGCTACTTGCTGTTTGATTTGAAGACAACATGATACAGATGGTTCATTTTATTGCAGTGAGTAACTTCACTTATAAATGGAGAATGTTTTACAGTACACATTTTATTTTAAAATAATAGATTTATATGCTTAAGAGGTGAAGCAGTTTTTATGAGCTCTTCTGAATTTTAAACTCCTTTCTTTTTTGTAAATGAAAATCTCTTTATTTTTTTAGGACTGTGAGGACATGGGAAGTTGAAAACCCAAGGAAGCAAAGAAGTGTGTTTAAACCACGGACGATGCAGGGTAAAAAAGTAATTCCCACCACGTGCACATATAGTAGAGATGGAAACCTCATAGCAGCTGCCTGCCAGAATGGAAGCATACAGATCTGGGACCGAAATTTGACTGTAAGTCTAGGACATTAAAGTCCGCTTTTCTTAGAAGAAAACCACCTTATAAAGACAAACATCATGTTAAAATATTATGAAGGTCAGTTTCCTGAGTTTAGCCCTAATTTAAACTTCAGTGTTAGTTGATAAAACATTGGGACATTTGCAGTAAACAGCATTTCAGCAAACATTCCAGCTCAGTATTTTCCAATGCATATTAGATTTTGTTTTTAAAATAAAGTAGATCTTTTGGTATAAAATTTAAAAAGCATAGTGCAGCTTTATTATTTGGTGTCTCAGTGTACTTGATTTTGAAAGCGAAGGATTTGATAGTAGTGTAAAAGAAGGCGAAGGAGAGTACTAGAAAACACCCTTTAAAAGATTTAAGAAAACCATGATGATATGTCTAGAATGGTCCATCAGTTGTTTTGCAATTATTTTTGTAGTAATTTAAATAATATTTTGTTTTAACATTCCATGATGTTCCATTTGAATATTCAGGTTTCATATTTTCTTTTAAAATTTTAGATCATTATTAGAATAAATAAATTTTTGAATTGGAAGGGATCACAGAATTCTATGTAAATAATTCTACGAAATAATGAATATGAAAGTCTCTAGCTAATTCTGAGAATTACCAATAAGCTTTAGAAAGGGTTTTGTTTCAGAGATGGTACAATAAGATTTTTTGATGAGTGGAATGACTCTATATTACCAATGTTAAAATGAAAATCTACGCTAATGTTATAACACTGTTTGGTTATCTTTATTTTAATAAGATTCTAATAAAATGATTAACTTAGTAATTTGTTAGAATTTATTAAGTACCTCTACTAAATGACAGGCACTATTGTAGGCACTGAGAATACTGCAGATAATAAAAAAATTCCTGGTCGCCTGGGTGGCTCAGTGGGTTAAAGCCTCTGCTTTCGGCTCAGGTCATGATCTCAGGGTCCTGGGATCGAGGCCCATATTGGGCTCTCTGCTCGGCAGGGAGCCTGCTTCCTCCTCTCTCTCTCTCTGCCTCTCTGCCTACTTGTGATCTCTCTCTTTCTGTGTCAAATAAAGAAATAAAATCTTAAAAAAAAAAATTCCTGACCTTAGGAGTTTATATTCTAGTTCTTTTTAAAAATTATAGAAGTAATCTTTCAAATAAAATTGTCTGTCAGACATTTACATTTTGAAAGGGACCTTAGGAGACATTATTGTCTTTTTAGGCAGATGGATTAAAATCATTTGTCTTGGAATGAGGTAAAAAGAAATGATAGGGAAAAGAAGAATCCATGTTGATAATGCTGGAAATATCTTTGGCATTTTCTGTTTGTCAGATCTTTTTATTTCTGTTTTCATCTCCATTGTAAACCCCATAAAGTTTCATAACAGCACAGAGATTTTAAAAATCCTTTGAATTGTAAACTGAGTTTTAACCAAGCAATAAATTTTTTAGTAACTGGTTTTCATCGTCTCTGGGTGCTGTTATATTAAACATAAAAATTCTAAGTCATTAAGTTTTCTCATGTAGTCGTGTGTTTAGTATGTGCATATATGTGTGCCTTTCTCTTAGAACCCATGTATTCTTATAAAGTTGAGTATAGTTTTTAAAGATTGGCTTTGCATATCTCCTAAAATAATGAATATCTTCTATTTCCATTTTTGTAAAAAATAAAGCTATTTAAATGTCAATTTACCCCCCCCCTGCCAAATCTTTTAAGCTATTTTGCCTATTTATGGTCTTTGGTTCTATTCTGTTAGAATTTAATAGTACATGAAGTTATAGCTTATTAGACCACATCCTGTTTGTTATATTTATTCACATTTTTTACATTTGCATGTAAATATATATCACCAAATAAAGACAAATCAAATTGAGAAGAAGAAACTTGCTAGCAGGAAATACAGCTTGATTTAACAGAACAGAATATTATAAAATTTCTTATTATTACTTCAGCAATAATAAATTATCTGCAGGGAAATACTCAAGCTGAGCTAAAAAATCCTAATAGCAGTAGTTTTTCCATACAGTAGCCAGATAATTGCATGGTAAATAGTGATTAATACATGTGTGTGTTTTGTGACAATTAAAACTATCATAATTGCCCTACTTAATCATAGAATTCTCATTAGAGAATTTAGCAAATTAAATGAAATATTTCTTTTTTAGAAGTAAGGTGTCTATTAGTGATAAATTCCTGTGTTCTCAAGACCTACCTCTGCTCTAGAATTATGTTGGCTAGTATGGTAGCCAGTAGCCATATTTGACTGTTTCAATTTAAATTAATTAAAATTTACTGGGCGCCTGGGTGGCTCAGTGGGTTAAGCCTCTGCCTTCGGCTCAGGTCATGATCTCAGGGTCCTGGGATCGAGGCCCACATCAGGCTCCCTGCGCAGTGGGAAGCCTGCTTCCTCCTCTCTCTTTGCCTGCCTCTCCCCCTACTTGTGATCTCTGTCTGTCAAATAAATAAATAAAATCTTAAAAAATAAGTTAATTAAAATTTACAATTAAAATTTCAGTTCCTTAGTCACGTGGCACTTTCCAAGTACCAAATAGCCGTGTGTGTCTAGTTATGTGCTACTTACTGAACAGCACAGATAAAGAACATTCCCGTCGTTGCAGAGAGTTCTGTTGGAAAGTGCTGCTCAAGAGGAGTGTTTGTTTGCCCAACATCCCTTTCAGTCATGTGATGATGGCCCGTCTGTCCGTTTGCGAGAAGAGCTTTTCCAAGGAGCTTCTCCAGGTCTGCATTGCCTCCTTGGTCCCTCAGCCCCCGCTCACCAGCATGCATCCGAGCAGTGGAAAGAAAGCCAGTGTGTGGTTGGAGTAAGGTGAGGGAGGTTCAGAATAGTGGGAAGTGATGTCGGGAGGAACAGCATGCACCCTGACTCGGATTCGATGTATGCAGAAGCCCTCTCAGCCTGCAACATGCTTCTCCTACCTGTTCACGTGACTTTCCCCCCTCACCTCTTTGAGTCCTTTGGTCACATTTTCTCTTCTCAGTCAGGTCTCCCTGACTCTGCCTTATGTAAAATTGCACCTTCTCCCCACCGTGGCACTCTTCTATCCCTCTTATTTTCTTCCATCGTGCTGATCAGCATCTAACATACTCTGCTGTATATTTTACGTACTTATTTATTGGCTCTTTACCTTCAGGAGGATATTGGCTCCACAGGGAAAGGATCAGCATCTTAAACATACTCTACTGTGTATTTTATATACTTGTTTATTGGCTATTTGCCTCCAGTAGGTTATTGGCTCTACAGGGAAAGGATTGTTGTCTGTTTTGCTCCCTGCTGTATTCCCAGAGCAAAGAACAGTACCTATTATACAGCAGATCTTCAATAATGATTTGTTGAATGAATGTATTCTGGAAAGGTAACAAAATAAGTTGTCAATTTATTTCTGGAAAGGCATTTAAAAATAGCAACGTAAAAAAAACACGTCTCTTTATATGAAACCACAATGAAATAGAGATAGAGAAGGAATAGGGGAAAAATAGACTGAGGTAATTTTTGGTATATCCTTAATCATGTACAAATATACAATCTGTATTAACATAGGTAGATTTTTAAAAACTATTTTCATGACTCTCAAACCTAATTTCTGACTTTTAAAATATTCCAGCATTGCATGGTCTCATGAGTATCTAATGACTTCTTATGTTCGTATAAAAACACATAGCACATTCTTTGGACATATTTTTTCCAAAGCAGTGTTGCTGTTCTTTATTTTTTATTTTATTATTTCTTTTTTTATTAAAGATTTTAATTGTTTATTTGACAGAGAGAGAGATCATAAGTAGGCAGAGAGGCAGGCAGAGAGAGAGGAGGAAGCAGGCTCCCCGCTGAGCAGAGAGCCCAATGTGGGCCTCGATCCCAGGTCCCTGAGATCATGACCTGAGCTGAAGGCAGAGGCTTTAACCCACTGAGCCACCCAGGAGCCCCTATTATTTCTTTTTTTACTTTATTTTTTCAGTGATCCTAGATTCATAGCTTATGAACCACACCCAGTGCTCCATGCAATATGTGCCCTCCTTAATACCCACCACCAGGCTTACCTGTCTCCCTCTCCCTCCCCCATAACCCTCAGTTTGTTTCTCAGAGTTCACAGTCCCTCATCTTTCGTCTCCCCCTCTGATTTACCCCAATTCACTTTTCCTTTCCTTCTCCTAATGTCCTCCATTTTATTCCTTATGTTCCACAAGTAAGTCAAACCATATGATAATTGACTTTCTCTGCTTGACTTATTTCACTCAGCGTAATCTCCTCCAGTCCTGTCCATGTTGATACATAAGTTGGGTATTCAGCCTTTCTGACGGCTGCATAATATCCCATTGTATATATGGACCACATCTTCTTTATCCATTCCTCTGTTGAAGGGCATCTCAGCTCTTTTCACAGTTGGGTGATTGTGGACATTGTTGCTATGAACATTGGGGTACACAGGGCCCTTCTTTTTACTACATCTGTATCTTTGGGGTAAATACCCAGTAGTACAATTGCAGGGTCATAGGGTAGCTCTGCTTTTAATTTTTTGAGGAATCTCCACACTGTTTTCCAAATTGGCTGCATTCCCACCAAAGTTGCATTCCTACCAACAGTGAAAGAGGGTTCCCCTTCCTCCACATCCTCTCCAACACTTGTTGTTTCCTGTCCTGTTGATTTTTGCCATTCTAACTGGTGTAAGGTGGTATCTCAATGTGGTTTTGATTTGAGTTGTCCTGATGGCTAGTGATGATGAACATTTTTTCATGTGTCTGTTAGCCATTTTTATGACTTCTTTGGAGAAGTGTCTGTTCATGTCTTCTGCCCATTTTTTAACTTGATTGTCTGTTTTTTGGGTGTTGAGTTTGAGGAGACATGGTGCATATACACAATGGAATATTACTCAGCCATCAAAAGTGATGAATTCCCAACTTTTATATCAACATGGATGGGACTGGCAAAGATTATGCTGAGTGAAATAAGTCAAGTAGGGAAAGTCAATTTGAGGAGTTCCTTATAGATCTTGGATATTAGCCCTTTGTCTGTAGTGTCATTTGTGAATATCTTCTCCCATTCCGTGGGTTGCCTCTTGGAATATTACTCAGCCATCAAAAGTGTGCAGAAGCTTTTCATCTTGATGAAGTCCCAAAAGTTCATTTTCGCTTTTGTTTCCTTTGTCTTTGGAGACGTGTCTTAAAAGAAGTTGCTGTGGCTGATGTTGAAGAGGTTACTGCCTATGTTCTCCTCTAGGATTTTGATGAATTCCTGCCTCACGTTGAGGCCTTTCATCCATTTCGAGTTTATCTTTGAGTATGGTGTAAGAGAATGGTTGAGTTTCATTCTTCTAAACATAGCTGTCCAATTTTCACAGCATGATTTATTGAAGAGACTGTCTTGTTCTTTAATGTCTGTTAAAAGAATCTATAATATGCTAGACCCTTTACTAAAAGAACATGCTGTATTTACTTGTATTGCAATCACTATTTATAAACTAAGATTTTGGCAGGAAAATAGGGACCATTGTATTTATTTATTTATTTATTTATTTTTGCCTTCCATAGACACAGGTGATGGGAGGGAAATAGTATTTGAAGTTGTTTCATTTGGCAGTAGCAGACTGTCAGCAGCAGCTTGACCCACTTGCCACCTGACTGCCTTTTACTTCTCCTTTTGCCTGCATTCCATGGCTAGATTCTGGTGCTGTGCCTTTTGGGGAAATGACCACATACTACGACCCCCTATCAGGAAAACTTTAAGCCTAAGAGATATTGCAGAGATGCATTTCTCCAGCTCAGTGGCTGATCAGTGCCCATACTATCAGCCATCCCAGAGAATGGTTGGTATGGATCAGAGAAGGGCTTGGTCAAGAAGTAGTAATGACGTTGGAAGATAAGTTTCTGGACAAATGAAGCCTCCAGTGTGTAAGAGAACAGGTATAAAGTAGAGACACTGGTGGGAAATAAAGTTACCAGTAGTAGCTTCGATTTAGTGCACTCCAGATCTTTAAGTGTCTCCAGTCACTGTCAGATAACCCATGTTAAGCTTAGGTTGATTTATGTCCTTTTTCACCTTTCCCTCTATTTTTTGTATAAACATGCATTAAAAGGTTTTGTTTTTATATACAGAGAATTTTCAATTTGCTTTTTTTTACTTTTAAATGAATAGACTTCTAATTTCTTTATTTAAATGGGATCATAATATTACAAATGCGAAAGATACAGTTTTCAAAAAATTCATTTATTTTTGTTAATAACTTCTTTGCTCTCATTATTCTGTCTCTACCCCAGAATGCTTGTAAATTACCTGGTATGTATTCTTCTATACTTTTCTCCTTATCTCTGTATCTGTATCTAGCTAACTAGTTAGCTGTCTACATTAGGAACATTTCACCTGGTATTTTGGAACACCTACCACCTCACTGAGAATGAGACAAGAGAAATTTAAACCCATTAAATAGTTTATAATAAAGAGAATAATCTGTAAGCTAACTTATAACCAGATGCTACCTGATGAGTGCCCAGGATATGGAAGAGTTAGGGAAGGCTTAGAGGGTCAGGGTAGGTACTCATAGGACCGCTGAGAGGTATGGAATTTAGATAACCAGTGGGATCATTTGGGATTACAGAGTAATAACGCTATTATTTTACTAACCAACCAAACAAGGGCTACTCTGTATCAAAGCAATCACATTGAAAGGCTCTTTGGAGATTGTTATTTCTCAAAATGTTTTGAATTTTTTCTGTTATAATCGCCATCAAGCTAATTTCAGATAATGGCAAGTACCACAGGAAAATAAAACAGAATAAAAAGAATGTTTTATGGGAGGGGTGGCACTTGAGTCCCTGGGTACCTTTAAGTTGCTTAAAGTCTCACAGAAATCGTTCCTCACCATTGGACATTATCTGCTGTGCCTTGTATTTTAGAGATTTTTTTTTTGAGATTTAAAAATTTGCTCTTCATGGTATTTCCTATTAAATTTCCATAATATGGCTTTGATCCTTCTTCTTTCACATGTCATGTAAGTCAGTTCAGGCCAAATTCTCATACCGTTGTTTAACTAATTTTTTTATGGATATTTTTTTTCTCTCCCTGCTTTTTGGACATTCTTATGAAGCTGTCATAGCCACTGAAGAGAAAAACACTACTCTCATGGAGTTTCAGGATTATCTCTAAGTACATATACTAACAGAGACTATTAGTGGGAAGGAAGAATTTTATGAAGGAAGATCCTTAACATTTACCTCAAATTTTACATTTATGCAAGTAGAACATTCAAGACTTCCCTTAAATAGAGTGTTAACCTTTGTGATATTATAGATTTTGGAGATTTTAAAAAGAATAATACTTTGAAATATTTTTAGCATATAGTCTTTTGTCCTTTTTTCCAATCTTGTTTTATGACAAATATGTCATTTGTTGTGCAATTTTAATGTCCTATAACTTTGCTTTGGAAAACATTACACAGTTGTTTATCATTTACTATCATCTACAAATGTGAATAAGTCAAATTTCATTAAAAAATTTCCCTTTGAAACTATTTTGGCCTAAAACAGTTGCTTTTAGTCTTGTGTTTTAATTTTTGTGACATACTGCTTTAGCTATCAACATTAGGAATAATGCATGGAGAGCTTTTTGAGGTTTGATTTCTCTGTACTCTTTGAATTTCCTTTTTCTTTCTCATAGTGATGTCATCAAAAGGCTTTCATGAGTTAAACATGACTTCCAGTGACCAACACTGCTTGCAAGCAAGTCCAGGTTCATGAGCTCCTCCAGGTGTCTTCTCCCTTCTTATGTGAAGACCGATCATTTAACAGTGATTCAAAGCTTTTAGCCAGTATCAGTTCAAGTTAAAGCGGCGAAATATTGTCTGTATGGGGAAACAAAGTAGTTATAGAGGGGAAAATGGCATTTTTAAACAATTCAAAAAGCAAATTATTTAGAAAAAAAATTCTGGTATCTTCCTTTGAGAAAACATGCTGTATCTCTGAAAAAAAAATACATAAAGAGAGCATTGTTAAAAATTCAGAGATAGATTTTTATCTCTTCATTCAGCCTAATATTGGGAGTCTAAAAAATATGACCGCTATTTATCAATTGCATACAATGGCACAGTTTGTAAATGACACCTGAGACATAAATCACATTATATCAGTCCTGGGTTTCCTGAGCATTCTATATGTCATTTTTCGCATTCAGGAAGTGAGGGCATGATCTCCATCTCATCAGATTATTTTTTGTAATATATTAAAAGTACCCTGAATGGGACTTACACATAACAGGTTCTTAGTAACTATTGGTCTTCTTCTTCCTTTTCTTCTTTAACTCCTAGTCAGCTTACATTTATTGTAGATGGTAAAGTTACGATCTCAGGATATTATTTAACTCTGATTGTGAACGTGTCATGAGTTTCACAGATTTCTTGGTGACTAAAGGTGTGGCTTAGAAAGATCAGAATGTAGATCCGTATTACGGCCGTCATTCAATAAATGAAGATACAGTTACCATCAGTTAGTAAGAATGTTATGTATCCACTGGTTAATGTGCCTGAGTAGATGTATGAATGTAATTACCTTTTTAAATAAACACTCGGGAGAAAACATGTGACATACAGATTGTTCTGTAGTGTTTTTAACACGCATATTTTTCGAAGTTTACTTTTCAAAAAAGTATGTCATTGACTCACAACACAAATAATCATCAGAACTGCACAAAATTACTTGCAGGCCCTGAAGTTAAGTTCTAATTTGTCAATTATTTAATGAAAGCTTTAAAGTTTTACTTATAATGCTTTTAGAAAATGTAGTGTACTGTCGGAAACAACATTTTTTAAATGAGAAAATATTGGCATTTGAAAAAGTTAGGTTAAAAGATTTTCTTTTAAATATAAGTGATTATTATCCTTGTTTTTTGAGGTCAGGAATAATAGAGCAATTGAATTTTAAGACTTTCAGTTAAACAGGGTAAATTAAACACATTCAGCTCTGTTTCTTCCTGAAACCCCACTAAAGTGACAGAAAAGGCATTTTTAAGAGCATGAATGGAGAGAATTAGAGGGGAGATGAGAGCAGAAAAGAGAATTCAAGACACTTGGAAGCTGGAAACCAGATGCAGGAATGGTAACTGACTTAGCCAAGGAGAGAAAGCGGAAACCTTAGCAGTGGCAGGAGCAGCCAGTAAACCAACCGACTTATCCTTCAGGTCCCTTCTCTGTCATGTGCAACCATATCACTGTTCTTCCCTCTTCTTCCCTCATCCTGACAGAGACTAAAGAATTACTTTTGGGTGTTAGGTACTGTAATCCAGGTGATGCGGCAATAAGGGGAACATCCTCATGTAGAGCTGTGTTTCCTCCTCCCCCCCACCCGCCCCTGCCCGATTGCTACTAGAATAGCAATTACTGATGTTTCCTGTGGGGTAGGTGGTATTTTAAACACTTTACACGCAATATTTCATTTAACCCTTACCGCATTCCTGTGATGCAAGTACTGTTACTGTTATCACTTTGCAAAGGTTGAGTTGCCTACCGAAGATTACAGTTAGTAAGTGGTCGAATTGAGATTTCATTTCAGGCAGTTGGTTCAAGAGCCAGTACCACAGCTCAGCAAACTACAGCCCATGTGCCAAATATAGCCCACCATCTGGTTTCCTATGGCCTGCAAGCTGAGGAGGGTTTTTACGTTTTTAAATGGTTGTTTTGTCTCATGTAATAAATTATCACAAACTTGGTGATTTAAAACAACACAAATTTATTATCTTACACTTTTGTGGGTTAGAGGTCTTACTGGACCAAAAGTAAGGTAGTTAAGGGCCGTGTTCCTTTCTGGAAGCTTCAGGGGAACATCTGTTTTCTTGCCTTTTCCAGCTAGTAAGAGTCACCCACATTCCTTGGTTCATGGCCCCTTTCCTCCATCTTCAGGGCCAGCAACAGTGAGTGGAGTCCTTTCACATTACAACATCGTGACCTTCCCTTCTGTTTCCTTCTTTCACTTTTAAAGACCCTTGTGATTACATTGGATCAACTCAGTAATCTGGGAACATCTCCCTATTTTAAGATCAGTTTAGCAATATTAATTCAGTCTGAAACCTTAATTCCCCTTTCGCCATATAAAATAACTATTCACAAATTTAAGGAATTAGGATGTGGAAATCTTTGGGGGCATTATTCTGCCTACTTCAGTGATACACAACATTTAAATCAAAATATCGGGGCACCTGGGTGGCTCAGTTGTTAACCGTCTGCCTTGGGCTCAGGTCATGATCCCGGCGTCCTGGGATCGAGCCCCACATAGGGCTCCCTGCTCAGTGGGAAGCCTGCTTCTCCCCCTCCCACTCCCCCCTGTTTGTGTTTCCTCTCTTGCTGTGACTCTCTGTCAAATAAATAAATAAAATCTTTTAAAAAAATCAAAGTATGAAAAATATTTCATGACATATGAAAATTATGTGAATTCATATTTCATAGTCATAAAATTTTTTTTTTAAAGATTTTATTTATTTATTTGACAGAGAGAGAGAGATTACAAGTAGGCAGAGAGGCAGGCAGAGAGAGAGGAGAGAGGAGGAAGCAGGATCCCTGCCGAGCAGAGAGCCCGATGTGGGCCTCGATCCCAGGACCCTGGGATCATGACCTGAGCCGAAGGCAGCGGCTTTAACCCACTGAGCCACCCAGGCGCCCAGTCATAAAATTTTATTGGAGCAGTCTCGCTCATTCATTTTCATATTGACCGTGGTTGTTTTTTTGCATTACAGAAACAGACTATATGGCCCTTAAAGCATAATATATTTATTGCCCAGCCCTTTGCAAGATTTTCATCCCTGACATAGAGTTTCTAATCAGCTTTTTAATGCCTTACTCTTATATATTAATGGGCAGACAAGGGTTACCAGACATTTGAGGAAATCCTCTAATATGAAATACAGAGATTAAAGCAAACAGAATAAGTCAGAGGGGGGAGAGAGACAATGTAGAAAAGAGAAGAAAATTTGAAGAAAAAAAATCCTATAGTTAATATTCCAGAGAGAAAAGAGAAAATATCACAACCAAGAAATCTAAAGCAGAATATTACAAAAAATTTTTGGACATTTAGAGTTCAAGCAAGAGTTCTTGGAAAGTACATAGATGATAGTAGGGGGCGGACATCCATAGGAGTGCTGAAAGAGTCAACGAAATCTCCTAGAAAGTAGAATAAAACACTGAAAATGATAGACTTTTAAAAGGGTCAGTTTTGACTAGAAAAGTCTAGAAAAAGAAAATGTAGAAGAGGGAGGACATAATTTTCCAGATAGGAAGTGTTCATCAAATACTACAGTGAATGAAGAAGACTCTGATTAAGCTATCCATCATGAACTTTCAGGGCATCACGGTTATAGAGAAGATCCTGAGAAATCTCAGAGAGAGAAAAAGAGGAAACATGTAACAGAAGGATAATGGGCCATGTAATTAAGGAGGTTGGTAAGATAGTTGCTCATTGTGGGCTCTTGGGTCAATAGGGAACAAAACAAAGAGCAAGAGGGACTGATAGATGGAAGGGAGGCAGAGAGATCACATCATTGATTCCACAAAAGTTATTGAGCATGTTCTCTGGTCCAAGCCCTATTCTAGGTGCTCGGCACATACCACAATGAACAAAATAGTGACCTGACCCAGTTTGCTTTCAAATGCCCTGGAGAAGCTAGAAATTTTGATATTTTGAGGATGCATCATAAGGTATTATGTAATCTCTTTGGGTATTTTGAAGAATAAAAGACTTTCCAAGCACCAAATTCAGCTTTTTCTCCTTTTTCCTCTTTTTTCAGTCTTTCTTCTCCTTATTGACAGTATCACTCTTTGAAACAACCTCTTCTTCTACTACTTTCCCTTTTCTATAACCAATGTGACTCTTATAAATTCTGTGTTTTAGTGGTTCCCACATCTGCCCCCTCAGTTTCATCTCTCTTGCCTTCCTTGTAATTCAGACTTGCATCATCTCCAACCTATGTTTCTGGGTATCCTCAGCCTTCTCTGCCCATTCCCTCTGCATTCCCTCTGATATACCCAGTTCCAGTTTAAATCCTATTAAATGCAACACACACTGCTTCAGTGCTTACCACATACTGAATATAGTTCACATTTCCTCTGACTGACACCTACAGCCTTTCAGTTTATCTTTAACCAGCCTTTGAATATCTCCCACGATCTTCTCCATAAATAGAAAAACTTTTTAAAAAAATCAGACTTAATTATACTTTGTTCCCTCCTGATCATCCTCTCCTGCCTTGCCGCCTTTCTCAAAACTGACCACTCTGCCCTGCATGCTTCTCCTGTAAGCCCCCAGCTGCTGGTGGTGAGTTCACTCTTTGAAACAAGATCAGATGCTGTTCCTTGCATGCTGCGCTTGAATGGTGGAGCAGAAGATTGTTTATCCAGGACTATGAACCCTGTCGAATGTTTTTTAAGAAATAATCTTCCATTTTAAAATCTCATCATTTTAATAAGTGAAGAATGCTTTGCCTCAGTTTGGCCCATGGTGATGGTGAATTTCCCCAGAAATGTCCAGTTAGTGACCTAATGTTACCTCAAGCAGTTGGATAGGGAAGGGGGTGATTGAAATAGTGAAATGTACAGGAACTTAATATTTGCCTATCTCTGCAACCTCACCTGCCATAATAATAATAATAATAATTATTATTATTCCTCTTCTTCTTCCTCTTTCTCCTCCTCTTCTTGTTCTTCTTGTTCTTGTTCTCCTCCTCCTCCTTCTTCTTCTGTAAGATTTATTTATTAGAGAGAGAGAGGGAGAGAGAGTGCATGTGCAAACAGGGGGAGGGGCAGAAGGAGAGGGAGAAAGGCAGACTCCCCACTGAGTGGGGAGCCTGACACGAGGCTCAATCTCAGGACCCTGAAACCATGACCTGACCTAAAAATCAAGTGTTGGAAGCCCAACTGACTGAACCACCCAGGTGCCCCATCTTACCTTCTTTTATGCTCATTAAACTCCAGACTAGCTGGCCTCTTCCCATTCCTCAAATACTACTAGGCCTTGTCCCTCCTTGGAGCCTTTGTACTTGTTACCCTTGGTGCTTATAGGCCTTTGTCATGATTTATTGCCTTGGCTATGGCAGCTAACTTCTCATTCTGACCTCTGGCAAAATGTCATCGCAAACAACCACAAAGCAGTGTGATAGTAGAGAATATGGATTAAAAAGGCTAGTTCTAGAGCAAGTCTTGATTTTTGGCTAGAGTAGTGCCCTTCTTTTCCCTGATTTGTATCGCTGTCCCATTGCCTAAAATATGTTACTGTCTTTATAACATTTACCACTATATAATTATTTTGTTTTATTTTTCAGTTGTCTGCTCATTCATTTTGTCTCCTCCTAACCTAAGTTTCATAAGGTCAGGGACTTTTTGTCTTATTTGCTATTTTCCCATCCCTAAAAAGTGTGGCGCATAGTATGTACTCCCTGTAAATATTTGTTGAGTCAATGAATGGATGCTATCAGATCATCATAGGTTTTATCTTGAGGTGGTTTTGTTTTCAATTATCATTATTCTTGTTTTTAAATTTTTGATTACTGTTAATCAAGCTTTTTTATTATCAAATAAATGTGTTGTTACAGGTTGTTTCAGCCGTCAGTATGGAGTGATCCTTATTTGAGTCAAAAGTGTTTTCAGTCTATTTTTTCTAATAAATAGATTTGTAAAGCATATGATATTAATAATAGCTAATAATCACTGAACACTTTGTGCCAACCACTGTTCCAAATACTTTATATATACATTTATTCATGTGACCCTCAGAACTGTACTATGAGGTACTATCATTAGCCACATATTTTAGAAGAGAAAACTGAAACCCAGCAGAGAAAGGCTTACCAGCTTGCTGGAGACTAGTGAAATCCTGGAGCCCCGCAGTCTGCATTAGAACCTGTGCTCTTAATCACTGTGCTGCAGTACTGTCTGGTTCCTGAATGAGTGATCCTGGTAGAGGGATTCTAAAGCTAAAGCATGGGGATGGTTGCACAGCTCCGCAAATTTACTAAAAAGCATTGAATCACCGAAAATGGGTAAATTTTATGGTATTAAGTTGTATTTTAATAAAGCTGTTTAAAAAGTGACTTATTATTAAAATGGGTCATAATCTTTCCAAAACTGCATCTGCAAGTGGTACTTTAAACCCTGCATTCTCTTGCCACTGGAATGAAGGAAGAGATGAAGCAGGTAATCTCTGCCTTGTCTAAATTGGCTAAGGACTGGGGCACCTGGGTGGCTCAGTTGGTTAAGCATCTGCCTTCCGCTCAGGTCACGATTCCAGGGTCCAGGGATCAAGCCCCACATCTGGCTCCCTGCTTGTGGGGAGCCTGCTTCTCTGCCGCTCCCCCACTTATGTTCTTTCTCTCTCTCTGTCAAATAAATAAAATCTTAAAAAAAAATAAATTGGCTAAGGACAAAAAAAGTTAACAGGTCACTGTTACATGTTCTTTGGAGACAGGGGCTTTTTTTCTTTCTTCATTAACTTTGGATCCACTGGGTATGGAAAACATGTGGCAGAGATTTAATAAGTAGTTGCTGAATTAAATTTCAAGGGCTTAATTTACCTATACCCTCAATATTTAAATTTTATTCCAAAAATCCTTGTTTTCATATTCTAATTTTGCACAGTATCCGGAAAAAGGCAAAACTTATGCACTGCCTTGATGCAGTATTAACATACAGAAAGAAGAAAATATAACTGATGAAAATAATGTGTGAAAAAATTCTTAGGTTTAGATGATCATATACTAATCGAAGTTGCCCAGGGAAGCCAGAAGAAAAATTAAAATTGAATTAAGATAAGTATTTTTCTTATAAAGATTATAAATATTCTTAAAACACTTTACCTTATAAGTAAAACTAGAAGAATTAGAATTTTCTCCTAAATGTGGTAGGAGTAGAAACTTCTATGAATATCCGTGGATGTGTATTGATCATTAGAATAGAAAAAAAATAAAAATTGGTTAGCAGAAACCCCCCCCATTTAAAATACATGAATTAGAGGGGTTCCTGGGTGTCTCTGTTGCTTAAGTGTCTCTGTTGCTTAAGTATCTCACGGGTTCAGGTCACAATCTTGGGGTCCTGGGATTGAGATCTTGGGCTGCCTGCTTGGCAGGGAGTCTGCTTGTCCCTCTGCCTCCACCCTCCCCATCCCTACTCATGTGCTCATAAGCTCTCTTTCTCTCTCAAATAAATAAATAAAATCTTTAAAAAAATATGTGAATAAGAGTTGCTGTTATGGAGTCAAATGTATAAATATTATAAGTGAGCACTTAATATAATCTTACATTTTCATTATACTGAATAAATAGATCACAGGGGCTATACAGATTCAAGAGAATGTTATACTTTTTGTCACTATTTGGTGACTTGAATTTAGTCAAAATGTTAAAGTAATTATAAAATACCTGTCAAGAGTAAGACATTTTTTTCACCATTTTTTACTATTTTTTTAACATCTTAATTTTATTTTATTTCTTTCAGTTTTCCAAGATTCATTGTTTATGCACCACACCCAGTGCTCCATGCAATACGTGCCCTCCTTAATACCTACCCCCAGGCTCACCCATACCCCCTCCCTACCTCCATAACCCTCAGTTTGTCTCACAGAATCCACAGTCCCTCATCTTTCGTCTCACCCTCCGATTTACCCCAATTCACTTTTCCTTTCCTTCTCCTAATGTCCTCCATTTTATTCCTTATGTTCCACAAGTAAGTCAAACCATATGATAATTGACTTTCTCTGCTTGACTTATTTCACTCAGCGTAATCTCCTCCAGTCCTGTCCATGTTGATACATAAGTTGGGTATTCAGCCTTTCTGATGGCTGCATAATATCCCATTGTATATATGGACCACATCTTCTTTATCCATTCCTCTGTTGAAGGGGATCTCAGCTCTTTCCACAGTTGGGCGATTGTGGACATTGTTGCTATGAACATTGGGGTACACAGGGCCCTTCTTTTTACTACATCTGTATCTTTGGGGTAAATACCCAGTAGTGCAATTGCAGGGTCATAGGGTAGCTCTGCTTTTAATTTTTTGAGGAATCTCCACACTGTTTTCCAAATTGGCTGCATTCCCACCAAAGTTGCATTCCCACCAACAGTGAAAGAGGGTTCCCCTTCCTCCACATCCTCTCCAACACTTGTTGTTTCCTGTCCTGTTGATTTTTGCCATTCTAACTGGTGTAAGGTGGTATCTCAATGTGGTTTTGATTTGAGTTTTCCTGATGGCTAGTGATGATGAACATTTTTTCATATGTCTGTTAGCCATTTGTATGTCTTCTTTGGAGAAGTGTCTGTTCATGTCTTCTGCCCATTTTTTTGACATGATTGTCTGTTTTTTGGAGGTTGAGTTTGAAGAGTTCCTTATAGATCTTGGATATTAGCCCTTTGTCTGTAGTGTCATTTGTGAATATCTTCTCCCATTCCGTGGGTTGCCTCTTTGTTTCGTTGACTGTTTCCTCTGCTGTGCAGAAGCTTTTCATCTTGATGAAGTCCCAAAAGTTCATTTTCGCTTTTGTTTCCTTTGTCTTTGGAGACGTGTCTTGAAAGAAGTTGCTGTGGCTGATGTTGAAGAAGTTACTGCCTATGTTCTCCTCTAGGATTTTGATAGATTCCTGCCTCATGTTGAGGTCTTCCATCCATTTCAAGTTTATCTTTATTAATGGTGTAAGAGAATGGTTGAGTTTCATTCTTCTATACATAGCTGTCCAATTTTCCCAGCACCATTTTTTTCCACTGGATGTTTTTTCCTACTTTGTTGAAGATTATTTGTCCATAGAGTTGAGGGTCCATATCTGGACTCTACTCTGTTTCATTGGTCTATGTGTCTGTTTTTATACCAGCACCATGCTGAAGAAGTAAGACATTTTTATCTGCATGGCATGTAATCATGATTAGAAACAGTTCTTTTGTAACTCTGTTTTCAGTTATATTAGACCTGTATCCAACACATAGCTCATGATTTCCTCTGAAAACCTGGTGCCAACCTTTGCCCTATGTAATGGTTCCCAATGAAAGTTAATTTGGGCTGTTTTTTTTTTCTGATTATAATAGTAATCTATAGTTATTTGTAGGGCGCCTGGGTGGCTCAGTGGGTTAAAGCCTCTGCTTTCGGCTCAGGTCATGATCTCAGGGTCTTGGGATCGAGTCCCGCATCAGGCTCTCTGCTCGGCAGGGAGCCTGCTTCCTCCTCTCCCTGTCTCTCTGCCTGCCTCTCTGCCTCCTTGTAACCTCTCTCTCTGTGTTAAATAAATAAATAAAATCTTTAAAAAAAATAAAAAGATATATAGTTATTTGTAAAAACACTCAAAATAGAAAAGCATATGAAAAACATGAGTTACCTGTAAATACTCCACCCAGAGATAAGCATTTCTAGGTTCTTTTCTGTACTCACATGTAAGGTGTGTGAGCCCTGAATGTGCATTTGTTTCGGTGAATTGGGTTTTTTAGTAGCCCTAATAATTTAGCACCCCTCTTCCCTACATGAGTTCTAAGCAAAGTAAGAAATAAGACTAATCATCAGACAGTGATAGATGAAGGCCCTGAATCCACCTTTGCTACAGATGGTGGAAGAGGATAACCGCCAGAAGTGCCTATTTCCTAACTACTAGAATTGGGCAGTGTTGCTCACCAAAGTCCCATCCAACATTGTACCTGGCTAGGCTTGCTGCAGGAAGACTTTGGGCATGGAAAAGTGGAGAAGAATTGCTCCTTAAGGTAAGCTTACACCCAAGAAGGAAAAGGGAAGAGCTAAGCCAAGCACTGTCAGTTACTTTTTACCACAATCGCAGGTCAGATTAATATACTAACTTCCTTCCTAGGGAAGAGTGAATGAGAAGTGGGAAGAGGGGGTGGGAGGCTATCAGGTCAAAGGGCCTTAGAGGCTATGCCAAGGAGTTTTAATACTCCTCTAGGGTAACGGGAAGCCATTAGATGGATTCTAGAAGAATGATGTGATCCAAGTGGTATTCTTAAAAGAATCACTCTGGCCACTTTTTTTTTTTTTAATTGAAGTATAATTAACATACTGTGTTATATTAGTTTCGGGGGTACAACATAATGATTCAGCAGTTTTTTTTATTATGTTTCGTTAGCCACTGTATAATACATCATTAGTTTTTGATGTAGTGTTCAATGATTCATTAGTTACATATAATACCCATCAGTTCTATACATTACTAAACACTCATCATGAAAAGTGTAATTATCATCTGTCACCAAACAATGTTATTGACTATATTTCCTATGCTGTATTTTTCACCTCTGTGACAGTTGTTTATTACTGGGAGTTTGTACCTCTTAATCCCCTCCATTTATTTTACCCATTCTCCCCCCACCCCCATCGTACCTCCCCTCTGGCAACCCCTCATGCCATTTTGCGTGGAGAATACCTGTAAGGGGAGAAAGGTAGAAGTAAGGCGACTGGGACTGGCTGTTGCAGATGTCCAGGTTATTTCCTAGACCAGGGTGGTAGTGGTAGAGGTAATGTTTGGGTTTTGAAGAATTTTTTTGAAGCCGGACTGACAAATGGCTGAAATTTAATGTAAAGGTAATTTTTCCACTGTATTTTGAATTATGCCTTTTTAAAGAGTTGTGCATTGTGTTAGAAAGAAAACCACAGGGCACCTGGGTGGCTCAGTGGGTTAAAGCCTCTGCCTTCAGCTCAGGTCATGATCTCAGGGTCCTGGGATCGAGGCCCACATTGGGCTCTCTGCTCAGCAGGGAGCCTGCTTCCTCCTCTCTCTCTGCCTGCCTGTCTGTCTACTTGTAATCTCTCTCTGTCAAAATAAAAATAAATAAAATCTTAAAAAAAAAAAAAGAAAGAAAGAAAACCACAGGCCTAAAATGGTATCACTTAGGTTAAGGGCCCAAGTCAATAAACCAACATTTAATACCCAGCCCATCTCTAGTTTCCACCCTCCAGGAATATAACCTTTAACCAGTCAACAGGGAATTTTCTGGTCAGCGCTAGGAAAATTACTGATAGACCCTTTCTGTTACCCTTTGGAGGGCAACTTTGCCTAAAATAATGGATTCTTTGCTAATAATTTCCTTTTTTCCGTTCCCTCTCTATATTTAAAAACCCTTTCTTTTCTATAGCCCTCTGGAGCTTCCCTCTACTTGCTAGAATGGATGCTGCCCATTTCATGCATTGATTAATAAAGCTACTTACATCTTTAAAGTTTGCTTCATTGAATTTTTGTTATTTAACAACTGGTATAATAAGAGAGAATTTAATTTGAGAAATGATTCCATAAAACACATTTGATCATCCTTGTCGATGCAAAAGTTGGATATTCATCCTTTCTGATGGCCGAGTAATATTCCATTGTATATATGTACCACATCTTCTTTATCCATTCATCTGTTGAAGGGCATCTTAGTTCCTTCCACACTTGGCTGTTGTGGATGTTGCTGCTATGAACATTGGGGAGTGCATGTGCCCCTTCTTTTTACTAACATCTGTATTTTTGGGGTCATTCCTTTTCATACTTTCTGATTCTTTAATGATAAGTACACTGTTTGGGGTTGAGAATTGGGATTACATGAAAATCTGTTTTGATTTTGTGTTATTTTAGCTAATTTTGAGTAGTTTGTTTTACTTTTAGGATTAGCTTATATCATTTGGCAATGTGGAGTAAGTGCTCCCTAATTCTTTTCTTTCTTTCTTTCTTTGAGAGAAGAGAGTGGGCATGAGTGGGGGTGGAGGGAGCAGAAGAGAGGAAGAGAGAGAATCTTTTTTTTTTAAACTTTATTTTTTCAGTGATCCAAGAATTATTGTTTATGCACCACACCCAGTGCTCCATGCAATATGTGCCCTCCATAATACCCACCACCAGGCTCACCCATCCCCCTCTCCCCTCTTCTCCATAACCCTCAGTTTGTTTCTCAGAGTCCATAGTCAAGAGAGAGAATCTTAAGTGGGCCCCATGCCCAGTGTGGAGCCCTACATGGGGCTCAGTCTCAGGACCCTGAGATCATGACTTGAGCTGAAATCAAGAGTCAGATACTTCCAGTAATCCGTAATCTTAAAAAAAAAAAAAGTTTTTGCATCTTCTGTAGCATGAGTAAAGTGCTTTGCAGTTGTCTAGATAGGGCTGTTATGTCATTTAAAATGGTGGATCACTGCAGGCTGACTGGTCTCTAGAAAGCCTATATAAGGGATTCCTCTCTCTAGGAGAGATATTTCCTGAGCTATGTTTCTCAGCTTCAGGACATCTATGATTTATTTTGTAAGCTGAAGAGGCCAAACATTACTGTTTTAATCATTATAAACAACATAGTAAATGTTAAATGTTCACTCAATAGAGCCACTAGTAGGGCTTTTATATACAGAAAGTAATGTCTGAGCCAAAAATGTGAAAGCGTTCTCTGGGGCTGTGTGGATTCTCTTTGAACCTACTCTTTGATTCATTGCAACTGGAGAAGGGATGCAACCAGTAATGACTTGAGCTCTAAAACTCTTGGTGTTAAACTGTGAACCTCCCTGTTCTGTGTTTATGTTTTTGTTTTTTAAAAAATATCCTTTTTCTACTAATTATACAAGCCTTAATAATTTACCGCATTCCATAAAAGTCAGAAACTTACAAATTACAGAGCATTTCAAGATTCTGGTAAACCTCAACACTTTGGAATATTTAAAATATTTGCCAGTTTTGCTCCTTATCAGTTTTTGTGTCTTTTAGCTCTCTTCTACAGAGTAATGTAAGGATCCAGTCTTAATTCAGAAGTATTTTTAAAGTTATTGCCCCAATTAATTTATAGTTAATTATATAAAGTAGTATTCTCACAGCTGTCTGATAAAAACTTTTACTCTTTGCTGTAAAAGTTTTACTTTGAGTGGATAACGCTGATGCTCATGGGATAGGTGGTAAAGTCACCAGTTGCTGTGTATATCCTAGAATAACCCTGTTTTTTTCTGAAAAACAGTTCTTATGGTCTCTCAGTCTGATCATATAACACAGAGAGAAAGGACTTACTTGTTTTGTGAAACTGTTTTTTTTTTTTGCCCACAGTAAGTTACATTTTCGTTGTGACTGACTCTACAAGTGTCTGCACAGACTGACACATACCCACATATACATATACACACCTGTGCAATTGAAATAGAAGTTTACCAGAACAGTTCCTGATCTTGCAATGTACAATGCACTCCCAGTTGTTTTCATTTCATTTGATTCCATTTTACTTATTATAATCTATTAAATTGATTTTATGAACCACTAATGAGTTAGAATCCAGAGTTTACAAAATACTTCTGAAGCATGTCCCAGATATAATTTGATCTTTACAGTGACCTTGTGGATATTAATCCTTTCAAAACATAGATAAAACCTGCATTTAAAAAGCTGAAGTTCTGTGGGATGCCTGAGCAGCTCATTCCGTTAAGCATCTGCCTTCCACTCAGGTCATGATTTCAGGGTCCTGGGATCAAGTCCTGCATGGGGCTCCCTGCTCAGTGGGGTGTCTGCTTCTCCCTCTGCCTGCTCTGCCTGCTGCTCTTCCTGCTTGTGCTCTCTCTCTCTCTCTCTCTCTCTCTGACAAATAAATAGGTAAAATCTTAAAAAACAACAACAACAACAACAACAACAAAACAGAAGCTCTGACTGATGATGCAAAAGAAATGGCTTGGAGGCATTGAATGACCAGAGGGCATCATGAACACAGCAGTCCCTTTAAATGGTGAGAGAGAGGAAGGGGAGCTGTAGAGATTTAGAACAGGAGGCAGATGGATGCAGTAGATGCTTTCTCTGTCTTGGGATTTTTGCCTCAATCTGTCAGGATCTGGGATGCCACCAGAAATCACTAGTGGTTAGACTGTACTGGATTGCTGGTATCTTGAAAAGCTACCAAAATTAGTTTGTCCAGAACTCTACCTTTGAGATTTCTGTAGTTTATCCCCAGAAATCCCATCCATACTAATCCAACCCAGTTTCTTAAAGTTCTTAAAAGTTCTTAAAAGTTACTCTTGTAACTTTTCCCAGCTCTCTACACCATCTTGTTATTTACTTAATTTTAAAACACTGATTTATTTTAAAATTATAAATACTTTTCAAATTGAGGCAAAATGCACACCACATACAGTTAACCATTTTATTTTTATTTTTCATTTTAAATTATGTGATTTCATGGTATTTGGTGTGTTCTCAGTGTTGTGCAACCAGCTTTCTCTAGTTTCAAAACTTTTTCATCATGCCATAAAAACACCCATTGCCCATGAAGTAATCACTCCTCATTCTGCCTTCCTAAAGGAAACATTGTAACACCACCATAAGCACAAAGCCAATGTTGCTGTTAATAGAACATAGCAATTTTATTAAAATTGCATTAAAAATAAAACAATCATAAATACTTGCTAAGATACTATTGTCAGCCAAGGCTCTGTGTCTGAATTTTTTTCTGTATTAAAGAGATAATTAACAAGTGGTATGGAGGCAAAAAAAGACAAAGGAGTGCTAAATCAAGACTTCCAGCTTGAAATTATAAGAGAATTTTAAAAACAGTTTTCTCACTATGGGATTCACTACCGTTTGATGCTATTCCTTTGTACCACCTAAAATTTGTCTTGCTATAGCTGAATTCATCCAACCCCCACCCCAGTCTTCTCATTCACTTCATTTTTAAAGGGATTCTGGATTATTCCCGGATTTTTCTATAATGAAATTCAGAATGTGTTCTACCAACTATTGTGATTGCAGTCTTCATCATTATATTTGATCATATAAAATTAGGTATTTACCAAATAGTGAACTAGATGCTTTGGGAGTTTTAAAGAAAAGACATAGATGGGCGCCTAGGTGGCTCAGTGGGTTGGAGCCTCTGCCTTCAGCTCAGGTCATGATCTCAGGGTCCTGGGATCGAGGCCTGCATCGGGCTCCATGCTCAGCAGGGAGCTTGCCTCCTCCTCTCTCTCTGCCTGCCTCTCAACCTACTTGTGATCTCTATCTCTCTTTGTCAAATAAATAAATAAAATCTTAAAAAAAGAAAAGACATAGATTCTACCCCGGAATGATATAAATCTTTGTTGTGAAAATCTATGCACAATTAATACTTAGAAAATAAAACTGACAATAGTAGACAAGTAGGTCGATTGTAGTCTAAAAAGTTCACTGGTTTAAATTGTTTGGAACTTATATACTTTTTTGTAGAAACGGTGTTAAATATTAGCTATTATTGTGAACATTCTAGTTTACCCAAAGGACCTTATCTTCCTGTGCTCTTCTTTATGTTCCCCATAGGTAGGTTTGGTAGGACAAAAAGAGTACTTTGCCTCCCAAGCTTCAGTTTACTCATCTGAATAATAAACTTCATCTTCATCTGGTTATACAGATCAAGTGAGATAACCTTTGTGAAAGTACAAAGCACTACTACCTGGTCCTTAGGTAAAGGTCAGTAAGGGTGCCTTCTTTTACTTAGTCACTCATATCCATAGTCTTGTTAGTGTGTTATAGAACTACATCAAGACTATATGCCCAGGGACGCTTAGAGGGCTCGGTCAGTTCAGCATCTGCTTTTGGCTCAGGTCATGGTCCCGGGGTCCTGGGATCGAGCCCCATGTGGGGCTCTCTGCTCAGTGGGGAGCCTGCTTCTCCCTCTCCCTCTGTTGATCCCTCTGCTTATGCTCTTTCACTCTCTCAAATGACTAAGTAAATAAAATCTTGGAAAAAAAAAAAAAGACTATTTGCCCAAAGAAGTCAGTTAGCTTTGTTTTGATATGACCTATAGAACTTTACCAGAGAATTCACCTCCTTCTCACTGCTACCTACCTCAACAGTAGTAATTGTGGTGGTGGTAGTGATGGTAATGATAGTAATAATTATTAAAATAGGAGCTAACCTTGTCTACCTACTTTGTACCAGCAATTTTTCTAAATGCTTCCAATCTATTTGCTTGTTAAACAGCTTATGAGGTTAATATTGATATCTGCATTTTAAGGGTGAGTTAACTGAGACTCAGTAATTTAAGGTAATACAGTAAAGAGTAGGTAGATCTGGGATTTGACTCCAGGCAGTCTGGCTCCAGAGTCTATACTTCTAACCACAATCTCTTGAGTCTCTGAAGTGGGAACCCATTCATCTACCCCATTGAAGGGGTAGATGAATTCTCTCTATGTTGTTCAAAAGCCAGGAAATGCATATTATCAAGGGTAAAATTGTCTGATTGATGATCTGGTTCCAATAAGAAAAGATCCAACTTCTGTCTGCCTAGAAAGGCTCCACAGGGCTGGGTGAACAGGGAGTGGGTCCAGGAGAGAAGAAAGAAGTAGGGGGGAGAGTGCAAAGAAAAGTCCTGGGTCTTTCTATCACAATTAACGAGGATCAAAATGGAGTAAGGCTGGAAGAGGAAAGGAGCTCAGTTTAGACTCAGGTAGTTAGGCAAGGAGTGACTACCGCAGTCTTTCCTTACAGCTGTATTTCCAAATGCTATCACCTAAACTGACTGCATTAGAAGTAATTCTAAACTTTATATCTATTTCCCTTGGTAAAAATGTGTGGTGTCCACATTTATTAAAGGAAATAATTCACTCTGTACTATATTTATGCTTTCTGTATTTTATTACCGAGATAGTGAATCAAGATTATAGAAATAGCATGAAATTAAAACATTTTACTAAGTTTAAATGGCCATAACTTAAATGGAATTCTTTGTCATTGACTAGATCTAGTAGCCAGATGACATTTTGCTATTTTATTTTTAAACCTAGGAAGATTTGCCTATAAACCATTTAGTAGCAGAGCAGACTTTCCAAGTGCTATGAGTTAAAACATATGGAGATACTAAAGATACTTGCATGCGGCTTGAATGTTTTCCCACACATAAAATGTGTATCTCAAGGAAGGAAAGATATTTTAGACATTTCACTGAAATGCTAGTTAGAAGTTACAGCAAATACATAATAGTTATTATTTTTATATTGAAAAATTAAGAGTACTTATAATAGATATGATAAGCCAAAAAGTTAAAAAAGAATTTCTATACTGTAACCCTAAATCCGCATTCTTAGGAAGCGACCCCTGTATAAACCTGAGACTGATATAATTGTGTATTTGTGAATGTGTTTGAGCTTGATACTGATTGCTTGTTTGTATGGGGCTTTCTCATTTACAAAGATAGACTTGGACCAAGTGCCTGTGTTTTATGTTATGGGAGAGTATTTTTCAGTATCTTAAAAACCAATACATATTCTGTGTTTTGCAGTTAGCTAAGAAGACTTTGTTAAGCTTTGCTTTCTGTACTCTGTTACAGGAACAGTGGGTAAATTGAATATGCTTTTTCAAACAAATCTCTATTCTTACCCCACACAGTGATTTGCCATGCCCCTCCCGGTAGCATTGGGGTGGGGTGGGGTTGAGAGGAAGGCCTATTTTTTTTCCCTTTCAGTAAATGGCTGTGTGCAAGAGAGATGCATTATCAGACTTGTTTTTGAAGAGTCACTTTGTTGTCTCTGTGGAGGCAAGGGGGTCGTTTAAGAGGTGGTCGTGAATCCAGGCCCAGGGAGAGGTGAGAATGGAGGTCAATCCAAGAAGTGAATTAGAGAGATATTTAGAATATAGACAGATACATGGAGTTTGGTCAATGTTTGTATAAGAGGAGTATAGGCTGAGTGACTGACCAGGTTGAGGAACTGGGATGCATGCCACCATCAAGGCAGGGAGATTTGCCTGAGAAAGTAGAGAAAGAAGAGAATGCTGTAAGGTGTTCAGTTTGGGATGTGTTTATTCACAAAACCCTCAATTCCATATCCAGCTTAGTGGAATAAAAGAACTAGTTAATTTATTAATTCTTGGGGCTTATATCCATGCATGTTACTCTTTTGCCCTAATTTTGACTGAGAAGTGCCCTTTTTGGCTGAGGACTGGACTTCTATTCCCAAAACCTCACTGAGATCCAATTCTTTCCTCTATGATCTCCCAGTCTAATTTCCTTGTTTCTTTTCTTTCCTTTTCTTTTCTCTTCTTTTCTTTTCTAAGATTTTATAAATTTATTTGTCAGAGAAAGAGAGAGACAGCACAAGCAGGGTGAGTGGCAGGCAGAGGGAGAAGCAGGCTTCCCACTGAGCAGGGACCCTGACTCGGGACTCGATCCCAGGATCCTGGGATCATGACCTGAGCCAAAGGCAGACATTTAACCGACTGAGCCACCCAGGTGGCCCTAATTTCCTTGTTTCTTGTGGTTGAATTTCCATGCCTTGACCCTATGCCTTCTCTACCTATACACCACTTTGCTTAATATCTCTGTCCCATGTTTATGGGTCAGAGATGGGTCAGGTTATGATCCTGACCAACTCCCTGTCTTACTCAGCTTTGGATCAAAAATCCCTTGTGGATGCATGTACTTGGGAGAGACGGCACCATGACCCTTGTGAGAGATGTATCTCTGTGTCCCTGTGCACCGATTTTGATGGGGACTAGGAGAGCTCATGCCGCCGTAGAGCAGAGGATGACGCTGCTGCTAGTTCTTGGGCCGCTGCAGCTTCGAGAGTAAACTGCTCCACCCTCCAGGGCCTGTTGCGTTCTTGCTGAAGATGTTTGATTTCAGTCTAATAATGGGAAAACATCATCCAGATCCAAATTGAGGGATAGTCTGTAAAATAACTGGTCAATACTCTTCACAAGAATCAAAATAACCAGCCTAGATTGGAGGAGACTAAGGGGACATGACAGCTAAATGCAATGTGGGGGCCTGTGTTCAGTCTGGACCAGAGAAAAGACGTAGTGGGAAAACTGGTGAAATTGGAATTAGGTCTATAGATGAGTTACTAGAATTCTGTCAGTGTTAATTTCTTGCTTTTGAAATGTACCATGGTTATTTTAGTTGTTAACATTAGGGGAGGCTGGGTAATGGGTATGTGGGAACTCTTTATAAGGTTTTTGTAATTTTTTTGTAAATTAGAATTATTTTAAAATAATGAGTTTAGGGCTCCTGGGTGGCTCAGTTGGTTAAGCATCTGCCTTCAGCTCAGGTCAGGATCCCAGAGTCCCAGGATTGAGTCCCTCATTGGACTCCCCTCCGAGCGAGGAGTCTGCTTCTTCAGACTCCAAAGATTTTTTGGAATGCAAAGATTCCAAAAAATCCAAATATTTTTTGTTTGTTCATTTGAGAGAGAGAGAGGAACTAAGAGCATGAGCAGGGGCAAGGATCGGAAGGAAAGGGAGAAGCAGATTCCCCTCTGAGCAGGGTGCCTAGTGCGGGGCTCGATCCCAGGACCTTGAGATCATGACCTGAGCGGAAGGCTGACGCTTAACCCGTTGAGCCACCCAGGTGCCCCTAAAACTTGCATTTTAATCTTAAAAGTGATTTTGAAACAGCCTTGGTGTCAACCTGGCAAAGTCAAGTCAATTCATCCAACTCTTTTTCTCTCCATATACTGAGTCTCAAAGTGCCAAGGTTAGTAGATTTTGAAAATTTTGAAAGATGTAATTATAGGGCAGCAGGAAGTTCTGTTTAATAAATGGAGAGGTAAATTTTTGCCTTTTGACATCCCTGAGGATTAGTAAAGCTTAACATAAGAATGTGTTCAAGAAGTATATGTGCATATAAATGATTTACTTTCCGAGGGTGGCCCTCTGGAGGACAGTCATGTCTCCTGAAGCCATTAAATGAGTTTTAGTGGTAGCAGAGCACAGCTCCTACACCATAAGCCACAAATGCCTTATGCTGGCTTTCTCAGCTTTGTTTGTGTTTCTAGAATGCAGGTCTTCAGCCTAGGCTTGAGTAATCAAATTCACCTACTCCGGGCTTTGAATCAGGAGCTGATGAGAGGGGGCACTCCATCCTGGGGTGGGAGCAGGAGTAGAGGCTATCATTTTCTCGGGTAGCAGCGACGCCGATGGTGTCATATCCGACATTCTTGAAGTGGCCATGGTGCCTGCTAGACTTGCTCTGGTTTCTGAATCTGATTGGCATCCTGACTGTGCCAGTTTCTGAGCCTTGTTCCCACACAGTTTCTGAGCATGGTTCTGCAGTCTCCCCAGCAACTGTAGGATTCATTTTCTGTTATTTCACTGAATTCGTTTTCTTGTACAGTTGGGAACTGTAACTGGTAATGTACAGATCCACTCCTGTTTAGATGTTAGCTAAAATATCAGAGGTAAGATAGAACCCTTTAGCCTATGATTTTAATGGATTTAATACTTTTCCCTGTGATTAATAGAGAGCCATCTGGAACTTTAAACTGCCTCTTTCTTATTCTGTCTATTAGGATACTAAAATGAGTTTATGTTGCAAGAGTTATTTTGAGGCACATATATTTCAGATTTAATGTGCCCTTATATGTGTTATATTAATCTATTAAATTGAGTTTGAGAATCATTATAGTGTAAAGGTTAACAGTATAATTTCTGCAGATTTGCCTGGATTCAAATTCAGGCTCTGCCACTTATCCGAACAGTTTCTCCACTTACAAAATGGGGATAATAATAGCACTTCCCCTCAGCTTATTAGGAGGACTAAATGAGTGTGTGTGTGTATTATATTAGCTATTGTTAGCTACTGTTATTATTTTGATTCTCTTATCAACTCAGAAGTTTATTTTTGTTTCATTTTCTGGTTAATTTTTGTATGTCAAGTCCTTTAACCCTCTGTGTCTGCAGTATGTTTTCTCTTTGTTAACCTCTGTAGTAGGCGTCTTATAGGAGAAAGTTCACACTGATGCTAAGATCTGAGATCAGACTTTGTGAATTGATAATGTTACTGAATCAGCTCTGTTTTTGGCATTTTTTGGAATCTATACAACATCTCAGTTTTTAGCTGATTTTCTTATAAAGAAAAGTGAGAACTGCCATCCCAACTTAAGAAGGAAATGAATTTGTTACTTTGAGAGCAAGACTAAAATATTAACTTCAATTAATTACCTTTAAATATTTCTAGAATAATTTGATAATACATAGCGCTTAAAAGAAAGAAATGTATCTAATTTAATTAAATGGATTTTTATAAGCCAGATGAGCAAAATTAAGCTATTCACTGGCTGCCCAAGAGATGAGTAAGTTAGAACATTCGGAAGAAATGGAGAACATAAAAACAACCCCCGAGAGTTATTCATTTAAATAATGAACAACAGCATCATTGTGTTGAGCCTTTGAAATTCTTTCCCTCGTTGCCTTTTGGAGTAAGTTTTCCTTAAAGAATTATCATACCAGTATGATGGAAAAAACTTGAAAAAAATTTCTCTACAAACTTCACACTTTCTGATCATGTGATTAAGACTCAGTGATCTTAATCATTATGATCGAGATTCTTTCCCAGTGGATATGGACATCATTATCCATCTCTGAAGGCTCGTCAAAACCTTCCTCAAAGTTTTATTGTAGTCAGTTAGCAGCCTATTAAAGGAAAGCCAGAGTGCTCATTGGGGCTGCTAGTAAGACAGAAAGAAGTTGAAAATTACTCTTTAAATACTTTTCCTGCCTAATTTGCAAATTTAGGAGTGCTAATCTGTGGACCTTAATAATTTGTGAATGTTGTTAGTCGTAATTCCTCCATTTTTGTAGCTTTTAAGCTTTTTGTGGCCTGGGTGTGTTGTACAGTTCTTTGTCAGGGGCGCTGGCCTTTTGCATTGTAGTTGATGCCAGTATCATCTGTTCTGGATTATAAGTTCCTTGAGGGCAGTGACTCTTTGGCTTGGTTTCTACCATACTCTTTGATGGTGATCGTGATGAAGTGGTTTGCTTCTTTGATTTCAAATATACTCTTGACTTCTGGTTAGCATATTATGAGAATTAATAATATTGCATCTATTTCTCAATATGCATCTACTTTCCAATTACCTATTATATAATAGCTAATATAATAACTATTGTTTGTTGATCATTTTCTGGGTACCAGAAGTGTGTGTGAGCACTTCACATTTATTATTACATCTAATTCTCACCACAATTCAGTAAAATTTGTGCTGTTTTCTCATTTTACAGATGAGAAAACTAAGGCTTAAAGAAATTAAATAACTTGCCTGTTGTGTACAATTAGAAATATTAAAGCCAGGAGACCCAGGTCTTTCTGATTTCAAAGGTACTGCTTTCAGCCACTGTATCATGGTTTTCTTTGAGTCCTCATGGACATTCATATGTGTCATTGATTCTTTTATTTCTCTGAAATCTATAATTAATTTTCATTCCTTATAGAATGCTTACAGAGAGTTACTGTAATAGCATGCTCTTGAAAAAATGAGTATTTCACTGAGTTGTCTTCACTTATTAGGGAAAAGAATTCTTGAGGTGTCTTCCTATCCCATTTATCTAACACTGAAAAACCTGTTATTTGAATTGTTAATGCTATTTAGAATATGGAGTGGACACTTCCTGTTGGTAGCTGCCTGGGTTGATATATTTTGTAGTTCCCTGATAATTCCTTTATAGCTATGCCTTAGCCTTTCTGATGTGGTATTCACTAGTCTTTGATAAATAGACTGTATTGTGTGTTTTTTTTCCTTCAGAGAATGATGGAGTTAAAAATAATCACAATAATAATTTTAAAAGAACATGCTGACATTTAGATCTAAAGACTTTCTCCTCTAGGCTATAAAGTCTTAAAAGTAGGTCACACTTTGGGTTTAAACTCTGAACAGATACTTGCTCTCTGTATTAGCTTACCTTTTGATCTTAAAGCAGCACTTATTCTTGACTTCAGTAAATTTTAAATTGTCCTTCCGAATTTGAAATACCATATGAAATGAAAAATCACCATTTAAAGGAGAAAATTAAACAAGTTTGTACTTTTCTGTCTGTCTCCTTGAAGAATTGGAACTTTTTCTTCAATCGCTGATTTAAGCTAGAAATATGAGACAGTTTAAAAGTACAGAAGTTCATGCTCACTTGAATAAAATGAGGTATAGGGTAGCATCTTTAAAAATCTCTGTAGAGTTACCTTTCATTAACCAGAAGACAGTAGAGTAAGAGACTGTTTGCAGGCTATACCCTAAATATAGCCTGCTTCACTGACTTAGCATATTGACAATTCACTTGTTTCCTAGTACTCTAGTCATTACAACAAAATTGCTGTGGGTCTTTTGAACTGTTTTTCCTCAGTTCCACACCACCGCAAACCACTGAAGAACATGACCTTTAGCCTTTCCTCTTTTATTTCTCTGATTCATAGCACACTTTCTTATACTTAGAATTTCTCTTCCAGATTCCCCTGCCTGTACTGCACAGTTCCAGTTATGTGTAAAGAGCAGGTTCACTTTTCTGCTAGAGGCACCGATCACTGAAAAATGTATTTTTGCAAATGGATTTTTGCTGTTCTATAGTAGCATAAACTATTTTAGATGTCAGCTATTTTAGAAAAGCCTATTCTATGGCCAGAGAAGGTTAGTGGTGGTGGAGGTGTAATTAAAGGTTACTTTAAATTTTCTAGATCTAGTAACTCTCAATACAATATTTGATACAAATATACCTGTTAGAGTTTTGAAAGCATGATTGCTAAAAATTTGGTACATGTTTACTTTTAGAGTAGGTATTTCTTTATTTGTATAAACTGCCTACAGTTATATAGCAGGTATTATGTAGTTAGGAGGTGTTTGTTTCAAGATCAGTTAACTGGTGATGATTTATTTCACATTTTAGTTCCCTAGCCCACTGTTACCCCCACCCCCCAGTATTACCCATCCTACTCTTCTCTTCTTCTCTCTACTAAGTGTAGTTTTTCCTCCCAAATGCTTAGTACAGTTTTCTCTTTCCTTTCTTCCTCCATTCCTTTCTTGTCTTGTTACTGAAAATAATAGTTAACTAAATTCTCTATGTTTAGAAAATAAGACTTATATTCTTTGTCTTATTATTATTTATGTTTGACATTATAATCTTGATCTCTGTGGCCATGATTTAAAATAGGAGCCCCAAGACGGTTGAACGTGAGCATAAGATTATAATCCTGTGTAATTATTTAAGGGGTCGCATTTAAGATGGTCTAAAAGAGAATATTTCCAGCATGAAAACTGTCTACATAAGACACATACCAGGTATTCATGACAACCAGGAAGTGGGGAAGTATAATTAGAATTGGAAAAGAGAAGCCTGTTGGAGGCATAATGCTTAGAAGTACACAGTGACCATGCATTTTGTACTGACTCACAAAGTACTGACATTGAAAAAGCATTTTTCTCTTACCTAAGGAATACAAAGAAAGAGTGATATAGGAAAAAGAAGAGCACAGGGAGATCAATTAAAAACTGATCCTGTATGGGGCAAAGAATAAAAAATAAAAAATAAAATTATTATTATAGTTAAAAAAAAAAACTGATTCTGTAGAAGTTATTTTGTCTTCACTTTCTTACGTCTGCTTCTAATTAATTTCACCAGATGTTCATAGAGAAAATGACCCAGCATCCTAACTAATCTCAACTAATATTTATTGCATAAATACTATTCTTTGGTCCATTATCTTCATAAGATTATGATCCATTTAAAAGTATAAAAACAGTCGAGAACTGACCAAAATTATACATAAGCATTTTTAATGTTTGTTTTGGTGAGCAATAAGTAAGCAATGTGCTTTCCTAAAGAGAATGAAATCTTGCTAATTAATTAGGAAACTCAGAAGTATTTTGAACTTGTAATGATAGTTCTTACATCTACCAAATGTAGGATTTAGATAAGACATGAAACTGTTCTTCAGGAAATGAATATTATTCTTCCAGCAAAATTGTCAGGCTTCAATTTTTTATGACTTCCTTGGGTATTTTGGGAAATGATTTTTAGATTTTCTAAAATATTTTAACCTTTATTCAAATGAAAAGGCAGCATGAGAAATAATTCCCTTTCTAGCATTCCTTATAGAAAGGCTAGAGCTTTGTTTTTATGGTTGTTGCTACTAAACAGTTTTAGGAAAGATCATGAAATAGTGAGGTCTTTATTGATGCATTTTATATAATGTGTGACTATCATGATACTATACAGACTGTTACCAGATACATCTAGCAAAATGCTGCCTGTTTGAACTTTGTAACATTTCTCACGAGAGATCTGAAAGCAGAGCTGATGCTTGCTCTTTTGTGTAGCTTAGAGTTTGTAAAGGAAAAACAGCAGCAATGCTTTTTGATTATCTGTGCTATTTCCAACCTTACTAAACTATGTCCCATGGTTAAGCAAATTTAGGAACAACTGAAATTTATTTAAAAAACATTTTTGATCAGTAGAATAAATTCAATGTCTTATATTCTGTGTTATGTCTTGTGATATTTTTGAGTTTATGTGGACATTTTTTCCTAGTTCACGCTGTCCTATATCAACTATACCTAAATGTCTCCATATTCACTGTGTGACATAAAATGCTAAATGCCAGTACTTTTCCTCATGAAGTATTGTATTTTAGCTTTGAGTGCCTTGAGAAATATCGACAGACTGAAACGTGTATAAAAGACAGGTTTCAAATATATTTTTAAAAATAGTTGTCAATTGAAACAAATTAATGTTCCAGTTTTCTCCCACCAAGAAACTTGCCCCATATAAAAAAAGTTCGTCAGTAAATATGTGGAAAGATCAAATGAAAAATGTTTATTTTGAGAGGATGTACCTAATAAATACTATTTGTCAGCATCTTTTCTTTATCTTTTCTTGCTTGACTAAGATGGTGATAATTTCTGCAATCTATGAAGAGCCCTTGGGATTTATTCCTAAAAGACTGTGTTTTTCAGGCATGCTGAATTCTCTTCTGTTTTTATCTAAATTTGTGAAGCCACTCCACTGTAAAGTATGACGACATAATTTAGAAACCACAGTGATTAATCCCAGTATTGACTTGAACTAATTAATAACTTTTAAAAAACAGAATACTATTTTCCAGAGAAAGAGCTATTCTTTTAGTGATAATATGTTGGTAGCTAAATTGCAAGGAGTAACTATAAAATAAAGCATCAACAAACATGGTTGGTACTCTTTACCCATTGTTTGTTGTCCAGGGTTTCTGGAAAAAATAGTGGTTTGATACATTTCTTTGGCTTTGAACAAAATAACACTCTAAGGTTGAGTACTTTCTCCTTCTTTGTAGTTCACTATTCATAGGGTTTTAAATTATAGCTAAAATGCATATGTCTTCTTTGTGTAAGGAAAAGTAAATGGAATTTTCAAATTTGAAGATTTTATTTCATATATAAAAATGGCACTTTGGATCGAAGATTTTCTCTGACGTTTTTAATTTTTATCTCTTCTAAATTGTATTGATCCTATTGAATTTTACTTTTAAGACATTGATTTATTTTTCATTGTTAACAGTGTCAGTGGCCTCTAAATGATTTTTGAAATGATATTTAGAAATCATTTAGAAATGACATAAAACTAAACTATGAATTTTTAGTGATAAACTCCCTGAAAGTGTATTCCTTTACCCAACTTCATAAGAATTAAGTCAAATCAATTTTTTAAAAAGGTATTTTAAAAAAGAGTTCTTGTGTGTACATTAGAAAAGCTTCATGTAGTAAAAGGTACCTGGATTGAGACATAAAAGTTGATAACTAGGGTAGGCAAAGAGGAGAGAGGCAAGCTCTCTAGATAAAGAATAGCATAGGCAACAGTGTAAAGTGGAAAATGGAAGTCTTGCCAAGTGACAGTGACAATTTGAGTTTATTTAGAGCAAAAGATTGTCATTAGAAGTAGTAGGAAGTAAGACCAGGAAGTTAGGTTGGGTCCAGATCATGGAAGAACATGAATGTCGTCATGCTTGGTTTTAGACATACTTTGTTCATTCACTCATTCCTTCACAAATTTACTTACTTTCTTATTTAACCTATTTACCTGTGTATTTTCTTTCTTATTTTGCAGTGTCACTTTCTAAAGGTCTGTGCATATGGAAGTAATATGACTAACAAAGTGTTTATTAGAACAATTAATTTGGTGAAGGTATATAAGATGGTTGTGATGGGAGAAAGATCTTTCCTTACCTTGAATTATTATAATAATTGGGATGAAGCCAAAGAGCCTGATGGGAAGTGGGAGTTGTGATGTTGAGCAGGGTCATTAATCTTTCTGATCCTGTGTGGTTTTTCTATCCAGACAGTGGATATAACAAAAAATATCTTTCCTAGTTGTCTCATTGGATTGTTGTGACCAGGAATGTGATAGTATACATAAAAGTGCTTTGTAAACTATGAAGTTAGTATACATTTAGCCCGATATTACTTAAATCATTGTCAGTATTTATTGGGACACTCAGGGGTTGTCAGCCATTATAGTGATTACTAAAAGGCAGCATTGGATGTGAGAGATGTATTATATCAAGGGATATTTGATAAGTGTCAAAGATTATGCTTAGTGACTAAAAAAATTATAGAAGGTTAACTAAAATTTAAAAAAAAGTCAGGACTGGGAGTAGGTTTGGGGGTAAAAATGTTTGAGTTCAGTTCTAGGAATATTGATTGGAGGAAATAATAGTACATCTGAGTGGAAATGTCCAGTATCATTACATGTTAAAGGCTTTACTTGAGAGAAAGTTCTGGAACAAAGCAGGGTTGAAATTTAGGGTTCATTTGCATGGCAAGTTATTGAAGCTGTTGAAGTGCATTTATGAGCTCTTGGGCAGTAGGTATGGAGAAGAGAGCAGACATTTATGGGCAAAACCATGCACATAATTTGTTCCCTCACATACTCTCTCATATGTTTTGGTCCTTATTTTGAGAAGGAAAAGACACTGTCCTTTGTAACTCCCTCTTCTACGCAACCACCCACTCTTTTTTTATACTTTCCTGAAACAGCGACACTTGCTTTAGCAGAACTTCCTTGAAGGCTTTCAGAACATCAATCAGCAGAACGTGCTTTTTGTTTGTTTTGTTTTGTTATTTTATTTTATTTTATTTTATTTTATTTTATTTTATTTTATTTTATTTTATTTTATTTTATTTTATTTTATTTTATTTTCAGTTTACCTTTTTTTTTACTTTTTCAGTGATCCAAGATTCATTGTTTATGCACCACACCCAGTGCTCCATGCAATATGTGCCCTCCTTAATACCCACCACCAGGCTCACCCATCCCCCCTCCCCCCTCCCCTTCATAATCCTCAGTTTGTTTCTCAGAATGTGCTTTGTTTTTATAGGGACAAAGTATTAAAGGCGTTAACTGGCTATTTATTTTTAGTGTTGAAAGGGGGGGAAAGTCTTTTTATCTCTGGACAGATCCTTCTCCTGCTTCATTTCTTGAACTGATTTGGTGGTTCTGGCACTTAAAGTTGGCATGATAGTGAGAAAGGCTGAGAATCAATCTCCTGATGTGGCCCTGGAGACAAGATATTTATTGGAGTCCAAATCCCATAACCTGGACCATTGCAGCAGGACTATCTGGTAGGATGTGCAAGTTGTACCCTGTCACTTAAGGCCCTTGATAATCTGATCCCAGTAAGTCTTCTCTGCCTTGCCATCTACATTTCTGTATTCTGATCAAACTGTTTCCAGAACATGCCATGTACTTTTTTTAAAAAAGAGATTTTATTTATTTATTTGACAGAGAGAGAAAGATCACAAGTAGGCAGAGAGGCAGGCAGAGAGAGAGAGGGGAGCAGGCTCCCCACTGAGCAGAGAGCCCAATGTGTGACTTGATCCCAGGACCCCGAGATCATGACCTGAGCCGAAGGCAGAGGCTTAACCCACTGAGCCACCCAGGTGCCCCTGCCATGCACTTTTAAACCTCCTCCATACCTTCAACTAGGCAGTTTCCTCAGCCTTAGTAACTCCTCTGGCCATGGAAAACCACTCTTCCATCAAGGCCCAGTTCAGATGTGTCTGTGAAACCCTAGCCAGTCTGCCAAGAGGGAAATAATTGTCCCTTTCTTTGCTTCGCCAAAGTATTTTATATCAGGAGTAGATAAGAGGTCAAGCTCTAGAGTCAGATTTTATAGATTTAAATCCCAGCTCTAATTAAGTATATAACCTGCTTCCTCATCTGTAAAATGGGAGGTTTTATGAAGATTAAATAACATTCTTGTCCCTAGGCAGAATTTGTTCCTTGCTCCTCTGCCTGCGTGAGACCCCTTGGAGCTCTCCCACACTCCCACACCGTGAGTTCCGTGAATAGCGGACATCTCCGTAGCCTCAGCTTCCCAAGTACTTAGATGCTCTAGAAATGTTCAGAGTTTGGATGAACTAACTGGGAAATGAGTTGAGTGAACTAGAAATCCACAAATAGTCCCAAATCTCAGATTTTGATAAGAGCGATAGGCTAGCAACTTGCTCTCTCCCAACCATTTGCCAGCCATAGTTTTTGTTTTAAGACAAACTTAAACATTTGAAGTTTTAGTTTCATTATTTTGTCTTCTCACTTTCTGCCATAAACTCCATGCATTTAAGAGAATGAAAGAAGAGAACTAGATACTTTGCATTTGGGCTACTCATTTCCTGATCTCTGTACTAGGAGACTCTCTTTGGTACTGATCATATTTTCTATCGATAAGAGGAATCTTAATGATCTGTACACATTTCATTCCATAATTTTCCTTTCAGCAAGTTCTTAGAAAATGACTTAGAAGTAGATTATTATTTTAATTTCTTGGGGGTAAAAGTGTGTTCTACATCCTCAGTAGCATATATTTTAAGATAAGTATATAGACTATATAGATTTTAAGGTAAATGCTTCTCTAGTTAGAAAACAAATTTTTAATACTTTTTAGCTGTTTGTGACCTAATGCAATAACCTTGACATTTTTGTTTTGATTAATTTTTCTGTTTTGTTAACCACAGAAGTTGATTATAGATTTCTATTTGAGTTTTATGTTTTTGATATTCTTGTAAATTTTTTAAAATTTCAATTTCTAATTCATTTTTTCTCAGTTTTTTTCTATTTTTCGAATACTGCTCTTTACTATTTTCTTCCTTTTTATTTGTTCATCTTTTTCTAATTTCTTAAAGTGGAAGCTCTGGACTTTTACATGAGACATCTTTTTCTTTTTTATATATACATTAAATTTCCCCTCTAAACACTTTGTGTGTTAGTTGGCTCGGGCTGCCATAATGAAATACCACAGACTGGGTGGCTTAAACAACAGACATTTATTTCTCACCATTCTCGATACTGGGAAGTCTAAAATCAGTTCCTATTCAGTTCCTGGTAAGAGCCTTTTCCTAGTTTGCAGATGACAGCTCTCTCATTGCTGTGTCCTCTGCAAAGGAATGGGGTGGGTGGGAGCTATGGCTATTTTCTAATATCTCCTTTGGATTTATTTTTTAGGCCACAGATTATTTAGAGGCATGTGGTATAATTTTTAAAATTTTTTCTGCCATTCTGTTGATTTCTACTTGAATTGCATTGCAGCCTGAGGATATACTTTGTATGATTTTAACACTTTAAAATTTATAGTGATGTGTTTTCTGGCCCAGAATATAGTCTATCTCAATAAATGTTCCATGTACAGTTTGAAAAGAATGTGTATTCTGCTGTTTTAGGGAGGAGTGTCCTATAAATATTAATTAGGTCAAGTTGGTTGATATTGATCATGTCACTTTACTGATTTTATGTCTACCTATCTTATCAATTGCTGAGAGGGAAATGTTGAAATCTACAACTGTTATTATGGATATGTCTATAGACTATTATTATTCTATTGTTTCTCTTGGGTGTGACCACATAGTCTGTTTTTCATCTTTCTCTGTGACATCTGACCTTAGCCTAGAAGGGGCATGGGCCAGGAGGTAGGAGAGCTTCCTACCCTCTATCAATAGTAGATGCTTTTTGCTTTATATTAAAGTAGTATCCGGACCACAGCCCAGGGCCAAAGCTCATCACCACACCTGTGCCTGCCACTTATGAATAATGTGAAGGGTCTTAGGAGCAAATGCAGTTATAGATAGGCTTTCAGAACATAACATATTGATAAACAGCATAACTTCAATGTTTTTCCATTAAAACTCAGGTGAAAAGAGTTTAAGAGAAAATCTGAGCTTGTGGAGATAGCACAGTTTTACAGATAAGTAAATGATTCCCAAGATCAAGGTAAATGTTAAATAACTGGAAGAGGTTTTTGTTTGTTTTAAACTCAACTTCGTATCCTTAATAAAGATTGATTTGTATTCATTCTGAAAACATACTTGTCTGCACAAAGGAGGAATCTACCTGCCTTGGTTAAAATAGTTGCAGTGCATCCCTGTGCTAATAGTTAATGATATCTTACTAATAAATGAGTTACTTTTTTTTTTGCTTCAAATTAAAACAATTTCTTTTATCATGTTATCTTAAAGCAGTCTCTTTCTCCTCTATCAGCCTGTTGTTACAATGTGGAAATAAGGTGTGTGGAATCTTTTAGTTTATTATTAAGAGAAGCCAGAAGTCCCTAATTTCTTGAATGCCTGTAGGTTGTTATAAATTCCTATTTGTTTCTTCCATCTTCTGTCTTCTTTTAATTAAAAAATTAATGAAGATACTTTTTTAAGATTTCTTTGGCATTTAACTGCCTGGTCGTTATTCCTTTTTTGTGTATAGTTGAACACCAGGCTCATTAACAAATATAATGAACAAGGAAATGTAAGATGCTATTGGAAAGGAAAAATGTTATTAAAACATTTAGAATATGAGTTACAGTATAATCTTGAAGGTAGGGATTGTGTTTTTGCATCTGTTCCTACTGGCATGGCATAATGCCACAGACCTAGAAAGCAAGCAATAAATATTTGCTTCAAGCTGGTTTAAGTGAGTGAAATGGGAACTCTTGCTTTTTTGAAATAACTTAGTGCTATGCTCAGTATAAGCAAAATACTGATACTATTATTTTTAGTTGTCGTGAAGGCATTTTCTCTAACAAAGTATACATTTAAAGAAGAGAAAACATTCTATTTTTGTAATTGAGCTAAGTTTAAAGTTACATTATACAGACCTCAGCTTTGACTTTGGGGGCAAAAATGCACATTTAAGCCAGTTAACTGTGGGGTGTAATCCTCGGAGAAAAGGCAGAGGATTGCTTGACTTCTGTGGTATATGTTTTACTAAGATTTAAACTGTGCTCTATTTTCTGTTTTCTATCCTGCAGCTCCAGTAGTGTGGTTCTTTGCTGCTCTGCTCTGGCTCTAAGTCCAATGTGATAAAACCCACAGTTTTGCAGATTGGTATATTCCAGATTGATGATACACCTTTTCTTCTGGGCCCTCCTTGCCTTTGGTAATCCCTTCCTTTTTCCTGTCCAATTTTCTCTGTCGTTTCACCTCAGTGGGGATTTTCAAACTCATCCAGCTCTTCTCTGGTCTTCCTTGTAATTCCCACCCCCTGCTCGGTTATCTTTCCTTCTCCACATGGAAGAGTAAGGCAAATGGGGTAGACCTCTGTCAGACTTTTCCCCCTGACATATGTAAATGTCTCTGGGTTGATACCTGCTTGTGTCCCAGCCTCCTTCCTTGCAGCTCCACGGAAGAGTTCTGTCTTCCAGCTCCTCACTAATCCTTCCACCTGTGCGCTTGATCTCGGGTCTTTCCTGCCTCCTCTGGGGTTTCATACCATCAGTTGCTCCCTTTCCCGTATTTTCATCATTTTCATCCCTGTGGGCTCCTCGAATGCTCTGGCTCCTCAAATGCTCAATCTCCTCTGCTTTTTATTTACTTGATTTAACAAAAGCCTTTTCCGACTCTTCCTTCTTTTTTTTTATCAGGTATCTACCCAGAATAGACTATATTTTCTTGGTCACAGATTTACCGAAACTATGCCAAAGTCCCTGACTACAGCTTCTCTCCTTTTTTTTTTTTAAAGATTTTATTTATTTGACAGAGAGAGAGAGAGAGAGAGAGAGAGAGAGAGAGAGAGATCACAAGTAGGCTGAGAGGCAGGCAGAGAGAGAGGGGGACGCAGGCTCCCTCCTGAGCATGAAGCCCGACACAGGGCTCTATCCCAGGACCCTGAGATCATGACCCCAGCCGGAGGCAGAGGCTTTAACCCACTGAGCCACCCAGGCGCCCCTACAGCTTCTCTCGTTCTCAGGCATACTCCTCCATTCCCCAGCTTCAAGGCCTCACCTGCTTTCGCCTGGACCACCACGGGTATTTCCTAACTCATCTCCCTGCCCCCAGTCTTCCCTTTTCTAGTTTATCTTTCCCACTTTTGCAGAGTGATCTTTTAAAATACAGATATGATCATATTACCCCTCTCTCCTTAAAGTCCTCAGAGGCTCAACATTGCCCTTGGGTATAAATTCACAGGAGGATATCTGAGGGTCCTAATGACTTGACCTCCGGCCCTCCAGTCTTACGTGCTATTGGTCTGTTCTTAAGTCCTACCTGTAGTTCCAAAAGCAGTGTGCTATTTCACAGTTCAGAGTCTTTTTATGTTCTGAGTCCTCTAGTGGAATAACTTTCTCTTGTATTGCTAGTGATCTTCTACTGATCCTTCAGAGACAGGTGTCAAGCAAGCATTCTTGCCAGGTTTTACCTGATTTCTCTCTCCTTTACTCCCAGCCTATCACCATTTTGCTACCGTGGCAGAGTTGACCATTATTCTTGGGCTTGTTATATAGTTTGTGAATACTGCTCTTATTTATTACACAACGAATTGCAAATATTTGTTTTATGTTTGCCTCCATTTCTAGACAAATCTTCTTGAGAGTAAGGACAATTTTACCAATCTGTGACTCATCTGCAGTACCTAGCATAGTGCCTTGCACACAGCAAGGACTCCACAGATGTTTGTAGAATGAGTGAATAAACCTTTGGATTAATTTTTGTATATATTGACCAGTGCTTCTTCTATAGACTCAATGTTACATTTTTAGAATTAGATAATAACTTTTGGATTGTATGTTTTTGATATCACTGTACTTGATGCTGGCTACTATGTCATACAGTTTTAGAGAGACCTAAAGAGCAGAAGGAGGAGGCATTTGTAGCTAATGACTTAATATGAGAGTTATCTGAATATCGAGGTCTTTTCCTCATGTTGCCCTGGTGTATGGTACAAGCTCATCCATTCATTCTTTCCCTAAAAAAAGTATACAAAACTAGAGAAGAAATTTCATGATTTTATGATTATTTTTCTCCCTGCTCCCAATCTCCCTCACTATCTCCACAGAACTGCCAGAGAACCCCATCTGAAATATAGATCTGATGATTGACTCCTCTGTTCATGACTCTTGAGTTCTTCCTTTCCTTTCTCCTACACTTTGTCACTTCCATAGCCTCCCACTTTACCAAATGTAAGCTCTCGTTCTTAGGTGGACTTCTTTTGAAAGTTTGTTGTCACTCACAGACTGTTCAATGTCCCTTTTGCACCTGCGGGTGATAACACTCACTATTCTCTCTTCCAAGCATATTGTTCCAGAGGATAAATATAACAACACATTGGTAATGTTTATGTTAATGAGCCAGTCTTCATCAAGCATCTGCTGCACAGGCACAGAAACAGATAAGTGGTTTTAGTTTTTGGCTGCCAGGGGGACAGAAGGGTTGCCACAACAAACTCAGCAAACAACCCCAAAAGTCCCTAAGAAGCACAAACTCCTGCTGCTGGAAAATCAAAATTAGTAAAGGGTTTTGCATTTTTGATGCTTGATCTTAGCTTTGTCCCCTACATCCTTGTGGAGAGATTGGACTATTTTCTACAGCAACTGAGCCATCTTTTGATCTTTAGAAGAATACGTTTGAGAGTCACTTAGCTTTTGAAGGAATTTGAAATCTTTCTGGTTGCTTTGTGGTGGATTTGGATTGTGGTCTCCTGGAAGCTTGGTTTTTTGACTGACACTCGTAAGGTTGGCTCCAAAGAAACCCAGCATCCTCTTTGCCCTGGCGCCACTGGGCCCCGCCACCCTCCTCCCCCCGCCACTCCTTCTTCCTCACCCTTCCTTCTCTGCCACTTCTCTATCCCTCACTTGAACGGGCTGCCAGAGTTCACAGACAGCTGGGCAGAGAGTGGCTAAATCTGCCCAGCTGCCCGGGAAGCTTGGCGGCCAGGCTGAGGGAAGGAAGCATCGGCTCTCTTTGAAGGTTGGCTGCCAGTGAATCTCAGGCAGCTGGACTTCAAAGGGGGGACCGCTGGGCTTTCCCTCCTGTCTAGGCAGGTCATTCCACAGCACTGTGCTTCCGGTGTTGGCATAGTGGCTTTCAAGTTCCCCTTCAATTAAAAAGCTGAATGGAAGGCTGCACTTGTGTTCACATTTGTGTTTCTTATGTGATATAAACGGTCTAAGATCCTCACCCCTCTTACGCCATGCTTAAGAGTGAAGATGGAGGGGAAGGGTAACGTCGCACAAAGGGCAGCTAAGGAGATTCCCAGCCGTTAGCGGGATTTCCTCATTGCCGGTTGTAACTTGTGCTATTTACAAAGTTCTAAATTACTTTAAGGACTCTTTGTCTGATCTTCGCAAGTAAAGAATCTTGGCTTATGGGTTTGTTGAGTAGTGACCTAAAACCGGGTCTTGTTGTGACGGCGGTTTTATGTATTTTCAGAAACTGGTGTAGTGCTCACTTACTACGCGACACTCTCTTGTTCTACTTCCCCGCTTTCCACTTGCAAATTTCTTTGGTTGTTGGGGTGGGGGGAGGACTGGCCTCTTGAGGAAAAAGCAAAGGTGCTGCACAAAGTCCAGGCCTTTGTTGCTAAAGTCAGAAGAGCTGTGAGTATGTACGTATAGAGTGGGGGACAGGAGTGCAGGCGCTGACGCCAGATGCCCGAGTTCAAATCTTGGCTCCCACTTAGTGACCACATGACTTGGGCAACTAACCTCACCTTTCTGTACTGCCGTGTCCTTCTGGAAAGTGGGGATAATAACAGTATTTATCTCATAAGGCCATTGGAAGATTTAAGGGGTTAATACATAGCATGCACTTAGGACCGTATCTAGTCCACAGTAAATGTTAGCTGTTATTATCATGTATCCGATCCCATTGACTGGGACTAGAGTGGGGGTGAAAAATGACTGGTTTATAATTTTTACCCCCCCATTATAGATTAAAGATGGCTAGCTTCTGCCTTAGATGGAATTTGCAATAGAGTTTTCCCCCCCAGAAATCCCTAAGAGTGTTTAAAAAATGTATTATGTATTTTGAAGGAGAAAAGTTATTTCATGTTATCTACTTCCCATCCCCCGTCCCCGCACTGCCTTTCTCGGGGGTACTAGGAGATGCAGTTCATTTAGGACCATTACTATAATAATCTGTACAAATCCCAAAGAAGTCTGGTAAAACATGACAGCATACATATGTGTATATCCACTTTAACACGTAAATATAAAAATATGTGAACATATAAATAAAAAGAGGTGATTTAGTGAAGAGTACAATTTCTGGAGTTAGAATCAGGGTTTAAATTTTTGCTTGACAATATACTAGTCATATGTCTTTCAGTAAGTCACCTTGTTAGCCTCAGTTTTCTTGTTTGTGAAGTGAGGTAATTACATACATCTCAGGAGGCTTGTTCTGTGGATGAAATTAGAAAATGTATGTTTTACTGCACCAAGTAGCAGCATTTTCAGTAAATGTACGTGTCGTTATTGCCACCGCCATTAGTGTTCCAAATTAAATTACTGTTGAATCACAAGGAAGCCTTTACTTTATGGAACAGTGGTTGCCTTTTCCTAAGATTTTTTTTCTCTTTAGATCAGAGGCCAGCAAACTGTGGATCAAATCCAGCCTGCCATCTCTTTTTTAAATAAAGTTTTATTGGAACACAGCCTCATCCATTTATGTGGTGTCTATGGCTGCTTTCACCCCACAACAGCAGAAACCAATAATTACAACAGAGACCTGTAGTCATCAAAGCCTAAAATATTTACTGTGTGGCCTTTTCCAGAAAAAGTTTACTAACTCTTGTTCTAGATACTGTTTATCCCCAATTAAGGTCCAGAGAATGTTAGTTCTCTCAGTAAGTACTATCTGCATTAAAAAAAATTCCATGGTCAAATAAGCATCAGAAATGTTAGAGAGGTTGAGTTATTCTAGGACCGCTATTTAAAAGACTCTGGCTTTTAATACACTTAACGTGCATTGTGAATTTCCAAGACAAGGGCATGGTTTGCAAATAAACTCTATTTTCCCAGGCTGCTTTGGCCCCCATCCCCACACCCACCCACCCCTGGAGAGGATGATGTTACACAAAACATCTTCTGGGAAACCCTGCTTTTAGACTGTTTCTGGAAGGACTTTTTTTCTTGAATCATTCTTCTTGGTGATTTAGGTGATATCCTCATTTGGAAACCTACAGAATATCACCTTGTTCCCCCCCCCCCCACCGTAAAAAGTGTACTTTGCTTAAAATCGGAACAGTAAAATAGATATTTAAATGTTCGAATCAGATAATATCCCCATCTTTAAATGATCCTGTATGATGTCTCAAGATTATAAATGGAATCTCAAAGTCCAGAGTTTCATTTTATTCCTTCTTCAGATTCCAAAAGCTTGGGTTTTCTGTAGGGCTTTAGCATTTTTTTTTTCCCCCGCATCCAGCTTTCTGAAGCATAAATCTAGAGTGCCTAACTGGTATACCAACTGATTCAGCTAGGGTTTATAGGAAGGGAGATTAATGTGAAGGTAACTTGTGCCTTAGCCATAAGGGGTTTGTTTTATAGACTAAAGTAAACACCTTGAATTTCAAGTTGCAAGCACACGGGGAGCCAGAAGATTCCAGAGCAGTGGCGTCATATGCAGCCTGTGACTCACACATCTCAGTGGCTGAGCCTTCTCCTGCAGCTGCAGCTTCCAGCTGGTCATCAGATAGAGCCCTAGGTAGTCACACACTGCAGTCACCTGGCTTCAGATGACCCAACAGGCATGTAATTGCAACATTGTCTAGTTATGAATGAAGGCTGGCTATCTCTTTGCCAAACACAGTTGGAAAATAAATGCTAAGTCATACCTGTTTTCTGAAATCACAGTGGTTCCAACAGTGAGACTGGACTAAGAGTAGAGAACTGGAGAGAGAGTTCCGCTCTGATCATAAATGTTCACACTCACCCATTCTGTCTCTGTCTCTCTCTCTCACTTATAAGTTTCCCCATTAAGGCAGAGGCCAGATCCTAGTCATTTTGATGCCCTCTAAACCTGGCTTATAGTTGATGCAGTAAAAGTTTTATATAAGAATTAGAGGTCTTATGTGTGTCTACCCCTTTTCCAACTTGCAAATCATTTCAAGAACATTCCTTGTGGTCTCTTCATTTATGTATTTCATTGTTGTGTGTATAATAGGTCCTCAGTAAATGTGGTTCCCACTGTAAATGTGGATTCTGAAAGTTTCATTTTCACACTTTTATTTTATGGGGGATGATGAATAGACTTTTCGGAAAACTTTGTCAGATTATTATTGTCTTTTGGCTTTAAATTATTTCTTTTAAACAAGGGGAGGGAGGGAAGGAAAGAGAGAAGGAAGGAATGAGGGAAGGGAAAACATCTTGGCTGGAGCATAATTATCTTTTTAAAAAAAGTTAGAAACTTGGAAAACTATCAACTTAGTATGAAATATATTATTCCCTTGAAACATACTCAAAAGTTCCGAGTTTCATTTGCTATATTTATTAAGTCTGTTCCTCTTCTAAGCACCATGATATGTGATGTATAACATATTATACTGTTCTAAAACTCATTGGCGTTCTTGGAGTTCAGATGTGCCTGGGAAAGAAAGAATCTGAGGCTGACCTACTTGAAAGAAAGGATTGGAAATGTGGGGAAAGAGCTTTTATCTAGTACAATAAAGAAAAGCAACTTAAACACAGTCCTCCCTTCCACATCCTTGGAGAATGAGCTGTTTCTAAGCATTCTCTTCTCTCACTGCAACATTGTCTGCTGGAATCATCTTATTCGGTGTCCAAGATTATATACAAGAATGGCTGCAACTGGTTGGAACCAGACTACAACTACCCAGAGACAGGGGTGATTCCAAGTGACCACAGCAAAGATTAAGAAAATTGCTAGAGAGAATTCTTGCTGTCACAGGCAGGTACAGAAAGGCAAGAGAGGAGCACAGTGATCATGTCAAGTACAACTACATGATAAAGCTGAATAAATATTAACTACTGGATTTCAGGACTAGTTTATGATGGATAATATTTGGTAGCATGCTGAGGTAGGGGAGAGAGAATCAACCTTCTTTAAAATTTATGCTCCTATAGCATCATTTGACTTAAAATAGTGCCAAACACATATAATGTTTACTATCAGGTTTACTGTCAGGTACTGTTCACATCCTTTATGTGTTATATTAGTTACATGTTATATTAGTAGTAACAAACTACTCTAAAACTTAGTAACTTAAACAATAAACATTTCTTGTTTCTCACTGTTCCGTGGGTCAGTTGGGCAATACTTGTGGTCTGAAATGGCTGGGCTGATTTCTCCTGTGTTCTCAGTTGCATCTACAGTTAACTAACAGCTGGATGGTGTAGGATGTCCTCACCCACATGTCTGGCTGTTGGCTAGATGTCAGCTGGTGCTATGGGGATGACTGGGCACGTCTCTGATCATCCAGGGAGCTAGTCCGTGATTTTTCACACGATGGCTGGGTTCCAAAAACAGCAAGAGAACAAGTTCCAGTGTATATGCCTTTACAGTTCTCTGCTTGTGTCTTGTTTGCTAGTGTCCTCTATTAGACTTCTCCAAGAAGCAGATGCTAAGGCAGCCTTAGATGTGCAAGGGATCTAGTGCCAAAACTCCCAGAAGGGAAAAAGTGAGTGGGGGAGCCAGATGAGGAGGCTAGAGAGTACCAGATGGTGATACAGGTCCGACTCCTGTGGAAGAAAGAGGGAAGGAAGGGGGGAATTAGGGTTGGCTAGGAAGAATCTCAGACAGCAACACAGTTCTAAGAAAGTTTTGGCTAGGCCAGTGGGAAGTCCTTCTGCCAGAATCACCTTTTAAGGCTGTATTAATCTGCTCAGGCTATGCCCTGTCATTCATCACAGCAGCTACAATTGGGACTACTACTTGATTAAGTCTATAGTCAGCAATCCCTTTGTGGAAGGACTGGAGAATTATTGCTCCACTGCGTAGCACTGTCCTTTTTCTGAGGATTCTGGCTACCTCTCTAGTCAGTAGGCTCCTGATCTGAAAGTAGGCTTAGATATGGGAATAGAACAAGGGACCATGACTTTTTATTGGGGTGACCACCTTCAGCCTCCTCCTCTTCCATTCATCTCTCTTTTTGATGGTAGAGATCAAGCATTACCTTTGTTGTCTGCCCATCCCTTGTGCCCCTAGGAATGCTATATTCTGTCAACCTTCTCCACAACTCCCTGCACATCAAGCCCCCCTTGCCTGCCTTTCTGACTTTGCCAGTCATTATACTTTACATTATAGTAATTGCAGCCTTTTGGCTTCTAGTAATTAAGCACTGCAGTCTGGCTATTAGTAATTTGGGCCTCATCATCCCTGTGTATGTTAATTTTAATGGTCTGGCTCCGTGACATTAGCCCTGGGCTGCAGAGGAGAACTGCCATTGAACTTCTTGGTGATGCTGGCTCTCTCCCCTGTGCTTGCTGATGTTCCCTATAAATGGTGGTTCTTCTGGGCTCTCCCATGAAAAATAATAATCTGCTTTTTCTGTCCTGACACAGTATATTCATTCCAGTATGTCCACTTCCCCAGGCCTTCTTATTTCCTCTGCTGGGACGATCAGGGTGTTTTTATTTTACTCAACACTGGCCATCACTTTTCCAGGCCTCTAACAGCATCCTAGCAGCTTGTTTGCCCCATCCTCTGGGTTCCTTTTCCAGAAATCTTCCCCTGCCCCAAATCAGGGAATCCTGGTTATCTAGTCTTATATCGAAGCCCCCTTGATTAAGCATCCTCACATTTTAAATTCAGGTCATGTCATGGCTCCTCCCAGTAGTTGCTAGCTAATTTTTGCATTCTTGTGGTGTGTAATCTCTTCTCCTTTCAGCCACCGCACCCCCTCTGCCCCCCAGCTGAGTCATCCTGGGATTCAACTCTAGTTATTAGCTAGCAGCCAGGAGAGGAGGAGGTAGGGAAAGACCCTTATGGGGGAGGGGCAGTTTTACCATTTTCTAGCACAAAGGACGTTCTAGCTCTTCCTAGGGCAAGAGTTGGCCACCACTCTAAGCTGTGGACAGCCATCCAAATATCCTATCCTTATGTTTCAGGGCCTCAGGTTTTCCCAGCTAGAACCCTGACCTTAGAATAACAGGCCTGCCTTGGTTGAGCCTTTAAATGTCTCTGGAGCTCTATAAATCTACCGACCAGATCGCTTTTGTCTGTCGCTCAGCTCTGTTTGTTCTCCCACTGCAGGAGATGAGGGCCTCTTCAAAAAGTTCTAAAGTTGGCCCTCTGGCTCTCCCACATAGTCTTTAACTGTTAATGGGCCTCAGTTTCTCATTATCCCTCTGTAGGGTGTCAGGACAACTTAGCAGTAGCCAGCCAACGCTATTATCTTTGTAGGCATTGCACCTCCCGTCTCTTTTAAATTCCTAAAACATTGTACCCACAAGGACATTCCCCTATACCAGGAAGTTTTCCCAGGTCACGTTTAATGAAATCTGTAGCACTTGAACCAGTACCAAATGCTGCACCTCATAGTCCACTTAGAACAATGTCCTCTCTACCTGTCAGGCAATGAATGAACTAGTCCCACATTGTTATCTTACCCGGATGTTATTGGATCCCTCATGGCAGTACTCATGTTAGTCTGGGTCCTCCAAAAACAGACACCAAGATCAGGATTAAACATGTGAGATTTACTGGGGAAAGGCCTGAGAGGTAGCGGGGAGGGAGCTGAGAAGTCTGGAAAGAGAGCATGATGCAGGTCATACCTCTGTGAAAGGAAAGAAAGAAGCATTAAATGTTCATCTGCGGATGAATGGATAAATAGAATGTGAAACATTTATACAGTGGAATATTTTATTTGGCAATAAAAAGAAATAAAGTACTGATACATATCTACACTGTAGATGAACCTCAGAAACATTATCTAAGTGAAAGAAGCCAGTCACAAAAGATAGCTTATTGTGTAATTTCATTTATATGAAATGATGAAATGTTCAGATAGGCAAATATACAAAAACAAACTAGAGTAGCAGTTGCTTGGGGCTGAGAGATTAGGGGGAAATGGAGAGTGATTGCTAATGTGTATGGGGTTTCTTTTTGGGGGTGATGGAAATGGACTAAAATTGATTATGGCGATGGTTGCCCAAGTCTCTGGAAATACTAAAATCAGTGAACTACATACTTTAGGTAGGCAAATTCCATGGTATGTGAATTATATCTCAATAAAACTGTCATAGTGGAAGAAAAGAAAAAAGAGGGCTGTGCAGAAAGACTCTTAGACTGTAGCACAATGTCAAGAAAGTTTCATTCAGATTGGCTGGGAGCAGTCCTTGGAAAGCCCGGCCAAGTCACAGAGGCAGGGCGAGTGGCAGTGAGTTATGCTTGTTACCGTGCGAGATGTGACAGGCACATTTTCACAGCTGCGTGACCTATATGCCCAAACAAGTCACATGTCCATACCCAGAACCCAGGTTTTGTTTGTTTTTAAAGATTTTATTTATTTGACAGAGAGAGCGAGGGAGCAAGTGAGTACAAGCAGGGGGAACAGCAGGCAAAGGGAGAAGCAGGCTCCCCAGTGAGCAGGCAGCCTGATGTGGGGCTTGATCCTAGGACCCTGGGATCATGACCTGAGCTGAAGGCAGACGCTTAATGACTGAGCCACCCAGGTGCCCCTGGAACCCAGGTTTTGAGAAGTAAATGACACATCTTGATGAAAAGAACAGCATGGTTATATTGCAAAGACATGTGCCACGCTTGCGTCAACTCATTAAATTCTTTCCATTAAATTTTTCTCTATTTTCAGCCCAGCAATTCATTTAAATTCCCTCATTTAAAATAGTTTATGCCACTGTCTCTATTAGTTACAAAACATATTTTGGTCATTTGAGGGCTGTCATTCCTCTTGCATTGATCAACACACACTAGAACCATGGAGATACTGGAATCGAGGCAGCCCCTGGATGTCAACTCACTGACCATCAGTAGTGCCCCAGAATGTTTGGATTATGTTTAGGATTTGGGGAATGGTATATTTAAGACTTTGTGGAAGATGTCGTATTTTTCTATAAGAATTTGGCAGACTGCATTAGAGAAGAAAAGCTAGAATTAGTCCGCATAGCCACAGAAGACAGGACCAGGAGTCATAAGTAGATATTGGAATTCTAGGAAGGAGTCTTGGACCCAGTTTAAGAAAAGTGTTCCCAGTTAGAGCCACCCAGAAATGGACTGATGTTGCTTGTAAGGTAACGAGTTCTGTGCTGCCAGAGGCTCTTGGCCATCTGCTAAGAAAGGATCAAGGGACAATTTTACCAATTGGAGTTTATATGGTATGATCTCAGGAGAGGGTCCTTAAACTCTAGCATTTGTGCTTGCATTTTCCGTCACTATGAATCTGTGAGACTTGATACTCTCCAAATCATAACTGAAGGCCCTCCTAAGAATAGGAAACCTATATAAAGGAGTTAATAATCCCAGCTTCCCTGAAGAACGATGTTCTTTGCTTGGGATGATCATAAAATCAGTTAAAGGAAAAGTTGCAGTTTTCGATTTCCCAAGTTATGCCAGAAGTGTTTTTAGTTAGGTTGACGCTGTTTCCAGAGTGTAAGGGTGTTTGTCATCATGACTGTCCAGGTGTTGCTATTTTATGCACGTTGAAGATCACCTTTGGCTCTCATTGTATTTCATTAGAATAAACTTTTGTTATTGGTTAAAGTGAACTTAATAATTGAAGAGCACTTTTGACATAAAACCTGTGAGCTGTTCATCTGAAGTGAGGACATTTTGCCTTTTTATTTTATTAGGTCCTTTTATTTATTTGTTTTTACTTTATTTTTTTCAGTGATCCAAGATTCATTGTTTATGCACCACACCCAGTGCTCCATGTAATACGTTAGGTCATTAGGTCCTTTTTTTTTTTTTTTTTTAAAGATTTTGTTTATTTATTTGACAGAGAGAGAGAGAGATCACAAGTAGTCAGAGGCAGGCAGAGAGAGAGAGAGAGAGGAGGAAGCAGGCTTCCCGCTGAGCAGGGAGCCCACTGCGGGCCTCAATCCCAGGACCCTGAGATCATGACCTGAGCCGAAGGCAGAGGCTTTAACCCACTGAACCACCCAGGTGCCCTCATTAGGTCCTTTTAAAAGAGGAAATGATTTAGGTTATTTTGAGTGCAATCTCTCTTGAAATCTTAATTATTAATATGCAGCCATTTGTTACTCTAAAGGAGTGTTGCACTGGCATGTCAATTGCTATGGCAGCAGGAACCAGAAAGGCAGGTGGGGTTTGTTTTGTGGCATATATTCACACATTTTGCATTATAAATAATGAATTGTAAAAATTTCAAAACACCCAACCTCCACTATGGTGGCCCTTTAAATAAAGTAGTACCTAAGTGAGGAGTCATAAAAGTGGGCAGATGAATATTTGGTAAAGTTCTTCCTTACTAGATTAAAGCAAAATGACCCGTAGTCATAATCCATTATTCCCGTTCAGTTCCTTGTATTACAGTTATACTGTCACCTGTTAGATCCAGCGCTCTTTCTTTGCTTGAGTACCAGATGGCTGTATGCCTTTAAATCCTAGAATCCCACTCAGGGCAGTAAAAAGAGGAAGCAAGACCAGTTTAGGGAACAGCAGATTCGCAGCCTCATCTCACCCCTTCTGTGAGCAACAAGGATGAGAATTAGACAATCACAGGGAAAAACCTGCTTGCCACAGGGCTCATGCTGAAGTTTATATGATTTGATTCTTTTGGATTCTATACCTCTTAAGGTTCTTTATCCTACTTTACTGGTATATGTGTATATACACACACCTGTGTGTATGTGTGTATTTATGTGTTCAAATGTTGGCATTCAAAATCTGTTCTGCCCTATTAATAAAAAAAGTACATATTGGTCAGTTTGTTGAATTATAAAATACTATATATACTAGTTTTTATCTTTTCTTTAAGAATCACAGAGCTTTCAGTGACCCTAGAACTCATCTGGCACAATCCATTTATTTTACAGCAGACAGACTTGTGATCTGGAGAGACTAATTTGTCCCTAGGCACACTGCTAGTTTTTATTGAACGAAGTCTAGATTTTCTATCTCCTGGTCCTGGCCCAGTTTTACTATCCTGCACTGCCTTACCATTCCTTAAATGACTAGTCTTTCCTTCTGTTTAGATGTGTATATATATTTATGAGCATTAAAAATAAAACATTTAAAACAAATAAACAAAAAACTAAATTAATTTCACTGACTGGCCAAATATAAGTAACAGACCTTCTGAAAGATACCATATTGGGAGCAGCTTACCAAAAAGTCTATCTAGAGTTTAGTAGTTGATGACTTGGTAAAATATGACCAAGTGGCAGATTTTCCTAATTGAGTTTGGTAGCAGAGTTTTGTTTTTCTGAGGAGCAAAATATTCCCAGTCTATTCTCCACATGTGTCCAGAATGATCGTTTTAAAATAAGCAAAGCTAGTCACGTTCTCCTCTGAGTAACTGCCATTAAGCAGCTCCCTTTTGCCTTCAGGGTGAAAACTAAGCCCTGAACGTGGCTACAAGGTTCCTGGTGATCGAGACCTTGCTCACACCATCCCCCCACCTCTCCTTTCCCTGCAGTCCTGGTTAGCTTCTTTTGGTTCTTGGACTGCAACTAGCTCTTTTACCTTAATGCACGTTAGCTTTCTGTTGCTTCGTAACAAATCACACTATTTAGTGCCTTAAAAAAAAACCACCCAATTTATTATTTCACAATTTCTGTAGGTAAGATGCCTGGCATGGTGTGGTGGGATTCTCTTCTTAGGGTCTCATCGAGCTAAAATCAAGCTGTCAGCCAAGGCTGTGGCTCTCCTCAGAGGCTCAGGGCCCTCCCTCAGATGCACTGGTTACTGGCAGCATACAGATCCCCATTTCCCTGACACATCTTTAGAGTCAACAGCAGCGTGTCCAACTCTTTGATCCTTCCAGTCTCTCTGACTTACTCTCTGTCGCGTCTCTGCGGCTTCCTCTTCTGTCCTCAGCCAGGAGAAAGTTCTGCTTTCAGGGTCTCATGTGACTACTTCAGCCCCACCTGAATAATCCAAGCTAATCTCCCTCTTTGAAGGTTAACTAGCTAATAAACTTAGCTATACCTGCAGCGTCCCCTTTGCCATGTAGAGTGACATGTTTATGGGCATGACACCAGGAGATAGAGGTCATGGGAGTCAAAATTCTGCTTACTACAACACAGTATCCTGTGACTGGAATACTCATGCTTACCTCTGCATCCTGCTCCATCATCTGCTAACTCGTGCTTTCATCCACTGGGTCTCAGGATTTCTCCCCCCCACAACTCCCTCATGTTTGGGATTAGGCACCTCTCTTCAGTGGTCACTTACTACTCTTCACGTCCCCATCCTACGACTTGTCACTTCTTACGCTTACCCATTCTTTCAGGGGACTGTCAACTCTCTAAGGAGAAAAGTCATGTTTATCTTGGCACATTTTTGCTTCCCTGTTTAACCTTGTGTCTGTCATACAGTTGATGCCCAATTAAAAGAGAAGTTGAATCAGTAAATTAGTTGTACCCATGAAAGGTGGAAGCATGAGCAACATGTTTAATACAAATTTCTAAGACTATCAGAGGAAGAGAAAGGACAAATTTAACTCAAGATATACAAATTATTAAAAACAAAAACAAACAAAAACCCAGACTGCTTTTGTGAGGTAATAAGGTGCTCCTCCTTACTGGAAACTTTTAGGTAGAAGCTCACAGACAGGGGGTCAGGGATATTGGTGGGAGGCTAATGGACATGAGCTGTGTTTTGTGACTCCTTGTTAGGGTTGATTTAAGACCGAGGGAGATGGAGTCACTTGTATTCCTATCACTGTGGCTCCCAGGAGAAACATCCATGCTGTTATCACTAGCAGTGTCCCTTGTCCATTCACTGGAATTATCCAGCCTGGTGGAGCTGGGATAGCTGACTCCACAGTATTTTGCCTGTGCTGGTTACTGAATCATAACTGAGTGACAAGATCAGTATAGTAGAGTTACTTTTTTAAGTCATTAACTGTGAAGAAGCAACACTGGAAGTAAAAAGACTATTCACATGTCACTAGAGAAGGAGTATTGTGCAATGTTTAAGAGTGGGCCTTTTGGTTCAGACACCCAGCTGTACCACTTAACTAGCTGTGTGACCTTAACTCAGGTACTTAAGTCTTTGTGGTTCAGTTCCCTAATCTGTAAAACGCAGATGATAATAGTAGAACCGAACTTGTAGAGTGATTGAGAGAATTAAGCAGACAAGATAATAAAGGGTAGGTGCATAAGGTATGATTAGCATTGTGTCAGGGTCAGCTCTTCCCCTCTCTGCCCCACAGCAACATAATCCTACAGGCACATTAAAGAGAGTTCAAGACCTACAACCACATGCACAGTGTCTGGCATATACTAGGAATACAATGAGGCTTGAACTCACAATGCTGATATCAAGAGTCACATGCTTTACTGGCTGAGTCAGCCAGGAAACCCTACAATGATGTTTTTTATTTAAAAAATATGTTCACTTACTATTTTTATTCATATTTTTCATTTTTATTTTATTCATACTTACCATAGGAAATGGTCTCAAGAACTTTATGCTCTCAGAACTAAATACTATGTCAATCTTGTGTTGCTCAGAGCTCGCTAAGGCAGTCTGAAAAATGAGACTTAATCTCTTTTTCATTATTAAAGCAAATGGGTGTTTTAAGAAACCTTTTGAATTATTTTCCAGAATAAAGAAAACTATAGTCAAGTAAAATTCATATTTTACATATATCATTTTCTGGATGATAAAGTAAAATACTCCTGCCACAAAAAAGTTCTCATTTGAATTCAGATGAGATTTTAACACTTTGCTTATCTTTCAAACAGGTTCATCCTAAATTCCACTATAAACAGGCTCACGACCCAGGCACAGACACTTCTTGCGTGGCTTTTTCCTATGATGGTAATGTCCTTGCCTCTCGTGGAGGTAGGTTAGAAACATTCTTTTGGATGTGTTTCTGTGTTTAAAAATGATCATAATTAACTCTTAACAAATGTTACATTAATACTATAACAGTAAAGCTATCTGTGCTTTTAACCTTTGCCAGTCTGACTTTTTTTTTCATTAAAATGCATTTCTAACTTGGCAATATTATTTTCTTAAAAGGTATTGAGTAAAATTTAGAAAATGTACAGTTTGAACACTGTACCTCAATTCAATTAAAAAAAAAAAAGAGTTGTGTACCAGGGTGTTGTTTTTTAAATACATAGTTCTCTATTTAACCACATTTCGTATGGTTGAATGGGATTTTTCATGGTGAATCTTCCTCACATGGATGAGCTATTTCTATTCTCACAAGAGAATAGAAAGGGCAGTTTATAAGCAGAGCGTTATAGGAAGTATGGGCTATGACTGAGGATCTTCCTGTAGGCCCATTTGTGGGGAGGGAAAAGAAACAGTAGAGTAGGAGCCATTACAGATGGCTTTAAATATTACATAGACGATTTAGTTTTTATTCTGTAGGCCATGTTAATATAGCAACACTACATTCAGTCAGTCATTCACTCACCCAACTGCCCTATGTTGAGCAACTACTCTGAGCAAGCATTGTGGTGGGTGCTGGGTCTAAACCGTGAACACCATAGACAGAGTTCCTTTCCTGAAAGAATGTGCAACCTGGTGTAGAGGGTAGTGGGAGTGAGGAAGAGATGGAGAGTCTTGGCCCAGCTTTCGCTCAATTCAGCCATTCCGTGTCTGTGTACCTTGGGAACTGCATCACATTCGCTTTCCTCTGAGGAAGCCTTGTCTGTTATATCCAAACTACCCTCACTTACATAATTGTAAAACATCAAAGCACATGTATTTTCTATTTATGGTATATATGAAAAAGGGGGGGTTGTATAAAATGTGTGTTTTGGCCCATTGATTCCAACCTATTTGAGTCCTGAGATGACTCTTAATTAAGACTATATATACTCTTTACTTAAAATAGTGGTTCTTACCCCAAGAGTATATATCTGAGTCTTCTGAGAAAGTTTTTCAAATGATAAATGTTTCACTTAGAAATTCTCACATTTACTCCTGCAGCTTTAGAATGGTGTACCCAAATCTCCAACATGGAGTGGGGAGACAAGAGAAGCATAAGAGAGAAGCATAGTTTGAAAATTCCTCCCAGAAGATTCTAAAACAGGCCAGCTCCAAACCAGTTGATAATTACTAGAAGTGTAGGACTAGCCTCATTTCAGTCAAAGCCATTTTGGTGATAATTCTTACCTTCCCCTTCTATCCTGTAATAGCTGTTGGGTAACATGTCGCCAACACAACATGTATACTGTATTCCATCATTTTTCTTCCTGGATGTATAGAATGTGGCAGATGGAAGTCTGTCCAGCAGAGTCCCTGGTTGTTGTAAGGTACTCCTGCTAGCGCCAGAACCTGTCAGGTTAGCTAAACTGTTTAATGCAGGTTAATGTTTTCTTGCTGTTTGAGAATTATGAGGCTATGTAATCCTTTTTTAAGACTAAAAGCAAAAAAAAAAAAATGGTGAGTCTTACAAAGTCCTTCCATTTTAAGCAGGTCCCTAGTCCAGCCAGTCGTGGATTAGTGCACCTGCCAAAAGTTGGGTTTCAGAGGAAGGGTCGCTTGGGAGAGAATGGAGATTTTTATTGAAATCTCCACTCACCTCACTTGCACCTGATATTGATTCTTTATTGGCCCCAACGGGTTGAGGCAGGTCTCAGCTGTGGACACCGGGGAGGAAAGAACAGCAAAGACATCACTTATGAGTTTTGGCTTTCATTCTGGTCAGGAATATTAGTTAGTAGCCCTATAGAAATATTAAAAAAAAGTGATTCTTAGAAGAATATTCATTATACTTTAAAGAGCTTTTGGAAAAGCTGTACTCCCCGGCAAAGTGAAGAATGATAGCCGCAGGTAGAGTTACACTGGAGGGAAGGGAATCACATGGCTCACTCTCATTAATGTTAATGGATAGCTTCATCTACACCCCAGTGGGAGAAAGAATCTGTTGTGAACTGAACTATTTTCAGTCCTGATGGTTGTTAAATTAATATCTTCTTAAGAAGTCAGGTTATGCTCAACTATACCGTAGGGGAACTGCCAGCTGCTGTAAAATCACTCCTTAGAGTAGATTCTCCAGGGCTCCTTCTAGCCTACAGATGCTACATCAGTTTGAAAATTTATTTCTAGAAGGCCAGTTCATTATCATAAATCTTTCTACTGTTCTCACATCCACTACATTCAAACTCCCCAGTTAAAAGAGTAAAATGCACTTATGTGCACCTTTCTTTCCCCTTCTTCCTTCCTCCTTTCCTTCCTATAGTTATACACTGTTTAGCAAATTCTAAACTTAGAACTAGTTTTTTTGCACAATTCACTTTCTTTTTTGTTTGTTTGTTTTGTTTTCCATTCCTCTATCAGGTGATGATACATTGAAATTATGGGACATCCGACAGTTTAATAAGCCACTTTTTTCAGCCTCGGGTCTTCCTACCATGTTCCCAATGTAAGTAGCATATTTTAAATAATTGATAAACATAAGAGAATAGAAATTTCTTCACTTTAATTTATGTCATACGTCTTAAAAAGGGACAGGAAGAGTATTTGAAATCTGTTTTTCGAAAGATGCATTTTATTTTTCCCTTTCATTTGCACATTCTTCAGACCATAAAACTTTTTTGAAGTTGAAATGATATATGTTCATGTGTTTCTCTGTGTGTGTATACACGTAGGTCTTGGGATCGTTAAAATATTTTAAGAGATTGAATTGTTCTTTTAATATGTATAAATGACGGGGTAGGCCTACATACTTGTTCTCTTTTAAAATTTGAACCCCTTTCCGCCAAAGCAATATTTCATAGTTCCTGAGCTTTATTATATATCATTTTCTCAATTTTTTCTTACCATCATTCCAGTCAATAATTCAGTATATTTCACTTGTTCAGAGTATCTTGCTCTAGGTAGCTGAACACCATTATCTCCATTCTATTAAGTTGACAACGGAAACATTTAAAGATTTTTCTAAGGCATCTGAAGTGGGATTTGAACTTTTAAGTCCTACAGTTGGTGTCTAGGTAAAACTTGCTATTTTTGTAGCAATAAAATTTCACATCTGTGTTAAATAATGACCAGTGGGGAGAGCGTGAAGGGGATGGAAGCGTCAAACGGAGGAAACTATGTAATAGCAGAGCATTAACTCTAGCACGGTCCATTGCCCATGGCATTTATCTGTTAAAACAAACAGATGGATAAACAAACATGAATTTATAGCTGATGAGAATTTTTTGAGTTATTATGCCTGCTGCAAGCTATACTAACTACACGACTTCTTTGGATCGTGTCTCAGAATATTCACAATCAGGTGGCCAGATCTATACTAACAAGGGCTCTTGAATCATAGCCATCAATTAGTTCCAGCAGTTCAACCTGCTCCTCATTTCATGGTCCTTGACTTGACAAAACTCAAGTTATTTGGGAATGGTGGCTAGTGGTGGTAAAAAATAATTCCAAAACTGGACAAAATTATCACTTCTTAGACATTAGTCATACAATGTCTGTTTGCCTATAGCACCATCAAGGTCTATCTTGAGTCTTTCCCACACTTCCTTTACATTAAAAAATATGGTATGTGGAAGTTAAAAGCACAGATGCTGAAATCAGACTGCCTGAGTTCACATCCCAACTGCACCACTTACTTTTGTGATCTTGGGCAAGGTTTCCTTAATCTCTTGCTGCCTCAATTTCCTCATCAGTAAAATGGGGCTAATAATATCTACTTCCCAGGATTATTGTGAAGATTAAGCGAACTACTGTAAGTGCTTGACTTAGGGTGAGCCCTCCATAAGAGTTACTTCTTGTTACAATGGTGTTATGTTTTATTTAACTCATTGCTGTGGCGTCATAAGCTTATGCTTATACACTGTTTTTGTCTGTAGGACAGACTGCTGTTTCAGTCCAGATGATAAACTCGTAGTCACCGGGACATCTGTTCAAAGGGGATGTGGCAGCGGCAAACTTGTTTTCTTTGAGCGCAGGACTTTCCAAAGGGTGTATGAAATAGACATCACAGATGCGGTATGTAAATTCTTCTCTCCTCAGCCTTGAGAATGAAGTGGAGTTTGCCTCTTAGTCATCTTTTGTTTTGGTTTTAGTTTTTAAATAGAACATAAGTCCTGGCCCTTATGGTGCAACGGTAGCTGCTTTTTTCACCAACACAGGAATTCTTAGTGTATTGCTGACTGGCTGATCTATGCTTTCCCTTCCTCTGACCCAGTATTTCCCATGGGCCCACGCTTCAGGCGGAATTTCACCTGGGCCAGGGACATTTGCCCCTCTGCCCACCAGCTGGAGGAGAGCAGAAGCCGATCACCATGTAGGATCCAGAAAGGAGTGTCCCGCAGGGCTCATGTTTGTGAGGATTCAGGGATTGTGGACAGAAGTGAAAGTTATGCCCTCAGAAAGTGATGAATTGTAGCATTGTTTCCTAAACCTTGAAAACTTTGACAGAATTCTGCTTGCCAGAGTTGTCACTGAGGTAAGACTCAGCTTCCCCTGAGCTTAATTTCTATTTAGTTTTTGGGAAGTTTAAAACATTTCAGTTAACTTCTGCATCTAAAAAAACCCATTCGTTTTCCTTACATATTTCCGTGAGCACTAAAACACCAGCTTGCATGCGTGCATTGTTCCCCTGATTCATCCATTCCTGTCCTGAGACTCGAGCTGGATGTAATACAGTAACAGTGAAGCTGCCCAGAGGAAAATCTGAATTCCTTTATAGTCTTTTAAAGTATGTATTAGTATTTAGAAGGTAAGGTAAATCATTGTTATTTTCAGAGTATGAAACAGACCAATAAATGTCTGTGTAAATTTTCTTTGGCTCACTGTCAAAGCCCTTAGTAATACCCTGTATCTTAAACAGTGCCCTTATGTAGACTTCTCCACTTGTTTCAGCTCTTTGTAAACAGTTGGGACATATTATCTACTTAAATGATGCAGACAACTGAACAACTGTTTTTTAAATCACTAGTCAAAAGCTCCTGTCTCTAATGTTCTAGTGTTACTGTGGAGTCTTAATTTGTAGGCCCTAAATTTGAAACTCTGGTATAGTTAGTTAAAGACAATGAAATAACAATGAGACTAATTCTAGATGAGTACTTAAGTTTTATAGATTCTAATCTCAGGACATAATTTGAAATGTGCCAGCACTACTATAATTTTTGTGGGGTACATCCAAGAGCCAGCCAACTAAAACACTAGAATCAAAGAAAAACATTCTTGACTCTATCAACTTTAATCTCAAAAAATAAAATTATTATAATTGGTTGTTCCAGAAGTAAGCTGTGTTCTGTTATGCCTCTCAATGACTGTACGTTTCAGTATTACTCATGGTGTTATGGTTTTAAATAATAATTAAAATTGAAACCTGAATAAATTAAGGGATGTATGATTGCACTTTTAAGACACCCTGTGTTTTTGTAGGTTACAGAACGTACTGTTTGCTGTGTTGCTCTGAGTTGCTTTTCTAGCTGGATCTTTTCCTCCGTAGTACTTACTGCCATTGCATCTATTATATGTTTGTTGTCTGCTTTCTTGCACTGGGACGTAAGCCCACTAGAGCAGAAACTCTGTCTGTTGTGTCCACTGTGATCTCCTCAGTGCTTAGAACAGTGCCTGACACATACTTGTTGAGTGAGTGAATGGTATACTTGGCAAGTGAATGTGATGCATACTGCACAGCGCAGGTGTGTCTTTGGAGAGTGAGGCAGGAGAGAAGTATCTAGAGATGGAAAGGTAAACTGATCTTGTATACTGTAATAAGAAGGTGACTTTTTCTTCTGTTTTTTGTTTGTGTGTTTGTTAAAGCAAAGGAATGGCACCGTCCAATTTAGGCTTTAGAACAGATAATTTTTATTGAAGTGCGAAGGTTAAATTTATAAGATTAGGTGTCGTATATGGACGCTGAGGTTTTTTACTTGGGAGACTGGGCCAGTGTTCCCCAAGATTTAAAAAAAGAAAAGAAAAAAAAGTAGATTTTGGAAGAAATACAGTGCATTGTTGTTGATATGTTGAGCTTGAAATACCTGCAGGGCCTCTGGGTGAAGCTAATAGGCAGATAGGTAAGTGAGTTTGGTGCTTAAGAGAAAGAAGACACAGTTTTGGGAGAAATATTTACAGTTTATAGTTGAAATATTGGTTACTGATTAGTTCGATTAAGGAAAGGGCACAAAGGATGGAGAACATGGGCCCTAGGAAACCCGAACGTTTAAGGGGTGAGCAAATGAAGAGAAGCAAACAAAGGAGAATGGTCTTTAAGTCAATGGAATATACCTACTATTGAATTATCTTAGAAAGGTCAGAAAACAGATTTTGAGATCCATATTAATAAACAGATGAAGAGAAAACTTCAAATAGGGACAGAAGTGCCACAGCACTTTAAGCAGCCATTTAAATAATTGATTTACGATCTGGTTGATGCATTTTTGTTGTTTTTACTATCAGACAGCATTGTTTTTGTTTACATAGTGGAATTGTATGTTAAAAGAACTTTAAAATGCCCCTCTGATCCAAAGTTTTAAGTCTTGGAATGTAAGAAAATAACTGTGTTCCTTGGAATGGGTAAAGATGGTGGACATTTTGCTTGAAGGGCCAAAAATATCTCTTATTTTATTGTATTTTTGTCACTAAAAACCAAAATAGTCATTTCTTTTGGAAATACCGCACTCTGCTGTAGTAAGGTACTTACTGTGTTGAGTTTTAATTTACGTAAAAGGCAACATCTCATTCTTAGTATCAGCATTTAGTGCTGTGCTTGCTTGACTAGACACAGACAACGGTGGCTTTAGGTCTGTCCTAGATGAGTCCATTTACTTCATCAAAGTATGAGTGATTGTATTCTCACACCCTCTTCTAAAATAAAATAAACCCCTAGGTAGCTATATTTTAGAATGCCAAGCTCCACATGTATTTAAGCCAAACATTGTTTTCAGTCAAGGATATTAACAACTCTACAGTTGCCTAATAACTAAAAACTATACTACAAGCTTCACAATAAGTAGTTTTTAAAAATACAATAGTTGCATTTTCCCTATTATTTTTGAAACAAAGGAAAAACTGGTTTTAATTTCATTCTCTGTATTGTTATATGCTCTGAAAATTTTTTTCTCTTCCATGTAGAGGCTCTCTTCACTAGCAGATGACAAATGTTTCTTTAACATTTACCATTTTTATTGTATAGTGTTCATACACATTTTACAATTCTACTGATATTATTTTTAGATGTTTCTTTGTAGTCCAGTTATCTTCCCTCAAGTGAAAAACAGCATATTTCTCATTTGTCATCTAATTTTTTTATGATTTGAGTAGTGTGCTTAGCCTCTTTTCTAAGATAAATTCCAGAATATAACTTGAATCTGAGCTTACAGACTCACTTTAGTTTTTGTGTTAGGTGGGACACTAAGCTTTTGTATATTGCACAAAAGGCTACCATCACTGTATTTTATGTGATGAAAGTATGGGAGAGAAAGAATGGACAAAATATAATTTGGAGATGATATATCAATTTAAAAAAATATTTATGTTTAGGAGAAACATAGACATTTTCAGACCTTCTCAAAGTTCCAGTTATTCAGGAGAGGCCCTGAAATAACTTTGTGAACTATTATTAGCTTAGTAATTTTTCATCAAACTATAATTTGTTATAAAATGACTAACAGAATTTCCTTTTTCACTAATATAAATCAAAGGACATGGTTTATGCAATTATACAAGCATATTACCATTTATACTCTTTAACCCAAGCATAATGGAATAAAGTTTTTTGACCTGGTATTATTTAAGATGGTGGCCTCTTCACCTCAGCTGCTTTTGGCAATAATTTAAAAGAAATAGCTGGTGTTGGGCGCCTGGGTGGCTCAGTGGGTTAAAGCCGCTGCCTTCGGCTCAGGTCATGATCCCAGGGTCCTGGGATCGAGGCCCGCATCGGGCTCTCTGCTCAGCAGGGAGCCTGCTTCCTCCTCTCTCCTCTCTCTGCCTGCCTCTCTGCCTACTTGTAATCTCTCTCTCTGTGTCAAATGAATAAATAAAATCTTTAAAAAAAAAAAAAAAAGAAATAGCTGGTGTTCCCTTGAGTATAGGGGAAAAAAAGGTAGAAAGGAAAAAAACCAGAAATCTCACACTTGATCCTGACGACTCTTCTGATTTGTTCGTTAGCTTACGTGCTGTGGTGAGGGACCTTTGTTTCTGCATACACTGACTGAACAAAGTGAGGAATAGGGGGAAAAAAAACACCTTTATTTACAAAGTATAGCTGTAGATCTAGCACAACTGATCTGGTATATGGCCGCTGAAGGGAAGGGAAGGGAAATTTGCTTTGATATTTTCAACTAGATTGCTTTATTTTATTCATTCATTCATTTTTCAACTGGAATGCTTTTGGTATTTTAATTGTATTTTTCTGATTTAATTGTATTTTTCTGATTATAAAAGTAGTACATATTAAATCTAAAAAAATTGGCAACATAGAAAAGATCATTAAGAAAGTAAATATCGTATCTACTCCTATCACCCATAGATTATTCTCAGATATGACATTTAAATTAATACATTTTGATGTCCAAGAAAATTGCTCTATTTATTAACCTAAAGAGTAACATACAATGTACAATGAAATTATCACCACTTTCATTTCACATAAAAAGTGTTTGTGTTTTTATTAGGAGAGTATATTGATATTTTTAATCCAAAGAGATTGAAGGGAAAGAAGAAATGGGTATAATGGTGCCATAAATAATAGGCTTGTTGGGTGCCTGGGTGGCTCAGTGGGTTAAAGCTTCTCCTTTCGGCTCAGGTCATGATCTCAGGGTCCTGGGATCGAGGCCCGCATCGGGCTCTCTGCTCAGCAGGGAGCCTGCTTCCCCCTCTCTCTCTGCCTGCCTCTCTGCCTCCTTGTGATCTCTCTCCCGCTGTGAAATAAATAAATAAAATCTTTAAAAAAAAATAGTAGGCTTGTCACAAAACTAGCTGTTTATCTTAATTTATGAGTATAAGGGACATGCTGACTAATCAGACTACAATCATCCTCCATTATTTGTACATATGTAAGAGAGCAGAAAGGTCATTCAAATTAATGGATATTCCAGACGTCCTCAGAATTGGTTTTGGAAAGTGTCTTTGTTCTTATTTATGAGTCTAAATAGAACAACTCTGGAAATTCACTTCAAACAAATTAATGAAGCTGTGCTTGTGAAAGCTTGTCTCTGAAGAGTTGAGGAACTCACCTGTTCTTCTGTAGCATCCTGGGAGTAGACTAATGATCTGTCTCACTGATACAAGGTTCCACCTCCTTAAAAGTTTTCTGGAAATAAAGGAGTCCAGTGGTGTCTTTGCCCAGTCAGGATTGTATAAGGAATAGGACACAGAGGGAACTTGAGCTATTGGCAGTGCAAATGCCAACTGAAAATAAACTCGAAAGAAAGACTGTATTTGGCATTTGTCTGTCTTCTAAAATATAGTGAAACCTTCTTAATATGAAGCACAGGGGATGGAAAAAATGGACTTTGCATTTAGCTTTCCATTATCTGATTTTTATTAAAGAGCAATCAGGCAGCTGGTTGACTAGGGAATAGAAGTTGCTTTGAATTATGTATTATCTTGGATAAAGCACCATCAGCTTAATGAAGTTTTGCTATAATTCACTTTCTTGGGAGGATTAAATAATGCAGATTCTAGATGGATACTGATTAACATAGTTGTACTTATTAAAATAGGATTATTTTCCCACAGCCAAGTGATAAGACAGTATATTCAACATAGGCATTTATTTTTTTTATTTTTTAAAGATTTTATTTATTTATTTGAGAGAGAGAGAGAGTGAGAGAGAGAGCATGAGAGAAGAGAAGGTCAAAGGGAGAAGCAGACTCCCCGTGGAGCTGGGAGCCCGATGCAGGACTCGATCCCAGGACTCCGGGATCATGACCTGAGCCAAAGGCAGTCGCTCAACCAACTAAGCCACCCAGGCGCCCCTCAACATAGGTATTTAGAGCATTTGCTCATTGGGAACAGAAAGGCAGGGTACACGAGCACTGGTTGTTTCTTGGTCTTCCGAGATGTATGAATATTTGATGAAAAACTTGAGAGTATTGTTTGTTCCAGCTCAGTGAAAAATGCCAAAGGTATTTTGATAGGGATTTCAAACAATCCTAAAATTTGTATGGAACTGGAAAAGACCCCAAATAGCCAGGGGAATGTTGAAAAAGAAAACAAAGGCTGGGGATATCACAATGCCTGACCTCAAGCTATGTTACAAAGCTGTGATCATCAAGATAGCACAGTTCTGGCACAAAAACAGACACATCGATCAGTGGGACAGAATAGAGAGCCCAGAAATGGACCCTCAACTCTATGGTCAGCTAATCTTCGACAAAGCAGGGAAGAATGTCCAATGGAAAAAAGACAGTCTCTTCAACAAATGGTGTTGGGAAAATTGGACAGCCACATGCAGAAGAATGAAACTGGACCATTTCCTTATACCATGACAAAAATAGACTCAAAATGGATGAAAGACCTCAATGTGAGAGAATCCATCAAAATCCTAGAAAACACAGGCAGTAACCTCTACAACCTGCCACAGCAACTTCTTGCAAGATAGTCTCCGAAGGCAAGGGAAACAAAAGCAAAAATGAACTATTGGGACTTCATCAAGATAAAAAACTTCTGCATGGCAAAGGAAACAGTCAACAAAAATAAAAGGCAACCTACAGAATGGGAGAAGATATTTGCAAATGACATAACAGATAAAGGTATCCAAGGTCTATAAAGAACTTCTCAAACTCAACACCCAAAAAACAAATAATCCAGTCAAGAAATGGGCAGAAAACATGAACAGACATTTTGTCAAAGAAGACATCCAAATCAAGCAGAGAAAGTCAATTATCATACGGTTTCACTTACTTGTGTAACATAAGGAATAAAATGGAGGACATTAGGAGAAGGAAAGGAAAAGTGAATTGGGGTATATCGGAGGGGGAGACGAAAGATGAGAGAGAGACTGTGGGAAATCAGAGAGGGAGACAAACCGTGAAAGACTCTTGACTCTGGGAAACAAACTGAGGGTTGTAAAAAGGGTGGTAGGTATGGGGGGTGGGGGGATGGAGTAACTCCGTGATGGGTGTTAAGGAGGGCACGTGTACTGATGAGTGAGCACTGGGTGTTAAACACAACTAATGAATCATTGAACACTATATCAAAAACTAATGATGTACTATATGTTGGCTATCAAATTAAAAAAAAAAAACTTGGGAGTAAGTCGAAGATGTTGGAGTTTTAGTGTAAATCTGCCAGTGTAGCAGTTACATGGTTCTTTCTCTAGCACTGCCTTTTCAGGGTCAGGAGCTAACTTCCAGTATGGCTGTTAGGACAGTGTTTTACTGTCAAGAGGCACAGTGATCAGTCACTACTCCTTTCTGTAGGAGTATTTTTTTTAATCACTGAAAGAAAGATATGTCATTGGGCTGTGATGAAAAACAATATTGCATTATTGCTGCTTTCATGGTTTGGATTACTAAATTCTTTCTTGGGATTTCATAAGTAAGCCGCACACTTACCAGACTTCAATTTAAATGGTACCTGAACCTCGGCTGGAGTCCCCTACTAAGTTAGCTGTTAGCTTCACAATGTCTGAGGGGGGCTGGTGTCAGTAAGACTTGATTAAATTACTTCCCATCACATGGGAAGCGGTCATGTTGTGGGTGTTCTCAGGATTTGAGGAATACAGTTGAGTGCTCATCAGCAGGCACGAGCAAATAGAAAAGAAACAACTGATTTCATGGTAATATCTGCTTTATCAAGTCTTTAAATGTTTTAAGTAAGGAAAATGATACAAACTAGTTTAGCGATGTTTGTTTTTTTTTAAAATGATACAGTAAAATTTATCTTTTTAAAAAGTGTACAGTTCCGTGATGTTTAGCACATGCATGGATTTATGTAGCCACCGTCAATACAATCAGGATACGGAGTAGTTCTGTCACCCCCCCAAAACTCCTTTGTGCTGTCCCTCTGTACCCACTCTCTCACCTCTTCCCTTGCCCCCCCATTCCCAGCCCCTAGCATTCATTGATCTCCTCTGTAGTGATGGCTTTTCAAGAATGTCTTCTAAATGGACTCATACAGCATGTAACATTTTTGGATCAACTTCTTTATTATTATTATTACTATTATGTTCAGTTATGCAACATATAGATCAGCTTCTTTTAGCAGAATGCTTTTGAAACTCATCCAGGTTATGGTGTGTATCAAGAGTTTGTTACATTTTATTGCCGAGTAGTATTCTACTGTGTGGATATGGCCCAGTTTATCTTATTATAGGATGTTTGATTGTTTCCACTTTTTAGAGATTATACATAGAACTGCCATAAGCATTTATATATAAGTTTTTGTGTGAACAGAAGTCTTCGTTTCTGTAAATACCTAAGAGTAGGCTTGCTGGGTCATACAGTGAGTATCTGATTATTTTTATAAGAAAATACCAGCCGGGGCGCCTGGGTGGCTCAGTGGGTTAAAGCCTCTGCTTTCGGCTCAGGTCATGATCTCAGCGTCCTGGGATCGAGGCTCGCATCGGGCTCTCTGCTCAGCGGGGAGCCTGCTTCCTCCTCTCCCTGTCTCTCTGCCTACTTGTAATCTCTCTCTCTGTGTCAAATAAAATAAATAAAATCTTTAAAAAAGAAAAGAAAAGAAAAGAAAATACCAGCCGTTCTTCAGAGTAACAGTAACATTTTGGATTTGCACCAATGCTGTATTTGTTTTCCATTTACTCCATATCCTTACCAACAGTTTGTGTTGTGGACATTTTTTATTTTATACATTCTAATAGGTGTGGAATGGTCTCTCATCACAGTTACAATTTGCATTTTTCTAAATGGCTAATGATGTTGAATATCATCATGTACTCTTTGTCCATTGTTATTCTCTTTGGTGAAGCACCTGTTCAAGTTTTTTTGCCCATTTTTAAATCAGGTTGTTTGTTTTCTTACTGTTAAGTTTTGAGAGTCCTTTTTATATTCTAGCCACCAACTTCTTTTTAGGAAAAGTTCTTTTTAGGATAGCTGCAAATATTTTCTCCTGTCTGTTGCTTATTTTTTTTTCTTAATAGTGGCTTTTACAAAATAAAAGATTTTGAATTTGATACAGTCCGATTTACAGCTTTTTCCTTTATAGAGTATACTTTTGGTGTCATATCTAAGAACTCCTTGACCAACCCCAGGTCACCCAGATTTTCTTCTACAAGTTTTATGTTCTGTATTTAGGTCTAGTGGTCCACTTTGGGCTAAATTTTATGTAGTAGAGGGAGACATAGGTTGAGGCAGGTCCAGGCCTAGGGTCAGGCTCAAGCACAAAATTTAAGGAGGTGCCAAAAAACTCAGTACTCAAGATAAATGACATTTTAATGCAACATTATAGAAAAATGAAAATTAATGCAAAAAAATCCATGATGAATAAAATGCCAATATTTTAAATAAAAATGGGATGAGTAACAGGGCTGTGCCAAGCTGTACTAAAGCTTAAGGCAAAAGGGAAACTGAACTGGACTGAGCTGCATTTTTCAAAATTGACATTTTGTGCATCACAGATTTTGGGGAGGAGTAGTGGGAAGTACTGGAATAAGAGAAATAGTAAACTCTTCGGCTTCGGTGATGCTCTGAATGCTGGACTAATTCCCCAATATGTCTATTACTATTTGCTTTTCAGAGTCCTCAAATAGGTGCTCTATGCCTTCTATCTTATATAACTGCATTTGGAAGGAGAGACTTGAGTAGAATGTTTCCTCCGTCTCACCTAAAACCAGACCCCCTTTCCTTCTTCCCTCCCCCCTCCCTTCCTCCCTTCCTTCCTTAAAAAAAAAATTACAATGGTAATGGAAAATGCATAATGAAATAGTACAGATTGCAGCACATGTGCCTAGGAGGAAGCTTCTAAGATCCCTGCACATTTGCAGGGACATTTATATTGTAGGAAGTAAAATAATGTCATTGATCCTGGTGTGAGTCACTTCTCTTACTCTGGTGGTGTGTTCTCTTGATGTAACTGCCACAGGCAAAGCTACTGGCTTTTGCTTAATCAGCTGCCATCTGGCATCAAGCATACTTTGTTTAGTTTCTCAATATTATCTTCCGGAGTCCATCTCCTTGCCTACCTGAGAACTACGCCTTAATTCTTATATGTGAAATTTAAACTTAATTTTAACAGATTTTACAGCCCTCCCGAAGAGTTCATTCCTTTTGCTGAAATCCCTTACCATCAGATCTTTTTTTTTTTTTTTTTTGTCCTGTACTTCAGCCTCACATTCTTAAGCTTAGAGCCCACATCCTTTACTTGAGTCCTTACGGAGTTGGAGAACAGCTGGTCAACATCCTCTGTTTCCTCTATTATAAAGTTTCTGTTCAGTCTTCTCTTGTCTACAAGAACCAAACTTAGTCGTTTTTTTTTTTTTAACATTTCCTTGTGGGTCGTATTTTCTCAACATTTCTGTTATCTCTGATACTCTTCAGCCGTTCTTTTCCTTGAAATAATGCTTGCTGTAGGAATTCATTTAAAACCTATAGTGAGATGTCTTTCCTGTAATTATCTCTTTGATAATCTATTTGAAATTATCTCATTTTGAGAGTTACATCGAGTTGAAATGCCAGTCACGTGCTGCTCTAGGCTTCATAAATCATTGAAAGCAAAAGAATGAGGACCAAAAGGAGAGTTTGTTCAGTTTAATAGTTTACTCATTTTCTAGTGGCATTTAACCCTCGTACCATGCTATATTAAAAGGCATCTGCTACTTATTGGTGTTAGCAATTTCAAAGAAATGTTTTCTGCTTGCTGTTTGCTTCCATTTATGGGCCTGCAAAAACAATAGCAAGAGTCACTATTACCTTTTTGGTTTAATAGAAACATTTTTTTCCTTCTCTACACTCTTGTGTTTGGTGTTCTTTTAATTGGTATTTAAACTTATTTGTATTTCCTTGTATAGATATGATTGCCATGAATGGTAAAGCTGGATGAAGAATTAGCCACTAGATAAAGAATCCTGAAGGAGAAACATACTTGACTCCTTCATAAAATATCAGAAAAGGACAACTTGATTTTATAAATTTTTGAAGGTGTTCAGATGGCACACTATTCTTTATACAGTATGAAAACATACAATACAATGATAACTAATGCTCTGTTGTCTAACCCCAGCACCGTATTATGTCCCACTGATAGCAGACCAGTGAAGGACTTTATGTCTTATAGGATATTTTGTGACAGTTTTCCTCTCCCAACCTGAATTTGATGAACGATCTTTAGTAACAAGTTTTCCAGCTGTTCTATCGGAGCTCTGGCCAGACTTTCACAATTACGTATAGTGTGGGGAAGAAAGAGGTCTGTAATTAACACATATCCCAGGATAGTGGTTCTTTTTTTTCTTTTTCTCTTTTTTGGAGTGATTGCTAATGCTTTGTCATATATGAGGAGGGGTTGTAAGACCCCCCCCACAAAGGGCTAAGTAAAAGAGTATGATTTGTAAAACATTTTTACCCATACTATATTAAGATAAATAATGCTTTACGTATCCTATATAGTTCATTTTTGAAGATTCGACTTTTCTTGTTTGGTTTGGTTTGATTTGGTTTGGTTTTACATAGTTGGTGATTTCCTAGATCTAATAATGTATATTTCTTATCCTGTAGTTAGGGATTTAATAGCTTTATCTACTTGTGCTTTGTTTATTCATATAAACAGAGGATTTATGGTTATTAACTTTATGCCCATATCTGTCTTTTTAAAAATTTTAAGTCCAGTGTAGTTAACATACAGTGTTATATTAAATATGTTTCAGGTATACAATATAGTGACTCAATAATTCCTAACATTACTCAGTATTCATCATTATAAGTGTACTCTTAATTCCCTTTATTTATTTCACTCATCCTCCAATTCATCTCCCTACTGGTAACCATCAGTTCTCTATAGTTAAGAGTCTGTTTTTTGGTTTGTCTCTTTTTTTCTTTGCTTATTTGTTTTGGTCCTTCAATTTCACATATGAGCGTGGTTGTGTTATTTGCCTTTGTCTGACTGACTTATTTTACTTAGTATTATACCCTCTAGCTCCATCTCTGTTGTTGCAAATGGCAAGATGTTAATATTTTTTATGTCTGAGAAATAGTCCATTTTATACATATACACCACTTCTTTATCCATTCATCTATTGGCGGATGGGTTGCTTCCTTAATTTGCCTATTGTAAATAATAATGCCGCAGTAAGCTAGGGGTGCATATATCTTTTTGAATTGGTATTTTTGTATTCTTTTGGTAAATAGTGGTGGAATTACTGGATAATATGGCAATTCTATTTTTCATTTTTTGAGGATTCTCCATACTATTTTCCACAGTGGCTGTGCCAGTTTGCATTCCCACCAACAGTGTACAAGGGTACGTTTTTCTCCACATCCTCGCCAACACTTGTTTCTTGCTTGTTTGATTTTAGTCATTCTGAGAGGTGTGAGGTGATACCTCATTGTGGTTTTATTTTTCATTTCCCTGATGATGAGTGATGTTGAGCGTCTTTTCATGTGTCTATTGGTCACCTGTATGTCTTCTTTTGAAAAATGTCTGTTCAGATTTTCTTGCCCATTCTTTAATCAGATTGTTTTTTGGATGTTGAGTTATATAAGTACTTTATATATTTTGGATACTAACCCTTTATCCAATATGTCATTGGCAAATATCTTCTCCCTTTCAGTAGGCTGTCTTTAGTTTCGTTGATAGTTTCCTTTGTTGTGTAAAAGCTTTTTATTTTGTTGTAGTGAGAACAAATGGTTTCTTTTTGCTTTTGTTTCCCTAGATAGGAGGCCTGTCTAGAAAAATGTTGCTATGGCCAATGTCAGAGAAATTACTGCCTGTGCTCTCTTCTAGGATTTTTATGGCTAAAGATATTAAATTTAGGGTTTTATTTTTGAGCTTATTTTTGTGTGTAGTGTAAGAAAGGGGTCCAGTTGCATTTTTTGCATGTAGCTGTCCAGTTTTCCCAGCACCATTTGTTGAAGACACTTTTTCCCATTGCATATTCTTGAGTCTTTTGTTGAAGATTATTTGACCATATAATTGGGGATTTATTTCTGGGCTCTCTATTCTATTCTATTGATCTGTGTCTGTTTTTGTACCAGTACCATACTGTTTTGATTAGTGCAGCTTGGTAGTACTTCTTGGTAGCTGGGATTGTGATACCTCCCATTTTTTCCCTCTTTTTCAAGATTGCTTTGACTGTTTGAGGTCTTTTGGTTCCGTACTCATTTTAAGATTATTTGTTCTAGTTCCATGAAGAATACTGTTGGTATTTTGATAGGGATGGCATTGAATCAGTAGATTGCTTTGTTTAATACGGACATTTTAACAATGTTTGTTCTTCCAATCCATTAGTATGGAATATCTTTCCATTTTTTTGTGTCATCTTCAGTTTCTTTAATCAGTGTTTTATAGTTTTCAGAGTAAAGATCTTTCAGCTCTTTGGTTAAGTTTTATTCCTAGGTATTTTATTATTTTTGTTACAATTATAAATGGGATTATTTTCTTAATTTCTCTTTCTGCCACTTTATTATTGATATATAGAAATGCAGTGGGTTTCTGTATATAGATTTTATTTCCTGTGACCTTACTGAATTTATTTATTCTACTAGTTTTTTGGTCGAGTCTTTAGGATTTTCTATATACAATATCATGTGATCTGCAAAGAGTGCAAGTTTTCCTTCTTCTTTACCAATGTAGCTGCCTTTTATTTATTTTTTTCTTGTCTGATTGCTTTAGCCAGGACTTCCAGTACTATGTTGAATAAAAGTGGCCAGAGTGGACATCTTTGTCTTTTCCTGATCTTAGGGGAAAAGCTCTCAGCTTCTCACCATTGAATATGATGTTGGCTGTGGCTTTTTCATGTATGGCCTTGGCCATCTTTAATTTGATGAATGAAGAAAGGTAAAGAGGCCTGGGTCTGTGCACATTAGCTGAGAGACATGGTCTTAGGTAGTGTTTCTCAAGCTTTTTCTCAACCTGGTGCTCATAATGATAATGTGTGGTATAAACAAATAAGGATACTCTTTGCTATGACTAACTTGCCGAAGGCTGTAGTGCCCTTTGCCCATCTCAGACCTGAGGAGATCTCAGGCCTGAGGAATTCCCTGCAGCCCATCCTGTGTCCACCAGTGGGAAGTTCTGCTAGAATTTTGGGACTGTGCCTCCAGTAAGTACTGCTTCTTTGTGGATCACTGTGGTATGGGGCCTCTGGGATATTTGCCTTTTAGGATCCACCACCCGTGTCACTCATCCTGTGGACTCCAGCTTCCACCTCCTGTTTGTTTCCGGCTCCCAGACTGTCATTAATAAGAATAATTACCAGATTTTCTCCAATCATTATTTGTGCTTTCTTTGCCTTTGTAAATTCTTCTCAAATAAATGGATTGGAGCAAACTAATGTTTAGTGTTTTGAATTAGATGAAGAAAATTGTATTTAATTTTCTTACCCAGGAGACCTGCCATTTACTCTGAGAACTTTTTCTTATGATGAAATTCTTTAGGCATTTTTATTATCAGATACAGATGTGATTCATTTAGTGCCAAGGACAACTACCAGGTTTCAGATTTTTGCTGTTTAGCAATTACCTAAATAAGACTATAAATGAAAAGATTTAATAAATGAATTTTCCATGGCTTTGATGGGAATTAATTTGATAATTAGGTGCTAGTTTTTAAAGTCATAATCTGTACATCTGTATCAAATATTTGTGGCAGGTTCAGAGCAACACTTTTCCTTGTTTGGTTTTTCTGCAGCAGCCCCTACATTTATAAAAATGTTATGGCATTTTTTTTTCCTTTTCACTGAGCTGCTATCTGGTTTATCAGAAAATTACTTGGGGCAGGAAAGGGGGAAGATTGAGAAGATTTCCAGCAAAGAGTGACAGTTGCTACATGTCTGGCCCTGTGGTAGAACTTCCTTGGAGTTGGAGGAGGTGTGGAGGAAGAAGAAAGGATAGGTATGTACTTAGAAAGAAGAGCAGAGAAAATGTCTGTTTTTAATTTTTTCCATTTGAGGGATGTCTCCATGGAGATCAGGTGGGTGTTGAGGAGTCTTTTTATTGGAGACTGAGGCTTATTCACCAGGTTTGCTTCGTGAACTTCAGTGGGATGAAGCCAAGCCTCATGGTCCACGCATGCCTCAGAATAATCCAAATTTGGGGAAATCATGGCTTTGGCAGGACAGGACAAATACCCTACAAAGGTATAAAGAATTCTCATCTTACTCTTCTACCTCCCTGGCTCAGTATTTTAATGTAGAAAGCAGTTCTTCTTTCTGTGAAATGAAACTTGGGCTTGTGAAAATTTGAAGAGTTCTTTCTCCAGTATTTTTCCATTTTCATCTGCCTTCTCTTTATTTATTTTGGACTCATATCTTGATCTATGATCTTAGCCTTGGGAATCAGCACACACACAGCCATTCAAACGCAGTGGATATTCCTGAGGATGTCCATGACCACGAGGCTGCCCCCATACAGGTCTGCAAAGCTGTGACCATCTCCTTCACAAACAGGTGTAAGGCTCCTTATTTGAAAATTCTGAAAAGTGCTGGTTCTCCAAAGGAATCACTAGCTAGCTTATCCATTCTTGCACTATGTGACAAAAACCAAACATGAAAAAACCAGATGGAGTTTGGTTTACAGTGTGGCTCAGCAGCTGGGAAGGATCAGGAAATGGTGCTTCATCATAATCATGTTTAAGATATAAAATTATGAAGGATGTTAGGCTTCTTTTAGCATGTAGAGTAGAATAACGGTGGTGTTTGGATATGTGCATTACAGACGCCTGAGATACTATACAGGCATTGATTTCTTTTATAGTAACATTTATGACCTGGGTAGTAGTGAGCCTTTCCTTTATGATTTTAGTTTTACCATCTGCCTTTTAATATAAACTTGCTAAGATTTCTACTTCTGGCTTAGGTGGGTTTGGAAATGATTTCAGATCTCCCACATCCCTTCCTCCCCATCTTCTAAAATAGGACTTTGCATAATTAAGTAGTATCAGGGAAGGAGCATTGGAGTTGGGAACACCTCCCCACTGATCCCAGCTCCTTTCTGTACAAGTTGTTTGTCCTTGGGAAAGTTCCCTACCCTCCTATAAGCCTCATAAGCCTCAGTTTCTTGTTCTTGTGAAATGAGGATGACAGTACTAATTTTGTAGTATTGCTGCAAGGATTCAATTACTTCAGATAATATAAAATTCCAGATACCTAGTAGTTCCCTTCCCACCATGCCCTAAAATATAAATTCATTTCTCTCATTGGTTTCCTTCTCCTCTCTTTATTTGCTTCCATGATTTCACTTAAAGTAAACCAGAAAAACCACAGAAATAAATTATTTGGAATTTTTTGTGGCCTTTTTACTTTTGCTAAGGGGTTATTCCAAAATTCCTGTTTCGGACTATTGACACTCCTGTTTGTACATAGCGCTCTCTTCTTCCCTAGCCCACACCCCTGTTTTTTCTTTGGTCTCTGCAGAGAAGAAAGATCTCTGTGTTAAGTACATTAAGTCTTGTAATTCCTTCTTGTCATCTTGCTTATGATCTCTAGCCCCATTACCATCTCTCTGTGGCTGCTGCTAGAGCTAAGTACCTTTGGGGCAGATTGTGGTTACTCTGCACTGCCAAATTATAATGCTAAAATGAAGGTAGGCTTTGGTTTACAAGGCTACACCTAATTTTATGCTAAAACGGAGTTCAGCCTAATTAGCTAGGGGAAGCCATTAGTGGAGCCACATTGCTTTGGTAAGCTGAAGTAGATTAGTGTAAGAATAAAATGCCTTATCAACTTAATGAAGCAAATCAGTTTATTAAAATATGCAGACTAATTTCGAATCTAGTCCTTTGCGCGACAGTGGGCTTCTACCATTTGAATCTCGGGGTACAGTGTGAAGGCTTTCTCGTAGATCCGGGTAGCTCTTACGTCCCTTTCCTCTCCAGTCCTTCCATTCAGATGTGCTGGGGACCCTCCATTTGCTGCATTACTCAGGAAGCCTGTGGGTCCGACTGTGTCAGCCCCCTGCACAGAAGCACATCCTGAAGACCTGAGCCCGAAGGAAGGCTCTGGTGGGTGGTTGACGGAGTGGATGCACTCTTCCTAAGTAGCTACAGCTCATATGTCTTGTGGTGGTTCCTTGGGTTTCTAACAGGCACGTGTCCCATTGTTGTTAAGTAAAGCCCGGTATGTATGTTTGACAAGTTAGCAGCGTGGCGGCTTTGCTTGCTCCCTAGCCCTGCTGCTGTCTCGGGGATTGTTTGGTTTGGCAGATGGCCAGCTCTCTGCTCTAAGATGCATTTCCTTGACAGGACAAAGTGTGGAGCCGCATTAGCTGCAAAGTTTACAAAGGTTAGCTAAACACACACAATAAATATTAATAAACAAAAAAAGGCCCACCCACCTTTGACTTTGAATTCTGTTTCTTCATTCCATGTTTCGGAATCCCTGTAGTATTTGATTAATAACCAGTCTTAGGGTAATTGAGCCTTAAGTATCCTTTGCCTAAGTTAGACTGCTCACAGAGCCCTCATTGGCTGCTTTGGTGACTCATCGCCACAGCGGATGGAGCTCTGGAATGACTGTTTAGTTCAAGGGGTCTCGTCTGCATTCTCCCTGTTTCCATCTGAAAAGGAGGGTAAATGTCCTTCTCTGTGAGCTTTATGCTGACCAGCCACATGTGTGTCTATGAGCTCCGGAGGGGAAAGGACGTGAACAGGAAAAGAGGTGCAGTGCCCTGAGCTTGGACTACCTAGAAAGCAATCCAGTCTTGGTGTGTTGGCCTGGGCAGTTGGCTCTCTCTAACATTTACACCCTCAGTGTAGAGGGAGAGAGTAACAGTAACCTGCTGCCCCTGGAAACTGCCTATTTGGCTGGGTGTCTTGGAATTTACCAGGCCTACATTGTGGATCCTTTCCAATTCTGCACCCTGCTCACTTGAAAACATATTTGAGAACCAGTAATCTTAGACTGCTTAGCCAGACCTCTAGAGAACCAAGGAAGAGAAACGACTTTAATACTATGTCCTTGAGATTGTCCTGGGGCCATTTTTAGGTGGCTGGGATTTCTGAAGGCCCTTGAAAGCCCCTCTTACTATCGTCTCTCACTCTCTGGTTCATACACATCCCTCTTTTTAGGGCCACATTAGGAAGGAACGAACCCTACTTTGTAGGATACTTGAGTATGATAATCATCTAGAGAAATAAAACTATTCTCCATAGATAGTAATGATTTTAACTTGAAAATTATCTCTAACTTCACTTAGCAACACAATCCATCTGGGCGTGGGTGAACTCTGACTCTTGATTCATTCCATCAGCAAACGTTTATTGAGCACCACACACTAATCTAGGCATTTGGGATACGTTGCCACCCAAAACACACCAAGATCTCTGCCTATGTGGAAAATATGTTCACGCTGGGAAAGCAAATAATAATCATAATTAACGATAAATTATATATTATGTTAAAAGGCGATACATGCTTTGGAAAAATGAAAAACAGCTTAACGGAAGTTGTGGGGTACAGTTTTAAATGGGGCACTCTTGGCGTGATGACATGTAAGCATTGATTTGAAGGGGATGAGTATTGACTTGGATGAACTTATTCTAGATAGGGTTTTATAAAGTTAAGTTTGTGACTCTACTCGTGTTTCCTTATACCTGGCCACAACTGATTGGAAATTTCCAGTGGCCAAGGCATGGTTCTCAAATTAATCTCAGTGGCAAAGCACCTGTAAGTCAGGCTGTACTTTGTAGACCATGAACTGTTGATATACTTAATTCCATCTTACCAAGCAAGCACAGTTTTATAAGATAAAATGTGTCTTCTATGCTCAAGCATTATAAAGTAGATTTCACAAGCATGTATACGAAATGACAACACTCCCCGAAAGCCAAACCGTGCATGATATACTGTTCTCAAGGATATTTGTTAATATTCACTCACTATTTTTTATCGTCTTTTAGAGCTTGCTTGTGGACACTGGGTAGCGGGCACCACAGATTTAAGAAAAATTGTGGAAAGAACACCTAAAATTGTAAAAACTCATCCTTTTAACCTAATTTTACCCCACCCCACCCCCAGACTGGGAAAACACAGCCACTCTGATTTTATTTTCTCAGTAGAACATCTCAGCTGTCTTCTGTGGTGCAGAGCTGAGGAACCAACCGCTCTTGTAGAAAGACAGGAAGTTGAAGTCCTGCAGACTCTTAGGTTTCCTCTTGAGTTCCTCAGGAATCTCAGAGAAGGATTTGTGGCCATATAACTATATGCATACTTCTTGCCAGTCAGGTAGGAGCCAAAATTTCTGTTAAAAGGGATTGAGGAGATTCACAGATACTCTTAAGAAAAGAGTGGGATGGTTAGGGAGAAGAAACCAGAGAAATTCAGCCTGAGATAGATTTGGGAGGCAGGAATTTCATGATTTTCATTTTGCTCTTAGAACCTAGAATTGCAGTATTTGATTGTACCCTTTTTTCTTTAGTCCTTGTACATTGCATGGCACATGATGGTTCATAATAAATCTTGAATTGGTGTTTCCACTCATTGCTTGTTCTATCAGAGTGAGATCTGCAGAACCTAGCCCAGGGTGTCTGCCTACCAATTTGAGCTTTATCTTTTCTCCCCCTTCATTCTGTCCCTGCTAAACCTCCCACCTTGGCCCACTTACTGCAGACAAAAATTAAAAACAGGTTGTAGTTCTCACTGAGAACTCATTCTTTGTGACCCCAGAGCACCACTTGTTTTCCTTACCAGTAATGAATTCAAAGGATCATAACTTCCATCGAGAACCTTCTCTTAGTTTTTCATTCAGGTTAATGTCAAAAGTCTTTGTATGCTGTATCTCTGTTTTACTTTTGCTATCATCCTGCTGGTTTATCTCATAGATAGAGAGATATTATTCAATGCCTGCAAATAAATATGTGTTGTTCCTGAAAAAAGCTTTATGAGATTTGGATCTTTGTGAACTAAAAACAATAAGCACCTGGCTTCAATCTGCTGTCCAGAGGGACATATTATGTGTATAAAAGCATGAAACACTGAGATCTAAATCTGCTTCAGTGGTAAGCAGAACTGAGTTATGTGGGTTTAGCGTTCCAAGGTGCCAGCCTCACATGGCAAAGGAGCTGGGGAAGCCTACCTCTGTGGTTGCTAGGTTGTCAGGAAAAGAGAGGAGCAGTGTCAGGAAGGAACATCTTTTTCATTTTTAAAGGGTGTCGCACATACAACAAGTGATGGAATAGACCTAACCTCAGGGATACAACCTTCTGGCTTAGGGGGAAAATGTCCTAAAAATTACATCAGGATGATACTCACTTTAGTTAAACTAGCCATCAAAGGACTAGCAGGAATTTTCTCATTTTTATTTGGCTTCTTTAGTTGATTCCCATGCCTTTCCTTTTCAGAGTGTTGTCCGCTGCCTGTGGCATCCAAAGCTGAACCAGATCATGGTAGGAACCGGAAACGGATTGGCTAAAGTCTATTACGACCCCAACAAGAGCCAGAGGTACTTCATAAGTATTGCCTGTTTTAGATGGATGACAACAACTGGGGGGAGGGCTTCATTTCCCACCCTGCTTTTATTTATTTCCCCCTTTGATGGGGATCCGCCCTTTTAGAAAATGCAGCTGGCCCAGAGTAAAGCCTCAGACTCCTGGTATTGTACTTTAAAGAGGATTTGGATATTACCCTTGATCCAGACAGAATTCAAAGTGAAAGTTTCCTGGGGATTTGCAGTTCTTTAGCTGAAATGTTGAGTGCAAAGGGGGAAAAAGTCTTGCCCACTTTGCATACCACCCTGGACATGGCATTAGCAGTGATACATGTAAGGGATTAACAAAGCAGGGAACTAACCACTCACAGGAAATGGAAACAGCTAGTCTGTTTTGTTTCCTTTCTCTTTGGGCTTTTATCAGGTAGTGGTTTGGATTTGGGGGGTTGTTCTCCGCCAGCAGAAGGGGACAGCACAAATTATCTCCTCTTCGACCCCATGCCCACCCCAGTGCTAGACTTAAACATCCCAATGTGTTTCAGAAGTCTGAAAACTTCACTGGAGGCTCCGTCAGTTCTTCAAGTTATTTTCATTTTCTTTGGGCACGAAGGTGAACATTTGTCACCACCCCAAGCAAGGATGGTTTTGTTTCTCTCTTAAGGTACAATACTTGATTAGCTCTTTTTTTAGAGTAACCCTTGGTTAGCTAGTATTAAAGTTCACGTGCTAACTTCATTGGGGTCCCCCATAAATAAACCTGTTTTGAGGAAAGGAAACTCTTCCTCTATTAATGAGTAGTCATTGTTATAATTTGGATCTGAACAGAAATGGACAGTCTTGTCTTCCCTTGGAAACTTGTGGACTAGCTTTAGAATCCTTGCCTTATAAAATAAGTTTTTATTGTGTTTAAGAGCAAGTAGGATTTTGTTTGTTTTTTAATAAAGAAATTGAAAATGCTAATGTAATTAGAATGAGAGAGAGTCTGTTTCACTTGAGAGAATGGTGAGCCCCATTTGATAGCACTCATTTAGAAGCTACTATGTTTGGAATCTTGAAGAAATTTTTTTATTTGTATTTGCTCCTTCTGAGAGGAATAGCTCATTATTGCTAAGGAGAAGTGAAATGTCCTAATCGGACTTTTGGTTAATCCCACACATTCTTGGGCAGTTGCCCCGTGGCGACACTGCCAAGCCGACTCAGTTCCAGACACTTGTACTCTTACATTTGAAATGTGGACAAATGCCACTTGGGGTGTAGACCACCCAGGTTGCTTTCATCTGAGACATAAACTAAAATTTGAACCCTGTGACCTTCAGGGTGAAAAGGTTGGTTAATTTTATTTATATCTCTCTAAGGTCTTAAATTTTTAAGTTATTTCTACAGATTTTTTAAACCTGTGTTCTGTTGCCCACTTACCTCTTCAACCCTTTCACTCAGTAGTAACCACTGACTGACAGACTTGCTTTCCCATAAATTTAAGCCCTTATCACCAAGGCCCCTTCTGTTGCCATCCCTTAGAAAGTCAAGGACTTGGCGAGATGGTGTGCACAGAGTGTGTTCCTGAAAGTATCTAATGCTTTTGACGTGACTTTCTGTTTATAAGACCAAGTAAAGAAAATAATGTGCTTTTACCCGCCCCAGGGGAGCAAAATTATGTGTGGTTAAAACCCAGCGGAAGGCGAAACAAGCCGAGACTCTAACCCAGGACTACATCATCACCCGTAAGTTGTTAGCATGGTCTCTCCATTGTCTCTCTCCCTTCTACTGTAGTGTGGTGTTGATCTCATGGCTTTAGACACAGAAGAAGTCTTCAAAGTCCAGGCATATATTACAAAATACCATGTGGACAGGACTGCGAATCATGTAACAGCTAACCGCTTTAGCTTCTGTGACTTATCACAGAGACAGGGTAATTTCATGTAACTTTCAATCCAAAAGGGAAAAGCCTATTTGAGCCTCATGCATTACTCCAAAGCAGCCTTTTAAAGAATAACAATCTGTTCTAAGAATAAACAAGAATGAGTGCTGGTCTTGGAATCAGGAGACCTGATTTGTCCGGTTCTACCAGTGACTTGCAGTGTGATATTGAACAACTGAACTTTATCAGGAGAGGGCAGAGACTAGGTCAAAGGTCTCCTTCAGCTCCCTCTGAGACTCTGGGACAATAGATCCAGAGACATTTAGATACAAAATGAACTACCTGGGGTCCCAGAAATCTTACCAGAATAAGCAGCTTCTGTCAGGTTTGTCACACAACCTTGTCAACCTGGCAGATGTGTGTTGCCCCCAGCCAGGGCCTCAGACCTGTCACAGGGAGTGGCTGGGAAGGGCATCTTGGATGCATTAGCAGTTGTGATGAGCAGCTGCCCTGTGGACTTCACTAGGGTCTTGGTCTAAAGCCCAGGGGGCACTGTACTGCTAGGGTTTTCTCCCTGGTGGTGGGTCTCCTGTAAGACAGTCCCTTGGAGCTTATGGTCAGTAAGGAGATCCCGTGACACTTTTTGCAAGAGTAGAAGTGTTAAAGTCGGTGTCACAACCAGTGTAGCTCATGTAATTACATGCGGCCTACTTAAATTCCTCCAGTCGTTTGAAGTGAAAAGCTATTTTTCCCCCTCCTAAAAATACTGTTGTGTCGTGTTGCCCAACAGAGTGACGGGTGGCTGTGTTTCTCAGCTTCCCTGACTCAAGGCAGGAGAGCTTTACTGGTGAGTGAGATAGTCCTGGCCCCAGCTGGTGCTGGCGGAGGGGGATACTGGAAGAGTTTTTGAGGTATTTGAGACATTTCTCTCATTCATGTTATAAATTCCCTTTGAACCACCCTTAATCCTTTTCCTTCTCTCCCCAACTCCGCTGGATAAAGGTTTTCTCTTTTAAAGGAGGTTGTGCTCCTTATGGAAGGTTCCAAAGAAATTATTCTGGAACAGTTTTGGTTAAGAAAAATATCATTATTTAATTTTTTTTCCCAGTCACCTTCTTGCTCTCCTTTTTTTCCCTTTTACATTCATATACTCTTTTTTATTGTAAGATTTAATTCGGACATTGGGTGAACAACCAATAGCAACTGGACAGATACTACTCTGATTCTTATCCTTCTGTTTTGTCCACCATATAGAAGTAGGGGAAAGTCTCCATCAAGTCACCATGCCAGGAGATCCAGGCACCCCCCTGCATTCAGGGCAACCTTTATCCCAGTTTCAATGGGAGAAGTGCTCCTCCCTTCCGGTTACTCAGTGTTGTCAACTCCTCCTGAGAGGTGGTCACATTTCAGAAACGTGTGAAGTGATTCCAGTGTTTGTGAGGCGTCCGAGGAGACTTCAGGGCTGACAGGCGAGCTGCTGGCCTCATTCACATTTGGGTCCTATAAGAAAAAAAAATAAGAAGCAGTCCCATTAAGTGTTTTCATTTCAAAACCACAGAAATTAAGTTTAACTGCTACCCATGGTTTGGGCGATGGGGAGCCTCACCAGGGTTTCCGTGACAGTGTTTGACAGTATTTCCTGAGTGCCATGAGTTGCCAGGAGAGGTGAACAATGAGTCTGGTCTCAAACAAAATTGGCTAATTGGTTACAGTAAGACTGTCTTTTATTATTAGAGGAAGGCTGTCATTATGACTTCCATTTCATCTTCAAGTTAGTCATGCTTCAGCTATGTTTTTGGATGGAAGGGTTATTATTATAATAAAATTTTTCAAATGTGACTTCTCGTAGCTCATGCCTTGCCTATGTTCCGTGAGCCCCGCCAACGGAGTACAAGGAAACAGCTGGAGAAGGACAGACTGGATCCCCTGAAGTCGCATAAACCCGAACCTCCTGTGGCAGGCCCAGGTGACCGTGATCCATCTAGCTGGTGACCTGCAGAGGGGGTGAAGGGGTGGGGTGGGGGGGCTCGCTGAGAAAGAAGTGGGGAGATGCTTTGCTCCTGGTTGCTGCTTTGTCTCCAGAGAGATTTTACTACATGGTGGTTTTCAAACATTTTCTTTTAGCATCAGAACTTTTTGTTTAAAGGATGCAGAATCTTGGTGCACAAAACTGATAAAAATGGAGCTGCAGTGCTAACAGAGAGAAGGCTGGACCTCTCTCTGCTCGGTCTCTGACTTGAGCCCTTTTAGGTGATCTTGGTGGAACTCTGGGGCTCCTGGAACCCAGTGTTAAAAGCATTGCTCTCAGTACTGGCTTCATGTACAACATTTGGGTACTTTGACCAGAATCCAGGCTGGATTAGGTTTCACGTAAGGGCAAAGTGGCCATCATTTAGTTTTGTGTTGATAAAATGGAGCTGCCCATTCCCCTAGAGGATGGATAAAAGTCCTTGGAGTTTTTAAGAAAGTAGGTACCCCCGTCTCTACCCCCCCCAAAAAAAGAAAGAAGGAAAGTAGGTACCAGAAGCAAGTGAGGCAGCATTGCTATCATACAACACAGACGTTTACTAGAATCCCATTTTACTGCTTATCGCTTGTGTGCTTTCCGTTTTCCTAGGCGCCTAAGCCTATAGCTTTTGACTTGTTCATTCATCCAGAACCTCATTCTGGGCCTACGTCTGTTTGGCGTGCCCCTTCCGCCTTGAAAACATTTCACATATCTATCATAACTTTTTTTTTTCATTTTCTGTGCCACCATTTTATTTTATTATTTTTTAAAGAAAATTTAATCTGTCACCGTTTTAAATCAAAGTTCCTAAATAATATTCTTACCTGGTTTATTGAAAAGGCTTTCTAACTATGCACCGTATCTCAAGTCACTCTCTTTCCTTCCCACCCTGCTTCCATCTACCTTCTACACAGCTTTTGTTTCCAGCTCCTCTGGCTCTCATATTGCTACTGTCCCAAGATCTTATAAGCTCCCCACTGTCCATTTGCATTTCCAGAGTCGTTCTCTGCAGTCTGGCTCTAACCCACTTTTGAGCATCCCGCCTTACTTCCCTTCTCCTCGGATCTCCTGACGAGTGTCAGTTCACTCCTGCCCGCAAATGCCCATTGAATTGTCCTCTTCCTGTACTTGTCTTTTTAAATCATTCTGCTCATTCTGAAAATGACCTCTGCCTTCAGAGCTTTCTCATACTGGATCCATCTCTTCCTAAAGCTCTCCAACCACCTCAGCCTAAAGAGCTCTCTCCCTCCTCTAAATACTGTAATAGTCCCTGGCCATACAAATTCTTTCACAACTAATTATTTCCTGCCTTATTTACTTTCCTCTTATCTTGATTTATAGAATAATTGTGTAGTACAATTTGGCTCTTCATGTGTGTTTTCGTTTTTGTTTCAAATCTTTCTAAAAAGTCATAGATTTTAGGGGCGCCTGGATGGCTCAGTTGGTTAAGCATCTGCCTTCAGCTCAGGTCATGATTCCAAGGTCCTGGGACTGAGCCCCATATCAGGCTCCCTGCTCAGCAGGGAGTCTGCTTCTCCCTCTCCCTCTACCTGCTGCTCCCCTGCTTGTGCTCTCTCTCTCTCTGACAAATAAATTAATAAGATCTTAAAAAAACAAAAAAGTCATGCATTTTTGAGTACCAGGTACCAGACTCACTGTTGGGGATCCAGCAGGGTGCAGATCCTTACCCTTACAAAGCTTTCTGTCTACTTGAGCAGTTCCAGTACCATCAAATAACATGAATCAGGGTATTCAGCTTGTTTATTTTTTCTCCTACAAGGTACTTGGAAGATGGCAAGCCCTAAGATATGTTTGTTTAAAACTAAAATAGGCATCTAATGAATACAGGTTAATTTTTTTTAAGATTTATTTATTTATTTATTAGAAAAAAAAAGAGAGCGTGTGTGCGTGCACACAAGTGGTGGGGAGGGGCAGAGGGTGAGAATCCTGCAGCAGACTCCCTGCTGAGCGGGGAGCCCACCTCAGTGCTCTACTCCAGAGCCCTGAGATCATGACTGAGCCGAAATCACGAGTCAGCCGCTTGACTGACTGAGCCACCCAGGTGCCCCAGTATTGGGTATTTTTATTAATTGAATTTCAAATGTTCATGCCTAAGGAATCTTTTCAAGGCCTGTACATGGCCAAGTATTTGTAATTCTCCTTGCGTTGGTATCACTATGTAGATGGAACAGCTAACACATCAAATAACATCTCTATTTAAAAACATTATGGGGAAGTTAAGGTTTGGTGATTTCCTACTTCGGTTGTTGATGATCATAAATGAAAGCTGAAGGGATGATACCGAAGTCCTCTTGAGATTTGTGTGCTTCAGGCCGAGATCTGAAGAAGTCCCGGAGTGCTCCAAACCTTGATTCCACAGGGAATGACAAAAATCGGGTAAACCTGAAGCTCTGGCCTCACTCTGTTTCTCATTTCACCTGCCACCTTGGAAGCCAGCACTGAGGGATTCTCAACCTTTTCAGATAAGTACAAGGCGTACAAGGTGTGCGTCTATATTGTCATGCTCATTCCAGTTCTGATCTGTGTTTTTTCCTTGGAATCAGGTCGTGGCGGCCGGGTTGGAACCCACGGGGGCACTCTGTCGTCATACATTGTGAAGAACATTGCTTTGGACAAAACTGATGACAGCAATCCCCGGGAAGCCATTCTGAGGCACGCTAAAGCAGCCGAAGACAACCCGTATTGGGTTTCTCCAGCATATTCTAAGTAAGGAAACAACCTTTTAAAACAGGAAAAAAAATATGTTATGTTGAATGAATTGGAAAGAATATAACAATGGCTACTTTTAGGTTCTAACTCTCCATTTCTTGTTTTCTTCTTTTTTTTTTTAAGATTTTATTTATTTATTTGACAGAGAGAGAGAGCGAGAGGGAACACAAGCAGGGGCAGAGAGAGGGATAAATAGGCTTCCCACTGAGCAGGGAGCCCAATGCAGGGCTTGATCCCAGGACCCTGGGATTGTGACCTGTGCCGAAGGCAGGCACTTAATGACTGAGCCACCCAGGCACCCCTCTTGTTTTATTCTTGAGCATGAAAAATAAGCCAAGTTCATAGTCCTGAACCTAGGCATTTGTTTGTATCTTAGGACTCTAGAATGGTGAATTTTTAAAGTAGGTCAATTCCATCAGTTATGGCCTACTGTAGCCCCTTATGTGAAGCCCTTTCTACCACTGACGAGAAAAAGGAAGAGCACTACCACATGCGTATCTTAGCTTTAGAGGGTTAAAAGCAGATGAAGGGGAGCATTTCGTAGGTCTGTCCTTAAGGACTGCTTTTCATCTGCAGAACTGTGTATGTATGGAGCACGTCTGTAGGCAGAGTAGAGCCCACCTCCGCGGATTCCCTCAGATGGCTCAACATGGGTGAACATGTAGTGTTTCTTAAAGCCTCCAAACCAGGTACATTTACACTAGAGAAGGGTAGTGTTGTAGATTTTTTTTTTTTTTTTGAGCCCTTCCTTACTTTCTGATACCATAAGATGTGGCTAGAGTCACCTTTGTTTTTCTTCCTCCAGTCCTGGGATCAACTACTTCTTCAAGGAGCCTAGGTTTCTTTTGTTTGAGAACAATGGTTAGAAACCAAGACATTGGTGCTAGATGTGCCTATTGCTACCCAAGTGTCATTGCTTTTAGTTCCTCCTTTAGGTCCTCTTAACTGACAAACCTTGAAAAAAAAAAAAAAATATATATATATATATATATATATGTACACACACACTAACCATGCTTCAACACGTATACACACATGTACACACACACTCATGTCCACATATATATTTATATGTATATGTGTGTGTGTGTGTGTGTGTGTGTGTGTGTATATATATGCATATTTTAAAAACTATGAGTTTATACTGATGCCTCTGATTTCAATCGTATACCCCTGGTTTCATTTTATCTCTCTCCTTCCTGTATTTTTAACTTCTCTCTCCAATAATGAAAAACCCAGCTTTCATTACTGACAATATATTTACTCATTCATTTCTAGTATACAGATAAAGTAGTTTCAAAATTGCCTATGCATACACCTGTGAGAAACATTTTCCCTAACTAGGATTTCTTTAACTGCACTCATATAGGTTTTTTTTGTTTGGGGTTTTGTTTGTTTGTTTGTTTGTTTGTTTTTTGTCCTTTTAGCCTTACAGTATGTGGTCAAGGGACTGTTTTTCATAGTTACTTGGGTAAGATATTTTCTTCTCCACTCGTGTCAGGGTGGTTATGTAATTCATTTGAAATGCAGTTGGGGTCATTTGTTAGTGTGTATTCCTTTTTTGGGTTTCCCCTATGTTCTATTTATTTTGGAGGTTTGTGTAGGGTGTGCTCTAGTCCTCAGAGTCAGGGCCTTAAAAAGGATTTGTTCTTCCTCTCTGTTCCCTCATTTCCATGCCCCACTTCTCTTGGTACCTTCCCCACTCACCCCCACAGGTAGCTTATCTCTTTAGTTTCTGGTTTACCTCTCCTGTAGATCTCTTGTACAAGTGAACAGATTTGTGAGAATTTTCTTCTACCCTCTCCTTTCTTATATGAAGGATAGCATAACATAAATACCCTTTTGGGCCTTGCTTTTTTCACTTAGGATTATGCCCTCGAAATCGTTCTATACCAGTGCATAGAGCCCCTTCTCATTGTTTTTCACTGCTGCATAGTACTCCATTGTATGGAAGTATCGTAGTTGATTCAACAACTCTCTTGTGAGTAGATATTAGGTCTTTCCAGTATTTTGCAATTTCTAACAGTGCTATAGTAAATAAACTTGTGCATATGTATTTTGCATCGTTGTAGGCTTATTTAGGTTTTTTCTTGATGTCTTTACATATTTTTAAAATTTTCTCTTAAATTTTGAGAAAGTTGGACCCTGATCACTTTTCAGAACATTAATATACTGGAAAGAAAATCACTTGTGAACCAACTCAATGGACATCTTATACCAGTATCAGTGCTCTATCTGCTAATCATTATGAGCTACTTTGCATAAAAGAAAAACACATTGTTTTAGCTTGGGTTCCTTAAAAGTAGATCCTGAGAAAAAAATTCATATAAAGGTACTTTTAGGAAGCTTTATTATTAGGATGCTTATTAGGATGCATCCATAGAGAAAACCAATAGGGGAGTGGAGAAGTATAATGAGGCCAAGTAAGGGTGTATCAAGCAAAGTTTCAGGGACCAGGTCCACTTTGGCTCAGTCCGCAGGGTAACCCTGGAGACTCTGGTCAGAGCATGGTGACTGGAGTACTTACACTCCAGTATCTGTTGATCCTTGCTAATGGCTGGATATGGGGTCAGGGGAGACATTCCCAGGTACTTGCAGCTTTCCAGGGCTTCAGCAACCTGCTGACAGCCCTGTGACAAAGAGAGATAGTTGTTGCTGTTGTGAGTGAAAGCACCCCCCACAAAAATGCTAAAGAGGTTTGCGGGCCTCTGGTGGGGAGCATTGCCTCCTCCACTGTCCGTATAGCGAAACAGACTTGACTCCATAATGTCAGTGGCGGTTGTTCACAGTGTCTACTAATAACCAGACGGTACAGATGGAACATTTCTGAACAATTAGTTGGATAATATTACAACAGCTAAGAGGGTCATATCAAGGCTGGCCAGCTAACTGGTGTGCATTTAGCCCTCTTTTGTATAGAATTTGTGTGTGTATAAGCTAATGTATGTCAACACATCATTGGCAGTCAGATAAGCTTATAGATTATGCCTCTGTTGACACTTCTGTTTTTAATGGAGTCATTATTTTCTATTACTATTAGGGGTTTTTTATAACTTGTTTAGAAACATACAAAAAATTAGCTGAGGAAAGAAGAAGAAACAGAGCCATGTTTTAAAATTTGCTAAACATAGTGAGCATCATTTGGAGAAAAATTTGGCACTATCTGTACAAATTTAAAATGCAAATAGCCTTTGACTTGGCAATTCTATTTCCAGAAGTTTTGCACATGTGAGCAAATATGTATGTCCAAAGATACTAAGTTCAGTATTGTTTGTGAAAGCAAAAGACTGAAAACGATGTAAATGTCCTTCAGTGGGGTAATGTTTTAGAAAAGTATAATACATCCATATAATTAAAGATAACAAGAAAATATAAAGAATGAGCTAGATATATATGGTTGGATGTGTCCCAATCTCCTTAAGTAAAAAACCAACAAGCAAAAATAGAAACCAGCTTGCAAAACATGCTCTCTGTATACCTGTGTTTTTACACAGTGGATGTACCTGCACACATATCTGATCATTTATACATGGACTCCCTCTGGGAGGAAACTCAAGAAATGTGGGTGGTGGGTATCTTTTAAGTAGGAGAACAAAGAAGCACAGAGGGGGACGGGGTGGGGGTGGCGTGAAATGAAAGGGGCCTTCGAAGTTCCACAGTCTGCCCATTAGCACTGCTAGATTTTTTTCACTGTGCCTGTATTCCTTAAAATCTCAGACGTGAAAATTACATATGATATTAAAGTTAGATCCTTCATCAAAATAATTAGTTATTAGTCTTTAGAACAATAGCCTGGAAGTTCTAAGGCCAGCTTCCTGGCCTAGATTCTAGCAAGGACTTACTATCCAGTAGGTTCTAAAAGTTATCTTCTCAGTGTCTCATTTTCTTCAGAAGGTCTTTGACACCTTCCTGTAAATTAGGTATTGTTAATATCACCCAATAATCAGCAGTATTATTTCAGTATTTATGGACATACCTCAGTAATTTACTTTGCATGTAAACACACACAAACCTATTTGGAGCAGTTTGCTATCAGATCTATTTTAATGTAGTCAGATTTAGGAGTTTTTTTCTTTCTTGGGTTTTGTTTTAGTTAGGAAGGCCTCTGCATTCAAGATAATGCTTCAGATTCTCCCATCTTTCCATTAAAACCTTTTTTTTTAGAGTTAAATGTTTTATTCACCTGAAATTATTTTAGTGAAGGGAGTGAGAAAGGTATCTTCGTTTCCTGTGGCCAGTGGAATAAATTACCACAAACATGGTGGCCTGAAAAGCAGAAATGAATTCTCTCATAGTTCTGGAGGCCAGAAGTCTGAAATAAAGGTGTCAGAGAGCCACACTCCTTACAGAGGCTCTGAGGGAAATCTGTTCCAGGCCTCTGCTAGCTTCCCGAGGTTGCCTGCTAGCTTGGCTCAGAGCCACATTACCCCAGGCTCTTCTCAGTTCTCCCTTTGGCTTTTGCTTTGTCTTAGTCTCTTCTCTCTTACAAGGATACCCACGACAGCATTTGGGACCCACCCAAGATAATCCAGGATTATCTCCTCATCTTAAAATCCTTAGTCACATCTGCAAAGACCTTTTTTCCGAATAAGGTCATATTCACAGCTTCCAGGGATTTTAGGTAGATATTTCAGCCTACCACAGTAGAGCTCTAATTTAATTTTTTCCTGTTGATTAGCCAGTTGCTGCAACACTTTTTAATTGGATAATCTAGTTTTCCTCATTGAATTGAAATCACATGGTTACACACTGCACTTGCATATGAATTTGAGCCCACTTCTGGGCTCTCTGTTGTGCTCTATTATTTGGTCTATTCAAGTAGCAGACTGTTTTCGCTGTTGAAGGGCTGCCTGTTCTCATTCTTCTTAGTAAAACTTTTCTATTTTGCAGGTTCCCCTGACTTTAAGCTAGTAAACAGCTCCCCCGCCAATTCTTGGTGATATTTGTATTGGAATTGAGTTAATGTTTATATTAACTTAGACTGAGTTTTACAGTATTGGTTCTTTTAAACCAAGAGCAGGGTACATCTTTCTATTCAGTCATGTCTCATCTCTCAGTAGTATTTTTAAGTGTTCTTTATGTAGATCTTTCACATTTTCTTTTAATTTTGTTTCTAGTTACTTTATCTTTTTGTGCCATCGTAAATAGAACCTTTCTTCTGCCGAGTTTATAACTCCTGTGTATATGGAAGTGCTGTGTGGCCACATAGATATGTATTATTAATGCATATGTACGTAGTTGCTTTATATACAGCTATTTACCCTGTTTTCCTATTGTTTTCAATTGTTTTTCACTCAATTTGCTTGTAGTCAGGCATAAAATTATATCACATGCAAATAATGATATGTTTACCTCAGTCTTTCTAATTATTTTCACTTACTTTTAATTAAAATTTTTTTTATTTGAGTTTAGAGGACACACAATGTTATATTACTTTCAGGTGTGCAACTTAGTGATTGACAAGTTTATACATTATGCTCTGTTCACCATAAGAGTAGCCACCTTCAGTCCTGTTACATCACTGTTACAATATCATTGGCTGTATTCCTCATGCTGTGCCTTTTATTCCGGTGACCTATTCATTCCGTAACTGGAAGCCTGTGTGTCCCACTCCCCTTCACCCATCTTGCCCAACCCCCAACCCCCTCCCCTGTAGCAACCATCAGTTTGTTCTCTGTATTTATAGGTCTGATTCTGTTTTTTATTTCTTCATTCATTGTAAGGTTTTATTTGTTTGTTCATTGGGGTTTTTTTTTAGAGTCCACTGGTGAGTGCAGTCCTACAGTGTTTGTTTTTCTCTCACTTAGTTCACTTAGCATAATACTATCCAGGTCCATCCATGTTGTCTCAAATGCCATGAACTTATCCTTTGTTATGGCTCTATAATATTTCACTGTGTATATGTATATCTCACATCTTTCTTATTCATTTGTCTATGGATAGACATTTAGATTAATTTCTCTTTCTGCTACTTTATTATTAGGGTATAGAGACATTACTGGTTTCTGGGTATTTACTTTTGAATTCTGCAACTTTACTGAATTCATTTATTATTTCTAGTAGTTTTTTGTTGGAGGCTTTAGGATTTTTTTATGTATAAAAAAATCTGCCAACGGTGATGGTTTAACTTCTTTATCAGTATGGATGCCTCCGTTCTTTTTCTTGTCTTATTATTGTGGCTAGGACTTCTACTACTATGTTGAATAAAAGTGGCAGGGCATCCTTGTCTTATTCCTGATCTTAGAAAGCTTTCAGTTTTTGACACTGAATGTGGTTTTAGCTGTGAGTTTTTCATATAGGGCTGTTATAATGCCATATGTTCCCTCTAACCCCACTTTTCTGAGAGTTTTTATCATGAATAGATGTTGCCCAATTTTTGTGCTAGTTATCTAATTGTATTGAATAATACTGCCAACACAATATTAAATAATATCTCATGATACCACACTTATTTTTCTTAATTTGAACTTTAAAGGAGTGACTCCATTAGGTTAAATCAGGTAATTGCCCTTTTTGTAAGTGAAAGAAAGTTAAATGTTGGCAATTTCATATAGTTCAGTTTACTGATATTTCTCCATAAAGCGTAATTTTTGAAAACTCATACATACAAGGTATTAAGGATGAATCCATATCTTTCTCTTCTATTTATTCAGTAATGATTTATTGAACACCTACTATGGGCCAGGTACTGTTCTAGATTATGGGGGTATAGTAGTTTTATGGAGCTTATATTCAAGTTGGCAGAGACAGACAGTAAATAAGTCCCTAAATTTTAGATGATAGCTAGTGCAAAGAATAAAACTAAAATAGGGATAAAAGGATGTAGGGTAACCGGGGGAAGAAAAGGTTACTATTTTTTAGATATGGTGATTGGAGTTAAAAACCTGTGCTATGTGATTTTTTACTTGAATGAAATGAAGTCGTGAGCCATGTAGATATCCAAGGGAAGAGCATCCCATGCAAAGAAAACACTATACAAAGACCAGAGGCATGTTCATCTGAAACAGATGCTGAATTTTATTGGATTCATTTATTGTATTTCGTGAAAGTGATCATACGACTTTTCTACTTTGATCATGAATATGATGAAGTGTGTTATTGGGTGTCCTCATATTGAATTATCCTTGCATCTTTGGTATGACCCTCCCATAGTTATGGTTTATTCTTTGTCCTGTGTCAGACTGACTTCAGAAAAATTTTGTATGCTTTTCTATATATACTCTCAAACTGTTTTGAATACCATTAAACCTATCTACTTTGTGAAGATTTGATAGAATTCTGTGAAACTGTCAAAACCTGGTGCTTTTGTGGAGGAGAGGGTAAACAGTAATTTCTTGGTTTAATTTCTAATTTTCCAATTGGTTTAATTTCCAATTTAATTAAATTAAAAAATTAATTTCCCAGCAATTAATACTTCCCTGGGGATTCATTCATCCATACTTTCAGCTTTCTTTAAATAGAATTACTTGAAGCGGAAGTTATTTTTGTTTTTTTTGGTGAGCATCAACAAAAGATATTTTCCTGCATTATAGGAAGTTTAGTTATATTTACAGTTGAATAATGTGCTTGCTTAAATATTAGCTCTGCCAGGTGGGGAAAACAAGCACTGTCATGTCTTTTACCCTACTGTGAGGAGGCTGAAGCTTGCCATTGACAGTGATTGCAACTAGCACTGGACTTCAGCTCCCTCGATCCCTCATCCAGTGAGCTCTTCAGAAGACTGTGCTCTCTGTTAATATATGCCCTTCTGCTGCTGCATTTTCCTCCCATCTCCTTCCTTCCACCCAATTTTGTCACCTTCCACTTCTTGCATACTAAGTTCATGGCACTGTCTGCGGCATGTGACTTGTTAGCCAGGACTGTGGTGCTATTTCTCCTGTGTTCACCTGCTAGAGTATACTGTTTACTGCCAAGTGGCAAGGTCTTCGAAGGGAAGCCAATATTTAAAAGGATCTTTCCATAAAGGTCACTGTAATTGAGAATGTGTGTCTGGTTGTTTTTCTTCACTGCAATTGACTTCTGTCAGTGATGAAATGAAGATTTACTGTATCTCACTTTATCACAGAAAAGCCCAATTAGGCGTTACATAAATCTCCCTGCTTACACATGACACATACTTACCTTTGTTCTCCAGTGATGATAACGAAGAGTCTTTAAACACTTTACCTGTGCCGACGGACGCCTTGAGTTTCATTCCTGGCACCAGCAGCGTAATGGCCATGGAAGTTTGAAAACACGGCAGGATCACAGAGGCCCCTTGTGCAGCCACACATGGGCAGATTCGATTACAGTTTCTGGTTAAAAGAAGTGGCTGTGCGGGGAGGGAAGAGGAGCTGGCTGGAGATTGGCAGGGTATAGCTCCAGAATGCTATTGGCTTACACATCATGCAGACATGGACGTGTGTGGGAGCCTGGCCCCGGGCCAGCAGCCTGCCATCCTGACAGCTCTGTCAGCCATGGTCACTTTTCTTGCCAGAGAAGCTGCCATTCTTGCTGGTTCTGTCAGTTTAGTTTTCAGTGCGCATGTCTTGTCAGATATGGGATACTTGGATATGTGTGTGTGTGTGTGTGTTAAAGTATCCTTCCCAGCTGTAAAGGATCCATTTAAAGCCATGTTGAGTTAGGAGGCAGTATTTAAAGAGGTCATTCTTTGAGTGAGGAAAGGTTTGTATATTATTTTTGCCAAGAAGAGACATAAACGCACAGAGGAAAATGTAACTTTTTTCCTGAGTTATATTTAGGTGACTGATCGTCCCTGTCCAGCATATTCCTTTGTAGAGGCCAGCACTTCTCAAAGCGGTTTTGTGGACTGCCTCATGTCAGAGTCAAGGGTGGGAGTAGGGGGTTAGAAATGCAGATTTCTAGACTGTTCCTCAGACCAACTCAGATTCTGTGAGCTTGGGGCGGAAATGTGCATCTTAAGAAGCTTCCCAGGTGCTTATTTTGTGCACTAAAGTAAACCACAAATAAACCACAAATGATTTACCCCTAGAAAATTAAAATGTATAGAACAGATTATTCCAGTTATAGAGATTTATGCTAAAGAAACAGATTATTTACATAACCAAGTAATTTCCCCGGTATTTTTTTTAAATAGCAAGGTGCTGTGGTGTATTTAATATATAAATTATTTTACTAAATGTATTATTCTACATACAACTTTTTGAAAACATTTTGTATGAGATAGCCAAAGCAAAGGGTATAATAATAATAATAATAATAATAATAATAATGATGATGATGACAACAACATTTTTATTATACTTACACCATGCCAGCCTTGTTTAAGAACTTTATATATATTATTCATTTAATCTCCTCAACAGCCCTATGAAGGAAGCGATATTATTGTCCCCATTTTACAGATGAGGAAGTTGAGACTTGTAACTTGACCAAAGCCACACAGGTAGCAGGCAGCAGAACTGGGATTTGAATGCAGGCAGTCTGGCTTCAGAGTCAAGTTTCTGCTCTTGACTACAGTATACTGCTTCTCATCACAAAGCAACTCATGGCAGTTAGGAAAAAAAATTGAGTACTAGTGAAGCTGAAAAGACGACCATGTGAGCTAGCAGGGCAGAGCCAAGCACTAGACTAAGCACCAAGAGTTCTGGGGTGTCATCCTCGCCCTGAGCTTTGCTGACATGGCCTGAGGCTGTTTCCCCATTTGTGAGGAGCACGGGGCCACGGTAACATACGGCCCCCCTCTACAGCTGAGAGAGGGCGCCGATGACACCTGGACGGCCTCAGGCCAGAGCACTCTTCAAAGATTTTATCCTCCTAACTTGTTTATCCATTTGGTGATAAGGCAGGTAATGGTGATTTTAGAGGGTTCTTTTTGTTTTCCTTTTCCTCTCTTTTTTCTCTTTTTGTTTCCCATTTCCACAGGTTTTGTATTTGTCCTTTTTTCTACCCCCACCCAGGCTTTGAACTCACACACCCAGCATTATGAGTTAGTTTGCCCTCTTTAATGAGTCCGAGATATGTTTATCTATTTTCCCAAATATTATGTGTTCATTTTTTGAAGAAAATAGAAACAGCATGTTGCGTCTCATCTTCTTATTCATCCCTAATATTTAAAAAAAAAAATCTTTGATTAGCTCTTCACCAGAAAGAAGGGCCCATTTCAAGTGGAATCTTTTGGTCAGGCCCCTTATTTAATCTTAATAATTCTGCAATTGTGATGACTGGGTCACAGTTCATCTGGACCGTATTCATTCTAACAGGGTTAACAAGTGTGTCAGATTGTCAAGTCATGGCTATAATTGACTTTGGCTTTGAGGTTTTCCTTCATAATAAACAATGGGCCCTGAGCCAAAAAAGCTTGTGGTTTATACTCACATACTGATGACTGAATATTACAAGTGATTTCTCCTCATACTCATTCTGTGACCCTGGAACTGGCTTTATGCTTTTTGAATGAATCATATCAGAAGAATATCCCTAATTAAAAAGAATGTGACCTGTGCACTTTCCATTGCAGCTGAAAACATTCTGAGATTCTTCTGTGGCCTGAGCACTAGAAAGGGAGTGTTGAAGGCCTAGGTTAGAGCTTAGTCAGAAGAGAGAAGACAGCCCTGCTGACAGTTTGAATCTCTTGCACCAACAGTGCACCCAGAAATGTCCTCAGAATACTGCAGGGTGATTCTTCATTCATTATTGACTATTCTACACAAAATTCCTCTGGATGGAAACACTGAAGGTGGGACTCAGCACACAGTTACTGGAAAAGACTCGCTTTGTACAAATACGTCTGAGAATTCAGTTTAAAAAATGTCCCAAGGGGGAAATTATTCAGCACATAGTATCATCTAATCAGAATTGATAGACTTGAGAAAGACATTTGCTTAAGCTTTTATCTTTGCTTCATGAAATATTAACTATTGGCAAATGCAGAGTTTACTGAAGCTAAAACAAAATGAAACAAGAAAAACCCTTTCAGCCCTTCTCTCATTAGTTTATTTAATGGTTCATAACAATAACATGTTGATATGTAATCTGTTCTCCTTTTCTTGGTAACTCTAGTAAACAAGCTGACAAATGTAGTCAAGTGAAAAATGTTTACTATTCACCAAGTGAGTTAATCAAACTGGAAAACAAGTTTCACATGAGCTTTTTGTAAGTTTAAGTTTCCAGTTAACATTTAGAAAAATGGGTTAGTGTGGGCCATAAACCAGTAAATTAGATGATCTGGATAAAGCTGATTTCAGTAAGGTGGGTTACTCTGCTGGTCCTCAGGAAGGCTTACCGGGTCCCTACTGACCTGTTGAGCAACTGCGGTGAATTTGGCTGCATGGAGTGTACCCCTTACCTCTTTTTCCTTTAAGTCCATTTCTTTATAGGCTTTTGTTTGGGGCAACTGACATAAATCTTCCATGAGGCTGGCAGTTTGAGTTGGCAACTTCCTGTCTCTTGAGAAACGGGGTATAGAATCCTGGAGGAACTGATTAAATAGAAGACACAGAAATGGGTCAGAAATGGAAATGCCTTCTCAAGGTGGTAGAATATATTTCTTGCTCATTTTTTATTTATACGTGTATTTCCTGAGTTCCTGCCATGTGTTCAGTGCCCATTTGGTTTGGTTTGTTTTTCTCTTACTTATGGAAGCACCCAACAAAGTCCATGTTAAAATCAGTGTACAAATTCTGTTTCTTCAAGCAGACCAGAAAGGAACCCACTTTTGTGGCCAGTGACGTTGTTAATAGAAACTTGGAGTATTTTTTGTTGTTGTATGTTTGTTGATTTCCTATTGGTTTTAAAAGCAGGGACTTCTGGACCAACTTCTAAGTGTTTTCAAATGCATTAGACATTTTTTTTTTGCATTTGTCATTTTACACCTGCTTGGCATTGTTGATTTATTTTTATAGTAGTTTTTTATGTCAAGGGCAAATTAGGCCATCTCCCAAGGAAGAAATCTTTTGGTTCTATTGCTAACTCTGCCTAATCATCTCTGTTTCTTGTTGTCTTAAAAAGTAGTGATTGGGGCTCCTGGGTGGCTCAGTGGGTTAAAGCCTCTGCTTTCGGCTCAGGTCATGATCTCAGCGTCCTGGGATCGAGGCCCGCATCGGGCTCTCTGCTCAGCAGGGAGCCTGCTTCCTCCTCTCCTTGTCTCTCTGCCTGCCTCTCTGCCTACTTGTAATCTCTCTCTGTGTGTCAAATAAATAAATAAAATCTTAAAAAAAAAAAAAAGGGGGCGCCTGGGTGGCTCAGTGGGTTAAAGCTGCTGCCTTCGGCTCAGGTCATGATCCCAGGGTCCTGGGATCGAGGCCCACATCGGGCTCTCTGCTCAGCAAGGAGCCTTCTTCCTCCTCTCTCCTCTCTCTGCCTGTCTCTCTGCCTACTTGTGATCTCTCTCTCTGTGTCAAATGAATAAATAAAATCTTTAAAAAAAAAAAAGTAGTGATTGAAGAAACCCATCTTAAATGCCCTAGATAATCTGAACTGAATTTTTGGGGAGGAGGGTCTTTCTCACATATGAGTTTTCAAATTTTTTCAAAAGAATAACTGCTGGAAATGAATTTAAAGATAACAGTTGCTGAAAAGAAAGAGTAGCTCCCGGATTTAAAGCTGTAATTCCCTCACTTTGCTTCTATAAAACACTGGCATTCTCTAGACTAGGTAGAGATGTTCAATGTTTGCAAGTCAAATACTTTTCTTTGAAGAACCTAGTCCTTATTCAGCAAACAACATATAGTTCTTATGCAAATGGTGCTGTGAGAATGTTGGTATTGGGGGCAGGACAGATTGGAACAAGGGAAACTCCTCTCTGCGGGTCATATCTCCCCTCACCTGCTCATGCCTCACTCCCAGAGATTAAAGACTGCTCTTTCAGGGGTGGGCCTGTGAGAGTGCGGCCTCGAACCCCAGTCCTTCACCCAGTCTTCAGTGGCATCATCCAGGGCCGGCTTCTCCCAAGGTGAGAGGTACTTTCCTCCAGTTAAAGGAAGTTCATCGTGTGTCAGAGTTGATGTTAAGAAGACAGACTCTTACTCCACAGCCTGGCTTCAGAGCCCTGCTTTACTGCTTTCTTTCCCTGGCTGGCGAGTGGGGGGATGGCGGGAAGGTGTTCCCACAGGTGCTGCTCAGTGTACTCTGCCAACCAGCGCTCATGCGGGAAGTGTAGGAATTGAGAGTAAGCACTTAGGAAATTGTAGAGCAATTTGATACATTTTTGGAATCTAATTAAAATTTGGATTTGCACTTTTCAGTCTTTTTATTTTTCTAGAAATATAGTATTTGTCTGCAAGGGATTGGAAATTAGAACACAAAAACTGGCCATGGACCACAGATGGTTTGAGAAACACTGCTCTAGGCAGGGCCCCAAATTGGAGGCTGAGGCCCTCTCCAGGGTGCCTCCTGTTTATTCTAGAAGCAGGTTCATTATTCCTTATTCCCAAATCCAAGAGTCTGGTTCTTTTTTTTTTTTTTTTTTTTTAAGAGAGAGAGAGATCACAAGTAGGGAGAGAGGCAGGCAGAGAGAGAAGGGGAAGCAGGCTCCCTGCTGAGCAGAGAGCCCGATTCGGGCCTCGATCCCAGGACGCTGAGATCATGACCTGAGCCGAAGGCAGAGGCTTTAACCCACTGAGCCACCCAGGCGCCCTGGTTCTTTTTTTTTAAATAAAAATTGTTTTTAATGTTGGTAAAATATACATAACCTAAAACTTACCCTCTCAACCGTTTTTAAGCGTACATTTCAGTAGTGTTCAGTACATTTGCTTTGTTGTGGAGCCAGTCTTCAGAACCCTTCTCATCTTGCTGAACTAAAACTCTATACCACTAAACAAGAACTCTTCCTTTCCCCGTCTATTCAGTCCCTGGCAACCACCATTCCGCTTTCTGTCTCATGGGTATAACTGTCTTGGTACCACATATAAGTGGAATGACACAGTATATGTCTTTTTGTGACTGGCCTCTTTCACTTAGCATAATGTCCTTAAGTTTCATCTACATGGCATTTGCCAGAATTTCTTTCCTTTTTAAGGCTGAATAATATTTCATTGTACATATTACCACATTTTGTTTTCTATCTATTCTTCTATCCATGACACTTAGGTTGCTTCTACCTTCTGACTGCTGAGTAATGGTGCACCGAACATGGGTGCACAAATATTTCTTTAAAACCCACTTTCAATTTTGGGGGTCGTATTTCCTGAAGTGGAATTGCTAGATCACATGGTAATCTTATCTTTAACTTTTTGCGGAACTACTGTGTTGTTTTCCATAGAGGCTGCACCATTTTACATTCTCACCATCACTGTTCAAGGGTTCCAGTTTCTCCACATCCTGGTTGATACTTGTTATTTTCTAGGGTTTGTGTGTGTTTTTTTTGTTTGATAGTAGGCATCCTGGTGGGTGTGAAAGTGTTATCTCATTGTGGTTTTGATCTGCATTTCCCTAGTGCTTAGTGACATTGGGCATCTTTTTATGTGTTTGTTAAGTCTTTTGCTATCTTCTTTGGAGAAATATCTATTGAAGTCCTTTGCTCTGTTTTTAACTGTGTGGTTTGGGGTTTTGTGGTTGTTGTTATTGTTGAGTTGTAGGAGTTCTTTATATATTCTAGATAGTAATCCCTTACAAATATATGATTAGCAAACATTTTCTCCCTTTTCATAGGTTGCCTTTTCAGTCTGTTGATTGTATCCACTGATGCACAGGTTTTATTTTTATATAGCTCAGTTTACCTGGATTGGTGTGTGTGTGTGTGTGTGTGTGTGTGTGTGTGCTTATGCTTTTGATGTCTTATCAAAGAAATCATTGCTGTATCCAATGTCATAAAGTTTTTCCATAGTATTTTATAGTTTTTGCTCTAGGTTTAGGCCTTTGATCCATTTTGAGTTAATTTTTACATAGGGTATAAGATAAAGGTCCAGTTTTATTTATTGCTTTTGATACAATTTTGCAAGCACCATTTTTTGAAAGGAGACTACTACTTACACTCAGGTATTCCCTACCTGGCCAATAAAATGAAAGACAAAGTGGTAAACAAGCACTGCTGGGAAAACTTGGACACTAGCTTCTCCTTGGGGGAAGGAGAGCCTGGCTATTTGAAAGCTAAATGTCGTGATTTGATGTTGTGTATGCATAATATGGTTATTTTTCTGGCAATGTTGTTATTAGCTCAAAAACTGGAATTTAAAATACTAAATTTCATAGAGTTCCTCAAAGAGACCATTCTACCTTCCAAACAAATTCATATCCCATCAGTTAAGATACCTGGAGAGGACAAAGGAAACTGCCGTGGTCTGGTAATTCATCGTGAAAGTCTAAGTGCTCCTGATGTAAAATGTACTCAGTGAATTTTGCTGAATTTAGTGTTGGGGGATAAGGTATGTCCTTTGAAAACTAATATATTTCCTTTGTCTTTCTCTTGGTCTGGGCTACTAAGAAATTGAGTGTTGTATTGTTATATTTACCCCTTCCTTCTACTCATTCGTTTGGATTTTCTTTGTAAGTCCATTTTACTGAGGTATAATTTATGTATAATAAAATGCAAAATGCACCCATTTCAAGTCTTGACAAATGTATACACCTATGTAATCACATCAGTCAAGATTATGGAATGTTTCCATCCCCCCCAAAACATTCCCCATGCCTCTTTACAATCATTACTCCCTTTCTGCCCCCTGTGAAATAGTTCCATGCATTCTGTGCCCTTCAAGTTAACCACCAACTTGCAAAAAATACTTATGGAAAGTAGGTAGAATATGAGAAATGAAATAGCCTTTTTAAGATCTAAGCTCTGTTTTTCCTGTGATCTGTCATTTAATTTCTTTTTTTTATATCCAAAAAAGCCCCATTAAAATTTCTTAGTACTTAAGTCTTAATGCAGCTAACTTTGATGAGCTGGTGTCTTATGATGCATTGCCAGATATGGTTGCAAAACCATGTTATTTTTTTCTCTTTTCAAAGGATTTTTAAACCAACGTTTTCCCCATATGGGTCTCTCCGTACCTCAGTGGCCTACATCTTTGCCAGAAGATGAAATATGGAATGAGCATCAGTTGCCCTACTATCACATGTTAGAGAGCCAGCCGGGACGTGGTGGTCGGGAGGGGCTGCTTTCTAGTAACTCAGCAACCCATGACCTATGAAAATCTGCAGGTGTTTTTGGAAATGTTAGAGCTGTGACCTGTTTGTAGATATCGTAACAGTGTCTTGAAGTGACAAGAATTTCAGCTGGGTTGTGTGTGGGGGGCACCTTGGGCTCCAGGTAGGTGTGTGGGTCATTAGAGAGACAAGAGTCTTGACTAACTTATGCATGAGGAATTTCAGTACATGGCTTGCATCAGAGCAACATCAGCGTGAATGTGGATGGTGTATACTTCTTCCCAGGATAATAAAGAGACAGCAACAAGTAATATAAGGTTTTAACCCTGTTTTCACTTGTCAAAGAAAAGAAATGGTTATTGTCATTATTTTAACATTCTGGAATTACCTTGATATAATGAATTGAATTCAAGATGAAGATGTAAGCTAAAATGTATCATCTTCAGATACAGTGCTTTAATATTTCCTCATAATGTGTGCAGCCACTCTGGAAAACAATAATGGAGGAGATTCCTCAAAAAGTTAAGAACAGAACTACCCTACAATCCAGCAATTACACTACTAGATATTTACCCAAAGGATATAAAAATACAGATTTGAAGGGACACACACATGCACCCCGATGCTCATAGCAGCATTATCAACAATAGCTAAACTATGGAAAGAGCCCAAATGTCCATTGACTGATGAATGGATAAAGAAGATGTGGTGTGTATATATACAATGGAATATTACTCAGCCATCAAAAAGAATGAAACCTTGCCATTTGCAATGACATGGATGGAGCTAGAGAGTATTACACTAAGTGACCGAAGTCAGTCAGAGAAAGACAAATACCATATGATTTCACTCATATGTGGAATTTAAGAAACAAAACAGATGAACCTATGAGGAAGGAAAAAAAGTAAAGGGCAAACCATAAGAGATTCCTTTCTTTTTTTTAAGATTTTATTTATTTGTCAGAGAGAGAGAGAGAGAGAGCGCTCACACAAGCAGGCAGGGTGGCAGGCAGAGGGAGAAGCAGGCTCCTCGCCAATCAAGGAGCCCAATGCGGGACTCGATCCCAGGACCCTGGGATCATGACCCAAGCCAAAGGCAGCTGCTTAACATACTGAGCCACCCAGGCATCCCAAGCCATGAGAGACTCTTAACGATAGAGAACAAGCTGAGAGTTAATGAAGGGGGTTGGGCGGGACGGGCTCAATGGGTAAATGGGTGATAGGCATTAAGGAGCGCGCCTGTTGTGATGAACACTGGATTTGATATGTAAGTGATGAATTACTAAATCCTACTTCTGAAACAACAACAACAAAAAAAATAAAAGAGCTTTCGAAAAATATTTCCTTGTAATGTGATAGAGCTGTTTTTAAAAGGGAATCGGCAGTAGCATAACTGAAAGGAGCATAAATTATAAACATTTCACATATTCTTGAAATTATTTTCTGTGTGAATGGTGTAAAATGGAAAGTCACTGAACCAGGTATGTTTCCAAAGCCCAGAGCATCCTAACACAAAGATTGATTGAGGTACTTTATGCCAATATTAACAGCAACGGTAGCCAGTGATGTATCCTAAAATGCTTGACGTTTCTGTGCACTGAACTGGGTGTTGGGGTGGAGAAAATGTCCCATCTCTTTGTTTAGTTGTTTCATTTTTTTCTGGCAGTGCTCAACTTACTCTCTACGTTGTTAATTATTTTAGACTCATTAAATAAGAAAGCGATTATCTCAAATTCTCCTGTTCACGTGCACTGTAATCACATGTGTTTGGACTACTTAAGTCTAGGAACAACACAGAGAGCTGTAAATAAAGACCATGTGTGTTCTTGCTTGGTAAATGTAATTTGGACTCCCAAACAGTCCCAGTCAGCCTGAGTTTGAGTAGAAGATCATTCTGACTATACGAGATTATACTGAATTTGATGTATTTTCATTTTATTTAAGAAAAGGGCAGCGTACATAGTCTGCCATGGAAGGAAGTCTTTAAGAGACTTTTGGTGAACAAAAGTAAATTCCTGTTACCCTTTTCTTTGCCAGAAGTTTAATGATTGATATTTAATGATTGAGATATAGTTGATTCCCCAGATGTACTTCCACTTGATGAAAGTAGCAAAGTCTAATCTAATAAGCACTTGCTGACTAAATTTTTCCTCTTTTCATTAACTTTCTTTTCAGGACTCAGCCCAAAACCATGTTTGCCCAAGTTGAATCTGATGATGAGGAAGCAAAGAATGAGCCAGAATGGAAAAAGCGTAAAATTTGAAGACTCTCACATGAGAGCTGTTTGCATGAGGGGGGAGTGATATTGGACAGGTTTTTTTTTTTTTTTAATGAAATAAAAAATACATTTTTATGAACAACTTTTGTATTTTGCATTATTGAACCATTCAAAAGATTGGTAGCTACCCTCCACTAAAATTGTGCTTATATTTTTTCAACTACAACTATGAATCTGTATTATAAATAAATAAGAAACAGATTCTTAGCCTATTACCAAGTAGTTTAGGTATTTGGAAACTTTATTCAACAGTTATGGGTCTTGTACAGATTCTCCTAACGTCAAGGGAGGAAAATGTACATTGAAACCGACATGTGTCTTGAGCAATTCTAGGAGCATAATATGGAGATCGACATCAAAAAGTTTAATATTTCTGTGTAATTTCACAATAGTTGTTTACATGATTATAAATAATTAGGCTGAGTTCAGGCTAAAAGCATTGCCGTACCAGGAAAGAACATGTGAATATCCTTACGCAGCAGAATACAGTGGTTAGGATGTAAGAAACAGGCTTTGAAGTCAGACCCATGTGGGTTCTCTGCTCTTTACTGTCTAGGTCACCTTGGGAGTTATTAAACTTCTCTCTTCTGGTCTCAGATGATGATAGCACCACTGTCCTAGGTTTGTTACAGGATTCAATGAGACACTCGTTGTATAGCATTTAGTATAGTACCTGGCACATAATAAATATACACCATTTCCTTTTTTAAAATAGAGCTAATTATATCTACTTTGCCTGATTTTTTTATCACTATTAAAGTGGATAACTTTGGAAATGCTTTGTACCTATAATTAGAAGACATTAAAAATCATTCTAAAAGACCTTTGTGCTTTTGTGACTAGAAAACTAAAACAAAAGTTGGCAGTTTGTCCAAAGTAATAATGAGTCAATGGAATAAAATTCTGTGGACTGCTTTCACACAGACCTGGGATGATATTGCATGTCAAATAGTCCCCACTAGAAAATTCAGGCATTTTTAATCCTCTTGCCTTTTTCCCTCCTGCTCTCATTTGTCCTAGTGAATTAAATAAGTCTAAAAACGAATGATGATCCAAAATGTGTGTTGGAAAGTTCCAGTCCTCACATACCTACCCCCTCCCAAAAAATCTTTTTTACCGAGGTCGTAGGTTCACAGCCTTCCTGCCCCTGCAGTTCTGAGGTGGGTGACAGTGGGCATTCCTCTATAAATAAATCCTAAAAACAACTACTCTCTGTCCTTTTTTCTCTTCTTCCCCCATCTTCATTCTATTCCTTTCCCTCATCACTTAGCTTATAGGTATAAGAACTAACATTTGCTATGTGCCTACCATCTGATGGCTACTATTCTGAGTTCTTTACCTGCTATAATAGCTCATTTAATCCTCACAAAAACCCCATGAGTAGGTAAAATTGTTAAACCCATTTTACAGACAAGACAAAAGAGATTCAAGAAGTCAGTCTGTCTGAGATTAAAGTTAGGGAGGGCTATACGAAGACACCCAAGATTTCTAAGCATCAGTAATTAACAAACTGCCCCAAGTTTCCTATTCCTGTTGAAATACACTTCATCCAAAATCAATTACAGACCAATATTTTGTTCCAAGTGCTTGGGATTTGTAAATTTACTGTTTCTTGGATAAAATTTACTGAAATCATTTCGTGTTTTTTTCCTGTCTTAACATAAACATTGCACCATATGGAAGTATTCGGCTTGCACAGCCAAAAGTGGTTGTGATGGGTTGGAGGGAGGGATAAAAACTTGATTGTAGTGGTCTTGGCGGAGCCTGCTATGATGTTCAGGGGAGAGAAAGACAGATTTAGCACGAAGATGATTTTCTCATTGTTACCCACAGCACAAGTGGCCCTTTTCATGCTTGAGATGATCTATCTCACTTGAGAATTTTATGCAAAATGATTTTTCTACATAAGATTGGCGACAGACTCATAGGATTTCCATATCAATTTTGGTGAGTGAGGGCTTCAGGACTGGATGAATAGTGGGTGCTCATTGAACCTGTTGTCCCATCACCAGGGTAGAATCTCCAGTTGGTATTCCCCAGGCCCTCACAATCCTCATGTCCCTCGGGCCTCATTATTTTACCCCGTACAACCCTATAGTCCTATCTTGGTCAACTGCATTTCTATTTGCTTAAATAAGGGACCTGGAAGTTGTAATAATGACTCCTCCCTCACCCTCTTCCCACCTCATGTAATCATTTGCCAGTTTCCATCCATACCATCTGCTGACTGTCTTCCATTTGACCTTCATCTCTTTCCTTGCTGCCCCTGCTAGAGTTTAGTCCCTCTTTTATCCCTCACCAGGACCTCCCAGGAGCCTCCCTCCCAACTAATCTCCCTGTTTGTCATTTGGTCCTCATCAAATCCATCTTTTATTCTGCCATCAGACTTAGCTCTCTAAAACTAAAACCCATCATTTCATCCCTATGCAAAGAGCTTTCTGGAGTGTCTGTGTCAGTAGTCTGAACCCGTTTGTGTGGCGCTTAGGATGTCTACATTTGGCCTCTCCCTGTCTTTCCAGCGTTAATTCCTACTGATCTTACACAAGCTTCTCAGTTCCAGATACTCTGAACCTGGGAAGTACTATGTGCTTTGCACCTCAGTGCCTTTGCACACACATACTGTCGCTTCTTCCTTCCTTGTCTGCCTGTTTGTTTTTGAATATGGGGATCAATGTCACCTTTCCCGAGCAGCCTTCCATGACTCACCCTGGCAGACAATTAGTTCCTTCCTCCTCTGCCCCCATGGTTGCTTACGTATCTCTATGCTATGGCCTTATATCTAAGTGTATGAGTGTGTGGCTTGTGGGCTTGAGTATGTTTCCCCTACCGGGATGTAGATTATAAAAACTAAAGTTTATTGGGTTCTGTGAATGCTCAGTGAATTTGTTTAATGAGTAAGGGGAGCCATATTTTATTCACATTTGTATTCCTAGCCCCTAGCCCCGAGTCCCAAGAAAGGGGTTAAAAAGGTACTCATTAAATATTGGGCAGAGAGAAAGAGAGAAATAGGGAAAGGTAAGGAAAGGATGGAAGAGGAATGAGGTGTGAAAAAGTGTTTCGGCCTCACCAGTGGGAAGGAGGATCATTAGTACGGAAGTTTGGGCTGTATCTAGGCTGCTTGGCCTTTCTCTGGTGGGGTTTATTCACAGGTGACTATTGTGATGGCTCAAGAAGGAAACAGGATTGTAAACAGTTGCCTGTGTTGCCCCTGGCATGGCCTAATAAGTCCTAAGCCATCATGACATCTTCAGGGACTCGCCTCCTATCCTGAGTCACCAAAGATCTGAGATATCTCTAGCATGGGGGTTCTTAACCTAAGCAGGGTGTCTGCAAATGCCCCAAAGTATACAGCACACTTTGCTTAGGCTCACATATGTCTTTCCATAGGGAGGATCCACAGTATTAATAAAAGTCTGGATTACTGGGTGTTGCTAGCAGCTCTTTCATCTCCCAAGAGGACTGTGTAAAATTGGGCCATCCAGATTTGAAAATCAGGACATAACTGTCACACACACTCACATATGCACAAAATACCAAACAGAACAAACTAAACCCAAACCACTAACACTGGCTCCCATGTAATCTAAGGCAGTTGATCTTACTGCTTTGTAGTCAGACCTTAATTTTTGTTCTTTAAAGATGATTAGCCTTCTGTCCCATTAGCAGCTAAAGAGATGAGCTTTATGATTCCCTGAAGGCAGCATCCAAAGGTAAGTGCTTCTTTATGTGATCTAAGAGTGAATATTATGAGATTTGAGCCAATTTGAGAAAAGCTTTTAGGAGTCGATATTACTATTTCAGGCATCTGTGAGCCCTTCAGTGTTTAATAGCCAATGAATCAGATGTGGTAGCAGATAAGGAGGGTAACCAGATGCCTGCTTAGATGTGTACATCCAACCTGGGTCAGTGGCCCTTTAGAGGTGACATGCTTCGTTCCTTTATTGGTCTTCTTGTGGGGGAGGGGGTCAGGAAGTGGGGGAGGGCTATTAAATAAATGTCTTTTGAAAAGTATCTATCTGGAGTGGAGTATACCACAAGCTACCATGGCCATGACTCAAATTTACTCAACACCCTCATTGAAGAACTGATGGGGGAGGAAGTGCCTCAAGATGGGAGATCTCGTGTGTGTGTGTGTGTCTAGGGGTATATAGGTGGAGAAGGGGCTTTGAGGGCCAAGAGTAGAGAAATCTGCTATTTTAAGTAGTTTTATGAATTATCAGAGTTTACATTAGGGGGTCTTCAAATTTTTTAAATAAAAGCATTTTAAAGGTACTTCACCTGCCCCCTACTTGTAGTAATACTCTTTAAAGAAAAATCTGGAAGACGTTGACATAAAATGGCAGATTAAAAATGGCCACAAGTTCCTCAAGACATTCCTCCCATTAGGAAGAGCCCCTCCCCTGAAATCTGAGCAGGCTCTGTGATGGCTTGACCAACAGAACATGGCAGAGGGGGTGCTATGCTAGTTCCCAGGCCCAGCCATTAAGAGACTTGCAGTTTCTACTTCCTTTCTCTCAGAGCACTTGTTCTTGAACCTGGGCTGCCATGCTGTGAAGAAGCTTCAGCAGCCCCATGGAGAGACCCACTTGGAGAAGAACCGGGGCCCTGACCAACCCCGGTTGACCTCCCAGCTGATAGCCAGTACCAACGTGTGGTTGAGCCGCCTTGGGAAGCAGATCCTTCAGTCTCAGTTCCATCACATCAGCTGTTGTTGCATGGAGCCCTGCCTGAATTGCAGGTTAAGGAGAACAATAAAGGATTATTGTCATTTTAAGCAATAAGTTGTGGGGTTGTGTATTATGCAGAAACACAGAATTGGAACGACCTAAAAGATAAGAAATCATTCATTTAAATACAAACAGTGCTAATACTTTAATGAATCACTTTCCAATTTTTAAACTTTATATACAATTTTGAGAATTATTTGCTCTTCTTAAAACAATTATATTTATTTAAAATATGGTATAGTCTTCACTTGTTAAATAAATGTAAATGTTCTATATTACTACAAGCCTCATATATAAATTTAGAGGCTACTTAGTAGTTCATTATACAGATGTATTTTCTATACTTAACTATTCTTTTATTATTGGAAACATAGGTTGTTTTCAAACTTACTGTCATAAGCAGTGCTGTTTCACTTTAATTCTATGCCTAAAGTTTCTTTATGTATGTAGGATTCTTAGAATTGGTTATGAAAACAGGAATATGGGGGTCAAAAAGGAAGACTCGTATTTGCTAGGTAAGATTACTGTAATCTTGGTAATTACCTTATCAGTGAATGGCCAACTGTAGAGGACAGAGATGATCCTGGGAACTAGTCCTAGTATATTGGGTTGAATAGTGTCCCCCTAAAATTCATACCCTCCTAGAACCTCAGAATGTGTGGCCTTATTTGGAAATAGGGTCTTTGCAGATACAATTACAGTAAGATGAGGTCATAGTGGATTAGGGTGGGCCCTGAATCTAATGGCTGGTGTCCTTCTAAGAAGGTCATGTGAAGACACAGGGGCAAAAAAAGACCACGTGAAATGGAAGCTGGTATTGGAGTGATGTGGCTACAAGTCAAGGAACTCTAAGGATTGTCGGGCAACCACCAGAGGGTAGGACGAGGCAAGGTAAGATTCTTCTCAAGAGCCCTCAGAGGGGACATAGTTGCGATGACACTGTTTTCAGACTTAGCCTCCAGAACTGTGGGAAACTAACTTTCTGTTGTTTTAAGCCACCCACTCTGTCGTAATTTAAGGCAAACCTAGAGAATGAATACACCTTGCAACAAGATGTAAGGAGCACTTGGATCCATGTGAACTCTTCAAGGCTGCATATCACAATTCATTAAGTGCTCAGGAAAAGGGGGGGGGTGGGAAATCACGAGACTTTCCAGATCCAACATCAAAGTTTCGATCCTATTGCCCTCCACCTCCCTCCCCTGCTCCCCAGGTCCACCCCTCAGTATGGACTTGAGTTATTATACTTGTTGTTCTAAGCCACTAAATTTTGGGGTAATCTGTTACACAGCAATAGACAACTAATACAATTCTAATGCAGATACAATTTCTAATGTAGCTAATTCATCTTACATTTTTGAGTGTCTAGCCACTAGTTTCCAGAGAGACTTCCTGTTCAATCTTCTGAGGGTGGACCCATTAAGAATTTGTCTTAAGATGGTGAAGTCCTTGGTTTTTCTTGATGGGGTGGGGGTGAAGGGACAGATTTTATTCTATAGGATGAGGAGACTGTCAGGAACCACTTGGGACAAACCCAGAGATCATAGCTAAAGGAAATAATTGTAACATTTTTTCCTTCAGTTGCTTTGAGTCAGCAGAGTTGCTGCCTCTTCTCCATTTCCCCCTCAAGTTGACTTGGCTGGAAGTGGTTCCCTGAGTGGCTACGTTGCTATGGCTTTCACACATGGTCTTATCCCTCATTCTCGGGAGAGACAAGCAGACATCCAGCATTATAGCCTCCTATCCAAAGTATCCATGACATTCTAAGCCTATGAGTAAGTCTTCCTTATAGCCTTTTTATTCTGAGACATCTATGGCTGATGGTTTTGCTGTTTATAAGTCACTTTGAAGCGTGGGTGGCTGACAACTGGATTCTCTCCTCGGATCTGCCTGACAGAGCTGTGACCAGATGTCTGGTGCTGCTCTCAGATTTCTGAAGTTGATCAGCCATGGCAAAAGATAAACATATGAGGGAAGAATATTTACTACATTAATCAGGAGTCTTAATCAGTGGTATGGCTGGTATCTTGGAAGTAGCATGAACTATGAAGTCAGAAGTTTGGGGTTTGTGTTTCTCCTTCATTAGTAATTTTGCAAGTTTAGGGAAGTCATATAAACAGTGAGCCTCAGTTTTTTCATCAGTAGAATGGCAATATTGATTACCCTCTTTATATCCAGAGGGGTATTTTATGGTTCAAATGAGAGAGAAAGAGAGAGAGAGAGAGAGAGAGAGAGAGAGAGAGAGAGAGAGTGTGTAATAGCTTGGCAAATTATGAAATGCTAATATAGTTGGTCACTTGTGGTTATTTATTATTAGTATCTCAGTAATGTACACCAAGGACATATTCTTAGAAAACAAGCCCAAATCTATATCACCCCCATAATTAAGAATCACTGTGGTGGCAGACAGGATGCTCTATTCCCAGCGAGAATTTGATTTGGGTGTTTGAGAGGTTGTCATCTAATGTGAAAGTTATCCAAAATTTGGTGAAGATTGTCTTAGGTGGATTCTGGTCCTTGTTGAATCAGATTCTCATGGAACCAATTTGAACCCTGATCTACCTCCTCTTGGCCTTGCTGTTGGCCGTGTTTGACACGATGACCCTCATGGTGCTGGCAGTGACAACATCTGAAGCCTATCTAAATTTAGAAAAATGGGAAAGCCGTCTTTTGCATTTCTCACAGGCTATTTTGATGTTGCTTTTTTCTCATTTGCTATTGCTTCTCCCCAGCATTGAAAAAGATTGTGTTCACTTCGTTGGGTGCCATGTGGTCTTCCCTTGACCCTACTGCCTCTTGTTTATGAAAAATAGCAAGTCAGCCATGACAAACGGCCAAGAGCAGTCTTGCCTCCTAAATACAGTCATTTTTCTTTCCTGTACTTTATTTTTAAAATAAGACATTTTTTTTCCTTTGTGGAAACAATCTTATTATTCAGCAATACATGGTGGAGAGGAAAGCTCTAGAGTCGGAAGACCTGGGTTCAAATGCCGGCTCAGGCAAGGTACATAAGCTTTTTGGAACCTCGGTGATTCTGGGATGTTAGAAGGATCAAAATGTGAGAGCACTTTGCAAACAACAACTACACAAATGTTCTCATTACTGCTTCTATATTCAGAGGTGCCCTAGCAGGAACAGACCAGCTTTGCAGAGATCCTGGTTTTGAGATATTTCTTGGAAATGCCATATTGTGGCATATGTGTATTTTGGCCTGAAACAAGTAAGTCCTGAAGAACGTGTTACAGATACATTTCTTTGTCTCAAAAATGCACAACCCTAGGTTTGAAATCCAGGCCTTACGTGTTCAATGCCCGCCAACAGTTAGCCCCACCTGGAAGTTGGAGACTAGACTATGACCCATCCCTTTAGCCTTTCTCCTGCTGATCTGCTCCAGTGACCGTGCTCTTGATTTCAGTGGTCCGAGGCTGGCTGCAACCCAAAAGTATTGTGCGTATTGATCCTCTCTTTTGCCTGATTATGTGTGACTTGGAGGTGAGATTCATGAAGCTGTTCAGGACCAGATGTGTGTTTCTAACAGCCATGCCTGGATTTACTCACATCTTCCAAGATCTTTCTCATTATAAACAGTCAACAATAGTCAACATTATTCTTTTAGTTTATGTGTCATTAAATTTCAATTTTTCCCCTTTACTGAAGATCACAGGACTGTAAATGATGAGAAGACAGAACAACACAAGCAAATGTTACGGCTTTTGTCTCTGGAGCTGTCTGACAAGCATTCCCTCACCTTGGCCTCACTGTGCCTTGGGAGTGTGTCACAACATGGGCCAAGGCAAAGCCGACACTGTTCAAGTAGGTTGTCTTTCTTTACTTATAAAAAACAATGTTGTAATTTGGAGACCAACAAGATCAAGGCTTAAGCATCCCATAATTTATAGTTACGACTATGTAACTAGTTACCAACTATGTATCATAAAACCCAGAGGAAGCAGCAGAGAGCTGCTGGAATAATGTCCAGGAGAGAAGGTGTAATTAGATTGGTAGGTGTGGAAAGGTCATTCGAGCCCATCTACTACTGAGTCCCATAGTTTATAGTTGAGAGAACTAGAGCCCTGAGGGTCCCCCACTCGTGCCGGAACACACCATTAGTTAATGGTAGAGCTGGGACCATAACAAAGATCTTTGACAGCAGCCCAGTGTTTCTTCAGCTCCACTACTCTCGGAGGTCACTGACTAGAATGAGACAGACCCAGGCTCGGATCCTAGCTCTGCCATGTATGGTGACCTTGGGCAAGCTAGTTCACTTCTTTGAGACTCAGTGTCCCCATCTACAGAACTGAGAAATCAATACATAACTTGTGCAGTTGTTGTCAGGATTAAATGAAATCATATAAGAGAAAGACTTCACCAATGGCCAAGACAATAGTAAATGCTCAATAAGTGGGAGTTTTTATGATTATACAAAGGGCCGATAAGTCACTCTACCATGACATAAACTTGACCTAACAAAAATGGATTTGCCAGCAATTCTAGACTAATCTTTTCTCAGCTTGGTTTGTCTTCTACCCACCTTTGGTTTCCAGGGCTAGATATGATTTCTTTACCCATGTCTTTAAAATATAGTCCAGAGAAACTGAAATCAGTTTTTTCATTTTCTCTTGCTAACTCTCTGAGCCATCATTAGTCATATTGGAGTCTTTTCACTGATCGGAGACTTGTACTTAAAATTCAGATTGTTTTTTGAAGAGTCATTGGAGGACCCAAATAGAAGCTTCAGAAAAGACTTCAGACTTTGAGGATCTTGAGTGTAGGTCAGTCACTCTCCAATCTAGAATCCCTGATTTCTCTCTCTCTCTCTCTCTCTCTCTGCTCTTTCTAAAAGAAATACCAACAAGTCCAAGGCTGCTTTGAAAGGAGTAAAGATGAAATGAAGAAACATCTGAGGACGGCCCGAGAGGGGAATGCGGAAGACAGGAAGGAGGGGCGTACCAGCCGGCTGCCTTGGTGGCAGCGGACCAAGCCTCAGGTGGGTCCCAGCAGCGTTGGCAGGGGCCTGCCGTGGGCTCACGCACCGAGTGGGGAAGCAGGGCTGAGGAAACGGAGTGTGCTGAACGAGCGGAGCTGTGGAAGGCCAAGTACCGAAATGCCGGAAGGCTTGTATAGGATTAGAAGGAGCAGCTGGCTTCCCTTCAGTTCTGTTCCCTGGGTCTGTGGCTTGGCAAGACCCAGAACGTGAGCCGTAGCAGGAGGAATCATTCTGATTTTCAGATAAGGATGGCACCTAAATCCCAGGGGGTCTGGAGGTGGGTCCTCTGCCCCACTCACCTCTGCAAATCCTGCCCCTTTCTCCTGCCAGTACCCCTTAAAGGCAGGGCAGCGAGAGAGTTTCTGTTCTGCTTCTAAAGAAACCGAAGCAAAGGGACTTAATGAGACTTAAAGTATCAGGTATGACTGAGGTGACTGTGGAATTGAGAGTTTCTGTAGTCCTCAGGTGGCATATTATGGGCCCTGTTCATAAATATCCTGCCAATCCGCAGATGTAGGGAAGGTGATCTGGTCTTAGAAAATGTCAGACCAGAGATCCCACAAAAGTCAGAGCCATGACTGGGGTGTAAGTCATGCACTGGGGTGGCCTCTGTCTATACATAATTGTGGCCATGCCTGCATTGCTAACTTCTCACTCAGCCATTTGCTGAAGCAGTCATTCTTTGGGAAATGGGAGTTGGCCCCTTCCCCCTTCAGAAATCCAAAATGCCCTCAGTGATGTCCTTGTCCATACCACCCTTTCTGACAGCTTGTGGTGCCTTACAAGTTGCTGAAAGAATGTTGCCCGGAGGGAGACTTTCTGGGTTAAGACACGCTATGGATTCAGCCTTCTAGTGTATGGTCTCGACATAAAAGGGTGCTGCCATACCAGCAGAAACCGATTCTAATACCTCGGGCAGCATCAGAGTCCTCTGGGGACAATTACTATTCGGATTCAGTAAGACCCTGGGGCAGGGCCCATGATCCTGCATTTGTGACAAGTGTCCCAAAGTGACTCTGAAGCAAGAGGTCATGAGCACTGCTCCATGAAACACTTCTCATGACAACAGAGAGTAGTCATGTTCCTTCTGATTCGGCGCTCAAGGAGATCTGGGGAACTTGGTGCCTCAGGCACCCTCAAGACCCTGAGGACAATATGGCTGAGTTGAGAGACTGAGGAAGTCTCTCAGATTGGGCAGCCACAGGCAGTGTTCCTGTCTTGGCCCCACTATAGCCTCTTGATTGTCTAGCTTTCTGCCCATAAAATGGAGCACCCCGTATTGTGAGTTAAGAGGAAAGGTACTGTATGATAATAGAGGGACTGTGGATTAGAGGTGTTCTATCTTCTTTAAAAATGTTGTTTGATATACTTTTATTTGTAGAGCAGTTTTAGGTTCACAGCAAAACTGAGAGGAGGGTACAGAGAGTTCTAGCATATCTCCCTGGCCACCTCCCTCCCACCACACACCACCTCCCTCATCATCAGCACCCTCTATGTGGCATATTTGTTCTAAGGGATGAACTAGATTGACATCATTATCAAAAAGTGTTCTATCTTAAACTCACATACACTTACCCACAGCTTACATCACCTTCTGATTTTCATGATAACCTCACTAGAGTTTTGCAATAAATTACTTCACACATGAAGATACAGAGGCATGGAGATCATTCCACTGACTGGATAACCGAACTGAAGTCTGGGTCCTCAAGCTCCCATGGAACTAGACTGAAGACTAGAACATGATCCAATCACCAGAGCGGGGGGCTTTCTGGCAGGCTCTCCTTCCTTTCTGTATAAGATCCCTGATTGGATATAGGTGTTGCCATCATTACCTTAATCCAGAGAGTTACCCCAAAGATATTCAAAATGAACATGAAAAACTTTTAAAACTTTCATGTGATCAGCATCTAAAACTGGACCAGCTCTAACTTAATAGTCTACTCCAATTCTCTTAGTTGAGGTATCTTGAATTATGGTGGGAGTCAGGAGACCTGAGTTCTGGTTCAAACTTAACCAATAATTTGCTATGAGCTGGGGAAATTTACCAGATCTTGGGGTTTCCTATTTATAAAATGAGAGTTCTTGATTCTAAGCTCTCTTTTGGGTCTAATATCCTTCAATCCAACTCCCACCAATCCACTGGGAAAGCTAAGGTTGTATGGGCAAGTGCCTTGCTAGGGAACCAGCTGAGAAGAAATCACTGCTACTTGGTGAATTTCCACGGGTGCAGAAAGCAGAAGGCTCAGGACTCAGAGAAAACGTGGTGATGGGTACGTTTCCATTTCCTTGCCCCCTGAGCATAAACAGATGCCTCCACCATTCATTTTGCCTTCAGCTTTTGTCTTGCTGCCTGGGGAAGTACAGGACCTCTTGCAGTCAGAGCAGGATGGCAAGGAGGAAGCTTGTGAGGAGACATTTATGCTTTCATATGTAAAAGTGAATAAGAAAGTGGTGGGCGTCTCTAGCTACAGGCAGGCGTGGGCTCCTGGGGGCCACCTGACCTCGTGACCAGGCATGTGAATGTTGCTATGTGTTGATGAATCATGGAGAGGCTGGGGCTTAGCAGGCACCTACTTCATCTCCAAGTCCAAGTCTATTGGCAGCACATTCACTAGAACCGGGGTTTTGAGTAAGTGAAGGGCACAGACTATTCTTTAAGGATATCTTTAAAGCCTCAGTGATAGGCACGCAGTAAATGGCTACTGAATGAATGAACACGCCTGAAGGATGGGATCATAACAACTAGAGGGAAACTATTCCCCCCTCAGTACAGCTGTTTCCAGGACTAGGTCACAGAATGCCAGGACCAAGGTATGGGCTCCATCTCAATGCTCTCCTTATACTTCTTTACCTTGTGTTGATGCCTACTTTCTCCATAGTAAGGATCTCTTAAGAAGGAGAGTGGACTGAAGGCCATCTCTGTTTTTTAAAATATATTTATTTAAAAAATTATTTTATTGTAGCAAAAAGCACATAATATAAAATCTAACATCTTAGCCATTTTAAGTATACAAATTGGGTTAAGTATATTCACATTGACGGAAAATGAGGACTTTTGAAGAGCTGAGAGCTGAACAATATATACAGTTCAGGAGTGAAATATAGGAGAAATGGCTATAGACTACTTTTCTAAACTTTAAAGTCAATTTTCTAAAAAATTATTAAGGAATTGGTGCTGTGTTTTCAGGATTAAAAAAATCCTTTAGTAGTTTTCTTTTAAAAGAAAGAGTTCACATGGTGACCATTATGATCTAAAATATTTCAATGTCAAATTCTTATTTATTTTCTCTTTGGTTGGTGAGCATCTTCCAAGTTAAATAAAGCTGGGTTGCAATATCACATACCACCATTAGGTGCTGCTGCTTGACACAGTAAAGGGACTGGGGATGCCTGGGTGGCTCAGTCAGTTAAGTGAATGACTCTGTTTCAGCTCAGGTCACGATGTCAGGGTCATGAGATCGAGCCCCACTCTATGCTCAGCAGAATCTGCTTGAGATTCTCTCGCTCCCTGACCTTCTGCCCCTCCCCCAGCTCACGTGCATGGATGCACAGACCCTCTCTCTAAAATAAATAAATAAAATCTTTTTTAAAAATAGTGAAGGGACTGGAAATAGAGCAAAACCTCTTTCCTTCCTCTCCTCTTTTCCTTTGTGTGACTTCTGGATGCCAAATGGTGAGGCTCTATAGACACAGCAATAAAAAGACAAAACCTCTGGGTGAGACAGAGAAGTCATTACAATAGGATGTGGTAGGGTTTGTTTTGTTTTGTTTTTTAAGAGAGAGAGCGCATGTGCAGGGGGTGGGGGGTGGAGGGTGGGGAGGTAAGGGCAGGGGGAGAAGAAGAACCTTAAGCAGGCTCAGTGCCCTACACAGACCCCAATCTGGAGCACGATGCAGAGCCTCACATGGGGTCAGTCTCCCAACCCCTCAGAGATGAGGACCCTGCGATCAGTACCCTGAGATCAGGACCTGAGCCACAATCAAGAGCTGATGCTTANGTAAGGGCAGGGGGAGAAGAAGAACCTTAAGCAGGCTCAGTGCCCTACACAGACCCCAATCTGGAGCACGATGCAGAGCCTCACATGGGGTCAGTCTCCCAACCCCTCAGAGATGAGGACCCTGCGATCAGTACCCTGAGATCAGGACCTGAGCCACAATCAAGAGCTGATGCTTAACTGACTGAGCCACCCAGGCACCTTGGAGGTGGTAGGTTTAGAGGAGGGGAATGTCTGTGGTGCTGTGGGAAGACCAGTTTGTCTGTTGTGGGAATGCATGTGAGGCATGAGGTGGCCTGAACCAGGGCAGGGGCTTCAGGGGTAGAGAGAGATTTTGGATTTTGGAGCAACTTGGTGGGTTCATGTTTCTGTGGAGCCCATGGGTGCAAATGGGCCTGTTACCCTGGGTCACTGTCAATCACAGGTCACAAAATGGTTACTTGCCGACCTGTTTGGTTTGGCTCACATGGCTTTATTTTTTTAATGCGTTATTACTTACCATAACGAAATACAGATTTTTAGCTTCTCTTGAAAAATCAGAAAGTCTAGCAACAATTAGCAAGGACCAAGTCATGTTTGCCGTTTTGGGGACTCAACCCCTCGGCCAGCTTATTCCCTCATTTAGGTTTTTGCCTGTTCCCTTTGGACAGGGCCAGGATTTAGCGTGTATAGCTGAGCCAGTCGCTAAATTGGTGAGATCTTCTGTTCTATTGGTAAATAGCTCTTCGAAGCTTAGCACCCTTCTTGCTCAGGGGTACATTCTTCAACAGCAGCCTCTCCCAACCTCACTTCCCCACTACCTGGCTCTAAAGAGGTCCCATTTGCTCTCCAGGGTCTCTACCTCCCTGCTCCAGCGCTAAATCTTGTATCCGTTTGCTGGTTAGTCCGTGGCCTGTGCCTCGAGATGGCCATTCAGTAGTTTGAACGACACTCCTGCCTCTAGGCGATGAAGTCTGTGGTCTCAGGGCTGAACCCCGCAATCTTGCCTCTCGGAGCAGGGAATGTGTCCAATCACAAACCGCTTTGGAATTTTGGTTGGTTTTTGCTTTTTTTTAAACTTTCAATGATAAAAACCGTTTTATTTTCAGAAATATTAATATTTCCATAGTATGGTGCTAAATACGATCAATATGGAGAGGATTAGGTACATTTTTATAACCTAAGGGGGACAGGAAATTATTTTTTATTTTTGCAGCTCTGACACATTAAAATACTGTGATTTCCGCCCCCATCTACTGAATGCCATTCCAGAGACATATTTAAGTCCTTTGTAGTCAGTGTCGGGTGGCAAATATGGTTAAAATAATTGACCATCATCATAATAAGCCCGTTTGGACTTTCAAAATCCAGCCTGCCTCCCTTCCCTTCGCAAACAGCCCATCTGTGTGAAGCCTGAAGGCCAGGCTTAGAGGAACCTGTTGTTTCTCCTCTAAGAACTTGGTCTGTGTCTAAAGAAACACTTGTTCCGTTTTAATTCGAAACCAGTGGGGCTCCGGGCGGCCGGCTGGCCGCTCCGAGCCGTGCCGTCACCCGAGGGCTGAGCCCCGGCCAGACAGGCTGAGCATGTCTTCGGGGTGACACACTTGACTACACAAGGGAGGGGGCTGATGGCCAGGCCGCCCATCTGGAGACAAATTTCTGGGTGGCAGGAGCTAAGGACAGGGTGATAGAAAGTGATACACTGAGGAGAGTGGGGTGAGGTGAGGAGAAGAGGCCGCCGGCCGGTCTGTGTCAGCAGGGAGGCGGCCAGCTTCCCCTCTGCCCCGCGGGCATCTGAGCTAGAACGTTCCACGGGGCTAACCCGTTGTGGGGCTCAGCTGGCCCGCGTCCGCCCCTCTCCTCCCTGCCCCCTCCNTCCTCCACGAACCTGTTTCTCCCGGCGCCAGCAAATGAGCTCACTGTCCTGGCACCTCCCTCAGGGTCTCACTCAGATGGCGACATTGAGAAAATTGGGGAAATCGAGGAAATCGAGGAAATTGAGGAAAAGGCAAGTAGTCTCTTGACTACTCGTCCCTCTGGAGCTAAGGCAGCGGCCTCCGTGCCTTTCCGCCCTGCAGATGGCCTTTACTGCTTTTATGGCTCTCCGCGCACCACATCAGAAGCGGGGCCCCAGGCCTTCGGCGCCCCCAGAACGTGAGCTGCGTGATGCCAGGGGCCATACCGTCCGTTTGTGGGCAGAGCCAGCCTCGAGCTGCGTATCTGGCACGAATCGATTCAGTGAGAGGAACACATGTTTATCCACCGAAGGGAGGCAAAATCCAGGCCAGGCGGGAAACGGCATTGGTGTTATTAAGTGCATTTTCCAAAACTGTGGTGCTTTCAAGGATCGAAAGGATAGCAAGACCTTGAAGTACTTGGGGAATCATGAATGAGTCATGCAGGGAGAGCAGAGCGAAGCAAACACAGCCAGTAGAATTTTAGCCATTGAATGGGAAATGTATTGTTACTTTATGTCACGTAATAGCTCAAATGTGTGTGCGATCCTCAAATGTCAGTCTCAGTCATTCTGAACAAATCAGAGCGTACTGTTTGTATAATTTATATTCACTTTAATTCTATTTTGAGATGTTTCGTGTACTCTATTGCCACCCTATTGGAATTGGTAGAGACCATTTGTTGAGCTCTCGACATGAGAGCCAAGGCCCCTGTGAGACACTTTCCAGGTATTAGCTGTCACTGCTGAGCTGTGAGGTGGACACTGTCCTTGTGGTGTGCGAGGAACCTGAGGCTCAGATTGGTTATGGGACAGCATCACCCTGATCTTGGAGAGACTCGGTTGGCAAACTCTGCCTGTTACGATTTGGAATTTAGGGAAGTTATTTAACTATAGTCATTAAAACCAGAATATTTGGAAAGAACTCAATGTTTGTCTTGGCCAAACCATGTTGGGTCAGTGCAGTTGGAGGAGCAGTGGTATGTGAAGTCTGCATTGCGTGTAGGATATACACGTATTTACATGAACTTTGTGACTTCTTTGTTCCCTTTTCGTTGGGATGTGAGGAGAGGAGGCTTTAAGGTCAGGCAGACTTTTAATTCCGGAATATGGAAGAGTCTGTTCACTCACGAGCTGGACAGGCGTTTCTCTGGGACATGAAAGATTTATGGCCTGTTCAGCCAAAAGCCCCACCACAAAAACCTCATTGAGCTTGTTACACATTATCTTCCAAATATCAACTCCGATTGAAAGGACTGTCTGGCCCACTGACAGTTACCCACTGGCTTCCGTACAGCGTGTTATTGTGCAGTGCTTCCTCAGGAACTATAATTAGGGGATTGTGTAAGGAGTCTGCAGTGCACGTTTGAGTAGCGACTCTATTTGGCCCATGATGTCACTTGCTTACCCTTGTCCCTTCTCATCATATGGCCTTTGCCGTGATGCACTTGGCATCCAAGACACATGAAATCGGACCTTCCTTGAGTTTTCTGTGAAGTAATGATAGCACCTAGAATGAGTCACTTGGGAAGCCTGTCCATACCTGAAATAATTATGATGTAAGAGCTGAGAGTTCTGGGAACCTAATTTTCCAGCTCTTCTATCCGGACAAGTCCCTGAGCCTCTCAGAGACTTTCTTTATCTGGGAAGTGGGGGGCATGGTCCCCACCCCCCCAGTGGATTAGAATGCATAGCATATATATTACCTCCCTCTCTCTCCCCCACATCCCCCAATCAATGACCATGTCCTGAGTGTTCCATCTCTTGAGTAACTCTCAACTCCTTCCACATTTCTCTATCTTCCTGGCCACCATCCTGGTCCCAGCCACTGCTCTTGCCTCTGACCACTGCACTAACCTCTTGACTGGTTTGGGTGTGCCCACTCGGACACCCCTGCAGTACCCCTGCTGCTGCCTCGGTGATCTTTCTGGACCATCACTTGGAACATATCCTCAACTTAAAACCTTCCAGTGGCATCTTTGTGCTCTTAGGATAAAGCCCAGATTCTTCATCTTGACCTGTAAGACCCTGCACGAACTGTTCCTGTCTATATCTGGAATCTCATGTCATGCCACTGTCCCCGTCACTAGCAGCATCACAGCCAAATCGACTTATTTTCAGCAACTCAAATAGATCAAGAACTTTCCTCTTTAAGAGATCTTGGCACTGGACATTCCTTCTGCCTGGAATATCCTCTAACCTCTTCTCAACCCCCTCCCATGCCTTGCTAAATCCAGATCCTTCTTCAAGAAATGGTTGGAAATGCCACTTTTTTGGGAAATCCTTCTGAGATGCACCCTGCCCCATTATGTAACCTCCTGAGCAACAATCTTATTCCATGTCATAGCGTATGTCATTCCTCCAACTAAATAATTACCTGGGAAAGTATTTGTTTAAAGTCTGTCTCCTGCTGTAGACTGACTGTTTCTTCTACCCAGTCTTTGTCCCAGCATACCATGTGGCACATAATGTCCACTGGTAAACATCGTGGAGGGGATAAACTTTGCTATTCCTCTCTGCATTTAATTCTGCCAGTTTATGCAGTCGAACATCCCCGGAGACACTTTTGCTGTTTCGTATCCAGCTTCCTCTTGCTTGAGAGGTCAGGTGACTCTGTGTGAGGGAACCCCACCTCTGGGTTCTCCTAGTCACCAGGGGCTGGTTGGAAAGCATGGTAGAAATCAGGAAGAGTCATTAATCTGCCCTGGGTCAGAGCTAGAAAGAAGCTTAGGGTTCAGTGAACCCCATGGCTATATTTTACAGATGGAGAAACTGAGGCCAAGAGAAATTGAATGTTATGTCCAAGAGCAGAGCTGAGAAGTGGATTCAGTGACCCCAAAATATTCTTCCATCAGGTGGAAATACATTAAAATGTTCTTCTTTCAGGTGGAAATACACCAATATATCAATATTTCTTTGCTGTGAGCAAAGAAAAGTTCTTCCTTGGCTTCCTTGGCTTTCTTGCTCAGTTGGTGGTCGTGTTGTCCGTCCCCCACCTCTCCATCTGTCGGGTGAAGCTGCCTAATGTCAGAGGGTGAGACGGGAAGAGTGTGCTCCCTGCGGAGTCAGCCCAACGGGGCTTCAACCCTGGCTCCGCTAGTTAGCAACCGGGTGACCCTAACTAGGCTAACAGGCACCGCTTTGAGCTTGGCGGGTTTGGCTATAAAAAGCAGTTGCTCGTTGCCTCTTCCTAATTTTGTTCAGGATCGAATGAGGCAGTTCCTTCAAGATGCAGAGAAAACAGAAGGCACTCCATTAACTCTATGCATCCTAATAGCAAGGTGGGCTAGAGCAACAAAGCCGAGGACACTGTCAGAAAGCGCCAGCCTTTGGGTAGAAGAAGTATTGGGGGTTGTCAGAAGGGCCAAATGGGCCCCGGGGGTGTGGTTAAAAGGGGAGCAGTTTGGGATAATACTTTAGCAGCAGTCTCGTTGCCTGTCTCCTGGTTTCCCGTTAAGTCCCCGTGTCCCCTGTGCATTGCGCATGCGCCTGCCTGCTCCGGTGGGAGAGGGTGGGGGAGGGGGAAACGCAGTGGCCGTGGGGGCCCCGCGGCTTCCCTCCCCCAGCAGCACCAACACATTGCCCCACACGCTGTGTTCCCCATCTCTGCCTTTGGATGGGGAAAGTGAAATAAATGGGAGAAAATGTTTACGAGTTAGTCTGATGACCCATCTGAAGATGGTTTCATCCTCAAAGCCATCTGGGAATTTTGTTTTTCTAAACTGTGACTTCACAGAATGTATCCAGAAGTGGTGCTTTAAGGAAGTTAACTGAACTGTGAACCCTGTGATTTTATGAGTACGCTTTCTCCCAGTCTGGAAGTCGAAGTCTAAAAAGACCAACCTGAAAAAGTTAAACTAGAAAATAGAAATTGAGAATGGTTTTTGCATCATTAACATGTAGATAAAAATTTCATGGCAGACTTAGGAGCAAGGAGGAGCAGTTACAGGAAAAGGTAACAGGTACTCAAAGGAGAGAGACCAAGTTAAAAAAGAAAGAAAGAAAGAAAAGAAGAGAAAAGAAAAGAAAAGAAAAGAAAGAAAAGAAAAGAAAAGAAAAGAAAAGAAAAGTAGAGCCCTGGGAGTAGAGTCCTTCCGGAGAGGGCTGTCTGATCCGCACCGCCCTCTCGGGCAGGCAGGAGTCAGGGCCCTTGACCAGGTCCAAGGACTGTGTTTTTGCCCATAGGCTGGGTCACTGCATTTTGTCCAGAGATCAAGGGTGAGTCCGGGGGCAGATTGACACTCCCTGAACTCCCACGGCTGAGATGAAAGCAGAAGCTGGAATAGGTCCTTTCCAGCTCGAGATCGCCACGGCGAGGCTCGGAATCCCACACTGGCACAGCCAGCCCGTCCCTCCTGGAGGCAGGCAGACGCCGACGAGAACCAAGTGGGGTCAGAGGAATCGAATGTCTGACTGGGAAGGAGAGACAGTTCTCTCAGGACGAGACTCTGAGTCAGCTCTGCCACCCGGGCCCTAGGGCACCAAATCCCTAGGTCAAGGCTTCCTGCCCGTTCCTTGCAAGGACATTGGACATGCCTGCATCCGTGTGAGCTCTGCTCTGCTCCCACTGCCACCAAACTCCATTTTGAGGGGCATATCCTTTCTTTTAAGGAAAAGACAGAGCTTTCTCTCCTCTACAAAATTTTGTGGTTCTATATTCCCCAGTGATTGAAGATGATGAATTCAAGTGAACAAATGAGATAGGATGGCAAAGAAATTGAGGCGTGCACATATTCTTTGAAATATCTTTTGATGTGAGTACATGTGTCAGGGAGGAGGTGGAAAGAAAGGTGGTCTATGGGCTGGAAAACTGAGTTCTGGCTAGCTTAGGTTAGATCATTGTTGAGAACAAGGAAGCAAGCAGGAAGGGTCTCAGTGGACTGGGGAAGGCACAGTGGTAGCAGTGGGTCGGGGCCATTTGCAGGGGTTGCTCTGTCTTCAGGCTCCACTTTTCCTGCTTCTGCCCTTATCCCTGGGATCTCATGCACACAGTGATGTCAGTGATTACATGACTGCTGACAACCGTTAATTCCCTATCCCCTTCCCTTCGCTCCTGAGCTTGGGAGGCTGTCTGCTGTTCACCCTCATGTCCCCCAGGCGGCCGAAGTACGCCACAGCCAACGTGGAGAATGCATGACCATGCACCGGCACTTCCTGTGCCCACCAGCGCCAGCCCCTCCATCGGTCCCATCATCCAAACATAAGCTGGAAGTGAGTCACAGTCCTGCCTTCCCCCTCTGCCCTGAAATCCAGTCTGTTAGCCCTGCTGGTAGGTTATTTTTTTTCTTTCCATTTACCATGCTTGTCCTCTTCCTTCCCATCGCATGCATTATTGCCTTGGCTCAGACATTCCCCCACATCTTTCTGCTGGCCTGTTGCAGCTGCTGCCTAACCGGTCTCCCTGCTTCTACACAGATCTAGTCCGAGCCATATTCCATCCTGTTGCTGCAGTGGGCTTTCTGATGCAACCCTTGAAAGTCCTCACCTTGGGATGCCTGGGTGGCTCAGTCATTAAGACTTCAGCTCTGGTCATGATCCCAGGGTCCTGGGATCGAGCCCCATATCGGGCTCTCTGCTCGGCAGGAAGACTGCTTCTCTCTCTCCCACTCCCCAGAGCAGAGATCATAGGGAAAGGGAAGGAAACTGAATGAGAAGTCATCAGAGAGAGAGAAAAACCATGAGACACTCTTTTTTATTTTAATTTTATTTTTATTATTTGCCCAAGGGGTACAGGTCTGTGAATCATCAGGCTTACATCTTTCACAGCATTCACCAAAGCACAAACCCTCCCCAATGTCCATAACCTATCCACCCTATCCCTACCCTCCCTTCCCCCAGTAACCCTGTTTGTTTTGTTCTGTGTCCTTCCCCATCCCATCTTGTTTCATTATTTTTCCCTCCCTACCCCCCACTACCCCCCACCCTTCCCCTCAAGTTCCTCATATCAGAGAGATCATATGANACCCCCCACCCTGCCCCTCAAGTTCCTCATATCAGAGAGATCATATGATAATTGTCTTTCTCTGATTGACTTATTTCGCTCAGCATAATACCCTCCAGTTCCATCCATGTCGTTGCAAATGGCAAGATTTCGTTTCTTTTGATAGCTGCATAGTATTCCATTGTATATATATACCACATCTTCTTTATCCATTCATCTGTTGATGGACACTTTATAGCAGCAATGTCTGCAATAGCCAAACTATGGAAATAAATATTTTTTAAAAAAAGTCTTCACCTTACCCACAAGATAAAGTCCATACTCCTCACTAAAGCAGGCAAAACTCCCCTTAATCTGGACACTGCCCAGCTCTCCAGTTTTCTCTTTTACTTCCTTTTCTAACCTCCTTCCCCAGCACGTGCTCTTCTGCACCTGCTTTGTGCCAGGCACCCGTAGGTGCTGAAGATACGGCGGTCAACATGACCATCACGTGTACCTTACATCCGTCTACATGGAGCACAGTGCCTCTGCTCACTGGCTTCTCTCTGCTGCTCTGAGACCGCACATCCTCCCCCTACACCTACCGACAGGTGCACACTCCTCTTTCAAGACAGAGCTTCTGGTCTTCCTCTGTGCCTTGACCGCTCCCTGCATGTGGGGCTGGATTTGTGCATGCTAAGTATTCCAAGGCAGGCGCCGCCACACCCTCCCTGTGTGATCTTGGGCAAGTCACTGTGTTGCAATCTCCCATCGTTAAATTGACGACGACGATGATATTGCAGGGAAGGTTAAACTTTACCCACCTTAGGCTTTAGCTGCGGTTCTTAAACTAAAAGATTAACAAGGGGAAAACGACCAGTTTATTAACATGTGCAGCCCAGGACAAACCCGAACCAAAGTAACTCAGAGCAGTGGCTTAGAGATGTGGCTTATCGATCGTGTTCAACCAAGAACAGTCCATCTGCCGAGGAATGACAGGACCGGGGAGAGCCTCAGTCGGCGTCCCGGGCGGTGGCGACCTGTGGGAAGGTGGATCTGTGGAGGGAGCTAAAGGGGCAAGATTTGTTTGCAGTTTCCTCTGGTGCCACCTCTGGGCTGATAATAGCCTGTCACTAGTGAAAGGAGAATTTATATCTTGCCTTGAGGCAGAAAAAGAGGAGTTTTTTCTGAGTTTGTTTCTTTCTGATTGCCCTTAGCTCAAAATAAATTTTTTTAAAGATTTTATTTGTATATTTGACACAGAGAGAGAGAGAACACAAGAGGGAAGACAAGCAAAAGAGGGAACACAAGCAGGGGGAGTGGGAGAGGGAGAAGCAGGCTTCCTGCTGAGCAAGGAGCCTGATACGGGGCTCGATCCCAGGACCCTGGGATCATGACCTGAGTGAAGGCAGACACTTAACAACTGAGCCACTCAGGCGTCCTTCAAAGTAATTTTTTTAAAGATTTTATTTATTTATTTGAGAGAGAGAGAGAGCACACACAAGGGAGAGGGAGAAGCAGGCTCCCCACTGAGCAAGGAGTCCAGTGCAGGACTTGATATCAGGACCCTGAGACCATGACCTGAGCTGAAGGTAGACGCTTAACCCACTGAGCCACCCAGGAGCCCCCACATAATTTTGTATCGAAGAGTTCTATTTGGGGGTGACATATTCTGCTTTCCTTCAACATCACCTTCACCCAGTTGTGTTGGAACAGGGTGTCTGGTCCATCGCACACCCAATAAACAGGAGCTGTGTAACAGTGGCCAGGACATGGCAGCGAGGAACAGTGAGATGGTACAGCTGCTGTGGAAATGGTTTGGTGGTTTCTCACGAAGTTCGGCACACACCGAAACCTGCACCCAAATGCTGACAGCAGTATCATTCGTAATTGCCCCAAAGCAGAAACCACCAAATGTCCGTCAGCCAATGGATGGATAAGCAGACGATGGCATCTACACACGAGGGACCGTCATCGGCCATAAGAAGGAATGAAATTCCGATACCTGCTGCAATGTGGCCGAGCCTCACAAATGTTACCATCAGATTCCCGAGGGATACGTTTGGGCTGATAGAAAACAGCCATCTAATAGTCGATCCCAAGTGTTGTCCATGAACACAGACGTCAAACACTGGGATTTGGATGGAGGAGGGGGAAAATGTTCCCAAACAACAGCCGGTGTGAGAAGAGGACCAAGCAAGTGCCAGGGAAGACAGTGGGGGTGTGGGACAGGGCAGGTGCATTCTTGTCCACATGGCTCAGAGAGCGGGGAGGGTGGAGAGGTGTCGTGGCCGCCTGGGCATGTGGTCCATGCTCTGGGCGGGGGCCCTGAAGACAGGGAAGGGAGTGAACACCGAGACTCAGAGCAAAGGGGTTCAGGAAGATTTGGGGGCCATGCTTTAGAGCCTGGGGAGGAGTAGGCAGTTGTAAGGAAGACTTCCGTTGTGGGGAACGCAAAGACAATGTGCCCGGTGAGGGTCAGCTGAACTGGTCTGCAGGGTTTGCCACGGAGTCTGCACCTAATAGCAGGGAAGCCCCACCAGACAAGGGCCCTGACAGTCCACGTGGAGATGGCAGACACTAGGGTGTCTCGTAAGGAGAAGGTGGGGCTGCGGGATGGAGCCACCAGACTCCCTTACTCGGGGTCTAGCTCTCAGTTCTCCAGCCCCTACTTTCCACAGGGCCTTACCTCCTTTGGGCTCCTGCAGCCTTTGGCACCTGCTGTGGTTTTACCTTGGCCTTCTTTTCCAGTACATGAGAAGCATCTTGAAGGCAGAGGCTTCTTGGTATTTTGGTCACCATAGTGTGTGTGGGAAGCACTAATTCTCTGCTCATTGGGTAGAATAGAATCCGATCACTTAGGGAAGAGACCCACCTTCCAGACACCTATAGGAAATGACAATGCCCTCCATCTGATTGCTAGAAATGGTGTTCCTAACGTGCCTGGTGGGGAGAGGAGGTAGAACTCTCTTCCATTCTCTAGAAGAGTGCGGCTGAGTCCCTGGGAGAGGTGAAAGGGTCTTTGCCTTTCCTCCCAGCTCCTGCCTTTTTGCATGTGGTGGTGCATTTTGGTGGGAAGGCTGGAAGGCATTTTTCTGGGTCATGGGCTATTTGAACTGGGAAGGGATGCGGAGATGTAAGGAGACTTGATAGGTGAGGACAGGAGAAGGGATGAGGAAGACCTGGGCTGGCTGGCCCTACTGCACAGCCAGGCCAAAGGCACTGCTGATAGTGAGGTGATCATCAGGGAGCCTTCACCTGGCCGGGTCTCTGCTGCCCTTGGGAGACCCTGTGCCACCTCTCTGTGCTTCAGGGCTGTGCTCAATGGGCTGATGTGTCATTTTGAACACAGAAATGACTGCAGCATGTATGCTTCCACAACCGATTTCTCTGAAGATGTTGCCTTTATGTCCCAAATTGTCATGTCCCGCAGCCAGTCCCATGCCCTTCCCACTCCCACACCAGGCCTGAAATTCCAAAATGCTAGCTCCAGATCAGAGCCCAAAGTCCATTTCTTTGCCTGGGAAGAAGTTTGAGAAGCCTTCAGAACATGCCATGGACATTCATGCACACTTGTCTTTGCTCTGTCAGGGCCCCCTGGGGAAGTCCTTTTGCCCCTGGGCCCATGCTTTCAAAGTCTAGCAGAAGCCATGCAACTTGCCTGAAGCTAGAGACCTCAAAAATATCAAGGTCACACTGTGTCCTCCTTCCTCCAAACTCTAAGATCACTTGTCTGTACATATGATTTGGGCACTAACCCTATACATCTTTGCACTGTGGTGGCAACTGGTCTCTGAGTTTATTCAGAACCAACAACATGGTTTTCCTTTTTAACTTTAACTTTGAAATAATTTTAGACTGACAGAAAAGTTGTCAAAATCATAAGAGGAGCGCTCTCTTATGCCCCTCACCCAGCTTCCCCTAATGCTTACATCTTCCACAACCAGGTACAATGATCAAACCTGGGAAGTTAATGTCAGTACAATACTGTTAACGAAACTGCAGACCTTATGAAGAGAGATTTCCCCAATTTTCCCACTCGTGTTCTTTTCCTACTCGAAGATCTAATCTGAGGTCTAACTTCAATTTAATCGTCGCGTCTCTTTCATCTACTCCAGGCTGGGAACCATTCTTCTGTCTTTCCTTCTCTCTTGTACTTGACATTTCTGAACATTGCTATCAGTTATTTTGTAGAAGGTTCTTCAGTTTGAGTTTGATGTTTCCTCAAGGCTAGATAGAGGTTTTGCATTTTTGGCAAAAATGAAAGAAGTGATGTTGTCTTCTTCTCATTTGTGTCTGGGAACATGATATCCATATTTCTTATTACTGGTGATCTTAGCCCTGATCACTTAGTTAAGATGGTGTCTGCTGAGTTTCTCCAATGTAAATTTACTGGTTTTCCCTTTGTATTTAATAAATATCTTGGGAGAGATACTTTGAGGTAATGTAAGTATCTTTTTTCTCCTCAACTGTATGCCCACTAATGTTAACATTCATTGGTAGATCTGCCTGAAAAATTCTTGCTGTGTCCCACACCATGTACATATCCATAAACAATTGTGTGAGATAAGGAAGCTCCTATTTATACCACTGCAATAGGATTTTCTATTAATTGAACTTGTTTGAACTGTCTTTTTAATGGGGCCCATTAGAACAGAGTTTAAAAAATGGTTTATTTATTTATTTTTAGAGAGAGAAAGCAAGCATGGGGAGGGACAAAAGGAGAGGGAGAGGAAATTTCAAGCAGACTCCCTAGTGAGTGGGGGAGCCCAATGCAGGGCTCAATCTCACAACCCTGAGATCATGCCCTGAGTGGAAATCAAGAGTTGCTTAACTGACTGAGCCACCCAGGTGCCCTTTAACAGGGTTTTAATCTGACAATGGCACAATCAAATAAATAAAACAGTCCTTCCTTCCTTTCTTCCTTCCTTCTTTCCTTCCTCCAACCACCCATCCAATATTCTTTTTTTTTTTTTGTAGAAAAGATTGAAGTACCAATACTTACATTTCTCCCAGTTACATCCTAACTGATGCCTCCTACTCCCTGTTGTTCTGTTTGAATTGTTATATGAACTTGCTGTTATGGCCAAATAAGCCAAGATGAAAACCTTAATTTCTTTGAGCACATGGTTGTCAAAATCAATCTGAGAAAAGAGGTGCCAAATTGTTTGTTGGAATGTGCTATCACAGCAAATGACTGTCGTGGACATCTGTTGTTTTTGGCTTCTCAGCATCCCTCATTCCTTCTTTAGGTCGTAGCACCCATATCTCCTTCATAGCATCTGACCTCCCATGTTCTTAGCCCATGCAATTTAGTCACATTGGCCTATCAGCTGGCACCCAACATGAACACATACCCTAGGCCAGGACAGAATTATTCATCCCCGTGGCCATAGCTATTGGTTGAGACATTGGCATCTGGCTCTAGTTGGTCATTCAGAATCTCCTCCAAGGTCCTTGATGGAATTAAGAGAGTGGGACCTAAGCCTATAACTTCCACTGGACATCTTTGCCACCACGTGGAGGAAGGACAATCTAAGAATGAGGTCAACACAATGGAAGACAGCGAAGTGGTTGATGGGGGCTTTTCCTCATGATGTTAATTGAATACCTGGATCTAGCTTATTCTGAACCAGATGCATGGTTTCCAGGTGCATGAGCTAATCAATTCCCTTTCATTGTTGAAGGAAGCTTGAGTTGAGTTTCTGCTACAGGTGACAGCATGTGCTCAGGGCTTTTCAGGATTCAAAGATGAGCCAGATGTGGCCCCTGCATTCAAGGAGCCTTCAGCCTGGCAGAGAACGTGGGACCAGTACATACATATCCATGAGAAAGAGGGCCCATGCCATCAGCATGAACCACACATGAGGAGCTTGGCCGCAGGACCACAGTGAAGTGGGTGATGGACACCAGCTGGGGAGAATCTGGAGCACTGAAGAGAAGAAGGACCTTTTTCCCAGCAAAGGGAAAGACTTGGGCAGGGGTCCAGTTGTGGAAAGTGTAGAAAGCTCAGTGTGTGTTTTGAGGTTCTGTAGGTCATCCATAGCGACTGAAGGGTAGAGGTTAGCTTAAACAGGAAGATTTGGGGAACATAAACACAACAACTAGAGAAAAGATTTGTTTGAAACAAATTGTGGAGGCTCTGACTGGCAGTCTGAGGGATTTGACGGGCAGCAGGAAGGTAGAGAGGAATTTGAATAGGAGAGCGGGGTGCGGAAGATTAATTTGGCAACCATGAGTGGAGTTGGAGGGGAAGGGTTGGAAGGAGGGGGACCTGTGAGGAGGCCAATGCAATTGTCCGGCTGGACCTCAGTGCAGGGCTGGGAAGGACCAGATGGAAAAAAGAGGGCTGGAGGCAAATGGAATCCCGGCCTCTGAGAACACTCTGCAGAGCGGCTTTGGCCATATTTGCTCAAGAATCTTCCTTGTGGTATCATTTGAAAGCCATACTTTTTATTTCATGCTAAACATTGTCAGAGGGAGCAGTGGCAGATTCATCCTGACCATGAGCCAACTGGCCTGGCATGCACACTTTTAATGGCATTCCAGACCTCGAGGCCTGGCAGACTCCCTCAGAGCCCAGCCCCTGCACTGGCTCCTGCCTTACCCAGAGTTAGATGTCAGGAGGGAGCATCTCACTTCTCACTTGGTGGCCTTCCCAGCAGAAAAGCTCCACAGTGAGATCCGAATGAGAGTCCCTGCATGAGACCTGTGCAGCTTGGCCTTCTAGAGATGCCACTGCTTTGGCTTCAGACTCGGTACCATTCTGATCACACCTTCACTCCTGCTCTCCCGGCCCCCAACGCCCAGAACTTGAGCAAGTCCTGTGGGCACCACCATTGCTGACGCTGGTCCAAGTCCCCACCATCACCCGTGTGCGTTAGGGCAGTGACCTCTCCGGTCTCCCTGCACCTGCCTTTGCCTCTCCACAGTCTGTACTCCACAAAGCAGCTAGAAGAGTCCTTTAACATCACAAACCAGATCCTGTCTGTCACCTGTCTTCTAAACTCCCCCCTCCTAAGCCCGATGGCTTCCTGCCTGATCCAGAATAAAATCCTGAATCCCTACAGTGCCCCAAAGACTGCACATGATCAGGCTGTTGGTTACCTCCTCCTCTTTATTTCCTACTACTCCCCCATCGCTTTGAGCCTTTACATTCACCACTCTCCCTCCTCTGCTGACCACTCTCTTTGTCTTCATGGACCACAATATGCCTCATCACATTAAAAACTGGCCTCTGTCAGGATAGACTAAAATATGCTGCAGTAACAAACAACCTCCATATCTCAGTGGCTCAGATTACAATGGGTGTTCTCTTTTACCTGCACATCTGTTGTGGGTTGGCAGAGTGGCTCCGTTCATCAAAGTCAATCCAACTTGACAGAACAGCCACCATCTTGACTGTTTCTGGTTGCCATCCTATAGGAAAAGAAAGAGACTCTTGAGGGTCTCTGTTTTTTTTTTTTTAAAGATTTTATTTATTTATATGACAGAGAGAGATCACAAGTAGGCAGAGAGGCAGGCAGAGAGAGGAGGAGGAAGCAGGCTCTCTGCTGAGCAGAGAGCCCGATGCGGGCCTCGATCCCAGGACCCTGGGATCATGACCTGAGCCGAAGGCAGAGGCTTTAACCCACTGAGCCACCCAGGCGCCCGAGGGTCTCATAACAGCAATTAAATGTCAGGCTCAGAAGAAACACAAGCCACTTCTGCTCATGCTCTTTGGTTAGTCACTGGCTCAGTCAACCACAAAAGAATCCAAATGTGTAATCTTACCACATAGAGTGGTAATCTTACCACAGGAGTGGAAAGGATCTGTGATTATTTGGTGAACAGCATTAATGAAGACCAAGATGGCTGATCTGTGTGTGTATCATCACGCATCAGAACCTCTTGGAGTGGGGCGCCTGGGTGGCTCAGTCGTTAAGCATCTGCCTTTGGCTCAGGTCATGATCTCAGGGTCCTGGGATTGAGCCCTGCATCGGGCTCCCTGCTCAGTGGGAAGTCTGCTTCTCCCTCTCCAACTGCCTCTCACCATGCTTATGCTCTCTCACTCTTACTCTCTCTCTCTCTCAAATAAATAAATAAATCTTAAAAAAAAAAAAAAGGAACCCCTTGGAGTATCTTCCAGTCCAGCAACTGTGACCCAACAGAGGGTCTGAAAGGGCGAGATCAGGTGTGGAGGTCAGAAGTGATCCTTTCTTGAGGGTGGGTGTGGAGCTGGAGCCCAGCAGAGGAAGAGCTCCCTGTCCCCTCACCTCTCACCACCCACAGCTTCGCTGCTTCGTTCCCTCTCCTGCCCCATAAAGCTCACTAGTCCTGCTTTCCAAAGCTGTGGCCTTGACCTGTCTCCACCCTTCAAGCCAAAAGTACACCAGGCTGTTTCTACTCTTGTTGGCTGAGTTCTCAAGTTCCTTCTGTGTGGAATGCCTTCTCTTCCCCCAACTTCAGTCTGAAAAATTCCTACTCACCCTATAATAGTACATTCAGGCAGCCACCTCCAGGAAGTTGTCTCTGATACCTTTCCCCCACCCCCAAGCCTCAGCTAGATTTTTGGCTCATCCTTGACTCTCCCATAACACTGTGTTGTCTTTATCACTGTCTTCATCATGTATTTTATACTGTTTCTGTCCCTCAGATCTGGGGGCCCCTTGAGGGCTTTATCTTTAATTGCTTTTATCTTTATATCTTTATATGCTTCCCTGGTAGGAGATAGATGCTAAATAATTAATTGAATGAATGGAACCCAGGCACAGAGCCGGAAGTGGGTTAAAATTCCTTACATACGCCACTTTAAAGAATTTTTCTAGTTGAAATAATCTATTCCGTGTGTTTGAAAACCTCCTCCTTATTTGTCATGGCTCACTTCTGCTGGCTCTTTGATTTCTCAGAGCCTTACCTCTTCTCTCTACCTTTCTTGCCTTCTCTCTGACCACTTCTTTCCTCTGTCGCTGTCCCCTTGACTGCCAGTGTGCTCCAGGCCACCTGCCTCACGTGTCTTCTCAAAGGCGGGGTGAATGAATCTTGGAGTGTGGATGGCCCACCCTTAGGTTTGTTTCCCTAAGTGGGGTGCGAGTGCAAATATCTTGAGAAGATGCCCGAACTTGAGGTGCGGAAGAGGGTTGGTGCTGTTGCTGTTGTTGTGAAGATTTAATGGATAATATATGTAACAAGTTCTTACCGAGTGTTGGTCATGATGTTCACGATGAGGTTGGCTTCGGAGACAGGGAGAGAGAGGGAAGCCCGGAAGGAAACTGCAGGTTGAGAACGCAGCAAGGCTGTCATTCGCCCCAGAGCTGTGTTACTTTTGCCTTTGTAGGCCCCCTTTCTATGGAAAATATTAAAAATTATTTGACCACACGGCTTTATAAAGGGGAATAGAATCCAGACTGGATTTCTTATGACACAGTCAATAGTGTCCTATTCAATTTTTCTTCTGATTTAAAAAACTATTAAAATTGGTATTTAATTAAAAGGATCTCTAAACATCTTGTGGCTCCTAGGAAGGTGTCTGCTGTGCCTGATGGCCGGATCAGCCAGAGCCCATCACTGTGCTCACTGCTCCTGGAACACACAGGGCCCTTCCGTCCTTCTGGGCCACACTGTTCCTTCAGCCTGGACCGTCTCTCCCTCATCCCACCCCCACCCTTTGCCCTCATCCACCTGACAGATTCCTGTTCACCCTCAAGGCTCAGCTCAAATGTCACTTTCTCTTGCCAGCGTTAGCAAATTAAAATACAGGGTGCCCAGCTACACGTCAGATAAACAACAAATAACCGTTTTAATGTAGGTTTGTCCCAAATATCGCATGTCCCAAATCTTGCACAAGGCGTAGTGATACCGAGAAGTTGTGTTTATCTGAAATTCGAATGGTCTGGCAACCCAGCTCTGTGACTGTCCCTGGCTTATTTTCCTCTCAGGTTTTTTTCTCACCTGCTGCCGGCCGGGGCGGTCCCGTGCTCTCTGTGCACCTGTCGGCACCCGCGCTCTGCCCCGGTCTGCATTCTCCTCACCTCTCCTCTCACCTGTCACGGGGCCAGGATGGGGCGGTATTTTCGTTGTCACCCACGAGTAAATGGGTGCTTTCCCTTTACTTCCCCCAACTACCTATTTATTTTCAGGGATGACTTGGCAGTATTCGGTTTTAATTTCATTCAGGATGTGATGAGACCAAAGTTAACTATTGCTTGGGGTCACAGCAACAGTTCTGTTACCGAAGATGTGTCCCAAGAAGACACTCTGGATTCAGACCTTTCGTTACCTGATGGAAAAAAAGCCCCAGAGCCCATGACTGACACCTACGTCCTCCCCCTGCCATTGCTCTCTGGGGTGGACAATGTGAGGTCCTGGGTTCCCTCCTCCCTGGGGTTCTGGGGTCAAAGAGCAAATCAGCCATGACCCAAGCAGGACTTTGCATGTGAAGCGGGGTGGTGCTTTTTGTTTTTAAGACTTAGGTTCAGGAAATCCTGATTTTCTGCCTTTACCTCAAGAGTGGATTAATTCTTTCAAAAGTTCTTTTAAGCCTTTGCTTTGCTCGGCACTGGCTACAGAGGAGAAAACCGCTTGGGCTGATCTCATGGGCACAAACCCCAGGAGACCATCGGAGTCTGGTGATGGGACTCCTCATCCGGTTGCTCCCAGCGTTCTCAGCAGCAAGAATTCGGAGCCTGAAGCTCCACAGAAACAGCATTCCCTTGGAGGACCACTTCGAGGGGGAATCAGCCCCTCAAGACTGCGTTCATGATTCAGAATAATTCGAGCCTTGTGAGGATTTTCAGTAAGCATGGTGAAAGTTCTCTTTTTTATTGCTAGGAATTTCCCAGCTTTCAACACATTCTCCCTTACGTGGGAGAAATTCATTTTCACATTCTCCCTTTGGAAAGGAAATTTCCAAAACTGACCGCTGGTTAATCACGCTGAGCAAGAAACCACAGTACTCATGAGTGTGTGCGTATGTGTGTGTGTGTGTGGGGGGGGTGTCCTTCTGGTGGGAGCTGCCTAGCACTTTCTGCCTCTCTACTGATCTCTAGCCTCCTCTCTGCTCATCCTGATGTTTATAGGATCAGGCAACAGGGCCCAAGATAGTTCCAAGGGATGGTCCATCGGTGTCATGAGCAAAAGAACAAGGCAGCAGGCAGTTCCCTGGCCCCATGTACCCGGGGAGCACTGCATACCATGCCCCTCCTGGACAGTCACAGTGCTTATTGGTCTAATCAAGGTTCTGAAAAGTTCTGCACTTCTCTTTTTAACTTTAAAAAAAGTTTGATGTTATTTAACTCAATGTTTTCCAAACTTATTTGATCAGAGAACGACCCCATCCTCCATTTGTTTTTGAGGAACATCTCACCCAATTAGCAATCCCGGGAGCCTACTTTGGGGAAATGGCTCTAAAAAGGGAGTGGAAGGCAGCCAAGACTTTACAATGTTTGCATTCCCTCTGCAAGTCACTAACTTTGTACCAGAATCTGGCTGAAAGGAAGCGTGGCTGGCCCCAGTACGGCCCTGGCAGAAGGACTCCGATCACAGGCCCCACAGAGGGGCCCTGAGACGCCGTGGACTCTCAGTGCGGGGAGTCAGGAGCGTCAGGCAGGAAAGGGCATTTCGGGCAAAGCCTAGCACTGCTCTGAATGCTGTCTGTTGGAAAACCTCAGGTGGCAGACAGTGGAATGAGCTTTCAGAGTGTCAGAGTTTTGTTTTGGGTTTAAAACACCACACAAGGCTACCTTTTCAAAGTCACAAGGCTGGCTGGGACATAACACGGCGAGTGTGTCATCCGAGGAGGAAGCATGCTCTCCTTCCCAACCCAGGGCACTGGCATTTCCTCTCTTTGGTGTATTCTTCTTGCCGCCAGAATACACTCGGCTCAAGGCCACCATTTGCGCCAACTCCAAGGACTGTCGTACAGGACAGCTGTGAATGGTGTCCCCCCAAAGTCGTGCAAAGTGGTGGTTCCATTTTTTTCCTATTATAACAGCCTGTTTGTATTTTTTCATAGCATTTATCATTGCCTGGATCATTACATATTTTTACTCTTTTGAATACTGTCTCCACTAAAATAAAATATCAGCTACACGAGGGCAAAGATTTTTGGTTTTGGCCACTTTTGAATGACTAGTGCCTTGACTAGTACCTGGCAGAGGGTAGGCACACCATGAGTATGGGTGGAATAAGTGAGGAACATGGTTTCAAGTCTGTTCTCCCTTGGGTGGTGGTTGGTTGTGGAGAGCGGACGGGCAAGGCCATTGACTGAACTGTGGGTGGTGTGGTGCTGAAGGCGGGGAGGGGGCTTCTGGTCCATAAATGTTGGACTGATCATAAATCCTTGGGATGGCCGTCTGGGCTGGCTGTGGTCCACGGGCACGGGAGGAAGGACAGAAGGACAGGGAGCAATAGAAACGAGTTTTTATTTGTAAAAAGTTACAAAATGATATTGTACAAAAATAAAGTCTGTAGAGAACTTTGGTTGTATAACACAAACGACTGAGACAGATCAGAGAAGTCAGAACTTCCAAAGAAGTGCACTCCCTACCGGATCAGATGGTAATCGCAATGATACAGAAAAATCACAAACTTTACCCTTTTTGTGGATTTGGTGGAGTGATTTGCTTCAGTTAAAACTTGCCTGTGTGTGTAGGTGATGCTGGGAACGAGCTGTCCACATCCACTGTATCCTAGAGCCCTGTGAGCAAGGACTCTCCATGGGAATTGATGGGGAAGGGAGTAACAGCGGCTGACACCTGGGGACGTCAGCCACCAGATCTGCCAGGACTCTCTGAACCAGACAGACCGTCCAGGGGCTACGTCACACTGTGCTTCACAGATGACCAGGCAGCTGCGTCTGTCACCGTTTGAAGCAGGCTGCTCTTCAGCGAGGTCCCCACTCTGGCCCCAGGAGCGGGGGCGGGGGGGTTCCTTTTACTTTATCTCCAAGTTGTGCAAGGGGAGCAGAAAAGACAGAGAAGGACAGAATGATGGTGAACTTGGGTCTTTTGGAGCTTGGGGGAAGGGATGTCTGGTAAATGCTGCTTCTTGGTTACTCTGCAAAATTCACATGATTGTTTGAGGGAGGCCAGTAGGTCACTTAATTGCTAAATCTGTCATACTTTGGGGCTATGAGCCACTCGGATAGTGATAGATGATTTCCTTGATAAAAATCCCTTTTATGAAACATGCAACAAACTCTTAATATAGGGCCCAGCGCCTCACGCCTGAGTCAGCTGCCAGACAATCCCACCTCTGGGACTCATGCGAGGAGCTGGCGGTTCCCACCCTACGCCCTCCAAAGGCTTTCCTCGTGCAGGTAGGGCATGCTCCTGGCACGAGACTTGGTGTGTATGTGGCTGGGCCACACACGTGTTCCTCGTCCTCCCTCCTGGGCCACCTTCTTCTGACAGGGACAGCGACTGTTGCCCCACGGGGACAGCCAAGGGGCTTTCATGGCGCCCAGAGAGATCGCGTTGCTGGAGGGCCGGCAAGGTGCTCCCTGGCTGCGCTGGGCGTGAGCATGTTTCTCTAGAAGACAGTGGGTGGATGGAAGGATGGAGGAAGAGTCTCCACAAGTCAGGACAGAGCCATGGCCAGCTGACAGGACTTTTATCTTACTTGTAGGTCAACACTGACTCCAGGACTACTTACTAAAAGGGATTTAACCTTTCATATACATGGTTATGCATATCATAGATAGATACACGTGGAAGGGAGTAAGAGCTTACATACAACAGAAAGGGGAGCGTGTGGCGGACCTGTTCAGCGATGGGACAGTGAGGACATAAACGCAGAGCCAACGGGTCTTACTTAGCACACCGCTCCCCAGAAGGGGCCTGTCAGAAGCGCTCCTTCTGACGCATTCCTTTTCTCAAAAATAAAAATAGGGAAGAGGCTGAAATGGGGGGAGGTTAAAGAGGGCTTTTCTTAAAAAGGTAAAGTAAGTGATTTTTGCCTAGCGATAAACTTTTTAATACTTTGAAAAGCATGGACCCTTGTTCCCAATCAAAATTTCCTTTGTCACTTTTCTTTGCATTTTGCGAGCACATATACTTTGGCACCTTTGAAAAGAAACTTTAATAAATAAGGGGGAGAAAAGAGCAACTCATTAGTGAACGGTAATAAATAACAATAACTTAAATCTCAATAAATATCTTCTCTATATTTCTGTATCTGAAACAGATGCATTGCATCGAGTAAGTTTTCTGGTCACTGGTGACCATGCATAAACGGAGCTGGGGGGTATGTAACATCTGTCTCTCTGTAAACCGACAGGCCCAGTGGGTCCCCCTGCCCCAGGGCATCTGGGGGCCGTCCCCACTCGCTCTCCTGCAAGAATGCTGCCGAAAACCACAACTGGTTTCCTGTTTCCAAGGACATCAAGGAAATACCTTCGGGTTCGTTTTTAGTCACGAGGGCAGCCTTTTTGGTTCCTAGCCAACTTCTTCCCACCCCGCACACCAGGTTCCAAATCAATCACCGACCGACCGACCGTTGGCAAAACATGCTGGCTTTAGGAAACCTCGGCTTCGACATTCAGATTCAAAGGTAAGATCTCCTGTGCCTTTGCTTTTTGTGTTGTGCTGTGTTGTGTTGTGTTGTTTCTTCCTCCTTTCCGGGGTATGTCTTCACTGAGTGACAGAAAAATAAACCTTTCTTGCTTTCAGCAGTAAAACGTCATGACAAGGAACGACACCAGGATGACCGTTTCCCAGGTGTCTCCAGGTGTGTGAAAATAAACCATAGGAGATACACTGGTTTGGTTTCAAGTGCATCCGCAACTGCGCCCGGGGCCGGCCGGGGTGGGCTGTGTCCGATGACGCTAAACACCCCACCAGGGACCCCAGCCCTGAGCTGCTGGTGACATCGGCTGCCGGCCGGGGGAGTCCAGATGGCTGTTTGCTCTCCCGTCCAGTTCTCTATAGCTGGATCTCGCTCTACCAGGCTCCCCCAACGGCTGCCTTCCTCTTCCTCCTCTTCCTCTTCCTCCTTCCTCCTCCTCTGCCTCCTTGGTCCTCATCTTCCATTCGGGGCTAACATTTCCTGGGAACCTTGGTCCCTTTCTTTGCACTGTAGCAGGAATGCAATACACAGCAGTCTCTGGAGCCGGAGTCAGATACATCCACACCTTTTAGCGGAATGCTTTCTTAGAATATGGTAAACCAGGTTGTCATCTAAAAACGACAGGTCGTCATCGTAGGCGGTGGGTCTGCAGCAAGCCTGCCCTACTTTGTCACTCAGCAGCCTCCTACTTTTGGATAAGTTTTTTAATATTTTGTCGTACATTGTCTCAGCCGCATCGCAGGAGCCGCTGCAGTACCGAAAGATCAGTTCTTCCTTGGTTTCGTAGCCCAAACCCAGGTCAGTGACGTTCAAATGTATCGCAGTCAGGACACAGCCTCGGTTTCTGCCCCGCTGGCCTCGCCGCCCCTTGCCCCTGGAACTCTCCGGGCTGCCGGCCGCGGCCTGGCGGTCCCGCTCTCTCCGGGCCGGCACGGCCATCTGCTTCTCGGGCGACCTCTTCAGTCTTCGGATGGTGGCCTGAATGAAGTCCATGACGTCGTCAAACTGATCGGAATAATCCTCTGGCATGTTTGCTGTTCAGTGAGAAAACGGAAGAGGTCGCGTGAGATGACGGGGAACCAAAGTCGGCCTCGTGGGGACCCCCGGCGGAACCAGCAGCCGGTCAGGCGAAGTGACCAGTGCAAACTCCCTGCTCCCCTACCTCCCCACCCCCCACCCCACCCTAGGAGCAGAGGTGAAAACGCACCCTCATGAGGGAGGAGACTAACATGCTGGGGACAGACACACTGCCTTGTAGAAGACGAGTCCTCAGAAGCTCATCTTTCATCTGAGTAACATCTGCCATTTTTTTTAAATTTTCTATTTTTTTTAAGATTTTTTATTTATCCATTTGATAGAGAGAGAGAGCACAAATAGGCCGAGCTGGAGGGAGAGGGAGGAGCGGACTCCCTGCTGAGCAGGGAGCTCGAGGTGGGGCTCGATCCCAGGACCCCGAAATCATGACCCGAGCGGAAGGCAGATGCTTAACCGACTGAGTGACTGAGCCACCCACGCTCCCCAACATCTGCCATTTTTTTAATTATTGATTTATCTATTTATTTATAAGATTTATTTATTTGACAGAGAAAGACACAGTGAGAGAGGGAACACAAGTGGGGGGAGTGGGAGAGGGAGAAGCAGGCTTCTCACAGAGCAGGGAGCCTGCTGCGGGGCTCAATTCCAGGATCCTGGGATCATGACCTGAACTGAAGGCAGACGCTTAACGACTGAGCCACCCAGGCACCCCAACATCTGCCATTTTTAACAAGTCTGTTGTGGTTGCTGGGAGCAGGCGGCTCCTTGAAGGCCATTTTTCTCAGCTGAGGATCTGAGCTAGAGTAGGGACTCTCAGATGTGAGTGTGAACAAGAAGGTGCTGGGAGGCTCATGGAAATGCAGATTCCTGGCTCTACCCTTAGTGGGAGGTACAGGCAGGGCCAGAGAGTCTCCATTTTCAGTGACTTCTGACATGATTTGGAGAAACCCTATCTTAGAGGGTAGGAAAAGGATTATCTTGGACCGGGAAGTCTTCCAACATTGCCACTTTGACCTGGACTCTCAAGCGCTCTTCCCCGGAATCTCACCCTGACTCCCCACTTCTGCGCCACTGAGTGGGGCAAGAAGCATTTCGACAGAACAAATGAAAAGCTCATTACTTCATCCATATGTTAAAGTTTCCTTAAAAACAGCCTACTCTTCACTAACAAAGAGATGACCGCTTCCTCGGAACAGCATGACTTAAAAGATATGGTACTAGATATGGTGTAAGAAGATTTTAAATGGCTCCGCAGAACATGGAAGGAGATGCTGTTGTGGAGAGAGGCCCAGCCTCGGCTGCAGGAGGCCACACTGCTCCCACCGCCTTTGGTTGCCCACAGGACAACAGACGTGCACTTTAGGGAGAGCCCACAGAGGAATGAGGAGGCGATGCTTCTCAGACGTTTGAGAACTTTGGGTTAGAGCCAGAATTCCCAATCTCTTGGGGTTTTCTGCTCTGTTGCAGCATTTGCTTTGGCTGATCAAGTAAGAGGTGAGGAACTGTTTGAACAATTTAATGCATTTCTAAAAGAAGAAACCCATTTAAACCCCTCATTATTAGGGCCTAGAACTTTTATGCTCCTCTCATCCCCATTTCAGGTAATTTCGCATGTTAGGGTTATACGTGGCTCAAAAAAAGACACCTCAAAATAGTTGTTGGCAAGAGTGAACGTGTTTTGCTGAGACTATGGTAAAGCAGAGAAGGATTACCTTGTGCCTGACTACTGTCAAATTGTTTTGTCATGGATTGCTCTATTTTTTCTTTAAAGATTTGTTTGTTCATTTGTTTGTTTGTTTGTTTGTTTGACACAGAGAGAGAGAGAGCACAGCAGGGGGAGCAGCAGACAGAGGGAGAGGGAGAAGTTAAGCTCCCTACTGTGTAACAAGCCCAATGCGGGTCTTGATCCCAGGACCTTGAGATCATGACCTGAGCCGAAGGCAGACGCTCAACTGACTGAGCCACCCAGGCGCCCCCATTCCGGACTGATTGTTAAAACACATAGCAGGAATCCTGTTGTGTAAAACAAAATCTAGCTAAGGCAATTTAACTATATCAGTTGATCGATCAACGTGCTATGCCCCCACATTGCAGGATGGTGAGCGGCATCCCTGGCCTCTAGCCAGGAGATGCCAGTAGTATCCCCCTCCCCTTCCCTAGACATTGCCAAATGTCCCTGGGGGCAAAAGCACCCTGAGTTGAGAACCAGATCAGACACAAGCAGGAGCTCAGGGCCGTTGTGTCATCTGTTCCTTCTCTGCACGTAGCACTGTTCCTGCACAGCACCCAGGGCCTCACTCCCACATCTCTTCAAGTCTTTGCTCAAATGTCACCACCAAGTCCTACCCTGACCTCCCTGTTTAAAATATAATCTGTCCCCAAGACCAAATCCAGACCCCCCTGCCTTGCTTCCCCACCCTCCACCATAATACTATCTTTCAGCACACTATAGAACAGATTTCTTAAATTTTGTATTTATTGTCTCTCTTCTCTGATAGAAAGTCAACTCCAGGAGGCAGGGACCTCTGCTTGGCTTGTACACCCGTGGATCCCAAGCGCTTAAAAGAGGATCTGCTCCCCAGAAGCCCACCATAATTTTTGAATGAAGTAGGGCGCTCTATAAGGGGAAAAGAAGGAGTCCTTAATTTTTCAATGGGACGCCTGGACTTCAGTTGAGGACCACATCATCAAGAAATGAACGGCTTCCAGGTAAACAGCCCACGAGGTCACGGGGGAAGCAGCCATGCCCTGAGTGGCACCATCCCTTCCCACCTGAGCGTGAACTATCCACCTGGCCAGCTTCCTGCAGCAGGCAAGTCTCTCTCTGAATCTCTGAAGGTCCGCTTCCCTCCGGGTCTTGGAAAGGGCTCCCTCTGGGAGGACTGGTGTGGGAGGAACTCTGACTTAGTCGTTTCCTTGGAACCACTTTCTAACTGGACTTCCTTAAGAAGTTTTCTTCTTAAAACACAAAAACCTTTAAATCACTTTATATAAAGAAATGAATGGCTTATTTGGAGGAATGAGCTCCTTATGGTATTTGTGATTTTTTCCAATAATAAGCTCTGAAGAGGAAATTAGGTGTGCTCTGTTTCAAAAAACTGTGCTTGTATAGAAATCTGAACTTCTAAAATTGATAAATTAGGGGTGATTAATCAAAATACCACAAAAGTCTTCATGTTCCCCAGAAAGACCCTTTGTGTTACAAAAGGACTCACATGAAGGGATCCCCCCACCAACTCTATTCAAGAATTCCTGAATAGATCTGTAACTTAAGAACCTGGGGACATAGAGAGTTAAAACCGATTAAGAATCAACAGAAGATTAATCAGAAATCAGGATGAAATATTGCTAAAATTTTAACATTAATGCACGGGAAAACAATCGAGTTGTAAAATTTCAACTTACGCTGGTTTAGGGACTCATTAATTCACGCAACAATAAATTACATACTTTTATATCACTGGAGTTACAATAACAATTCGAATCAGAATATGTTCTCATTTATTGCCTGATCCTTTCAAAGTTCCTAAAAAACGTTTTCCCTCCTTTTTATGACATTTTGACTACATGGCTCTGTCCATTGGTTTTGCTTACCAGATAAAATACAGAGCACCTTGTTAAATTTGAATTCAGATACTGCAAATACATTTTTTGTATAAGCAGTCCTAAGTGATGTTTGCAACATACTTATACTTTGTTATGAGAACGTTTAGTTCCTTTATTTTAAATTCCAGTTGGCTTTTTCAGGGTGATGAGTGTATATGCTTTGGGATTAGGTGGTAAACGGATTATTAATCCTGAATCAAAAGGCTTCCGGGAACCTGAGAAGCAGTCAATAAATGCTTGATATAAAACCGAAGGATATGGCTAGTAACAACTTTTCCTTTTGGTGGGAAAATCTTCCTCACGCCTGATGGGTAATGTGGAAATATTTTCTGAAGTCCCAGTTTTAGGCCCCAGACGATTCTTATTGAGCCCAGAGTTTTGTTTTGTTTTGTTTTGCTTTTTTCCTTCCCTTTTCCCTTTCTTTTCCTTCTTGAAAAATAGGGCAAACATAAATAAGTGTATATTTATTTTGCAAGTTTTACATGGATATAAATTTTGGAAACCAGAAAAGGGTAATATTATATTTTCCAAACCACAGAGCAAATAAGCCTGTCTCTTCCAACTAGATTCCTAATTCCAGGCCTCTTGATGCTGCCTGAGTTCCCTTATAGAAGGTGCCTTAATTTATCAACACAAGGCATTTTGGGGGCACGAAGAGCCATTCGCTTCATTGTGCCTGTTTTTAGAAATTCTGCAGAGGACTTGAACCCCGGGCTCTGACCACCCCATAGCTGCCTCTATCTTCCAAGAATTCACAGAGCTGAGGGGAAAGAAGGGGATTAGGGTCTGGATTAGTTCCCTAAATTAAAACTTAATGGCGTATCACTTTCTTCTTCGTCCTATAAAGGGCTTGGCAAAATGTCAGCTATACAAACAGCCCTCGTGAGTAGTAACTTTGATAGTAAAATACTTGCAAACCACAAAAGAGGAGCATCATTTTTAAAAAATAGGTCAAACACTTGCTCATTTCCCAGACCCACTTGGAGGATATGTCTTAGAAAAACATGTCTAAAAGCTAAAGTTTTTGAAAAAAATCAGAATGCTCAAATGCATTTAAAGTGACCCTTCAGTATGCAAACAGATATTCTGGCATTATTTTCTTTAAAATATTTTAACTTTGATGTGTCCTTTGTATAAACAGTGCTATTTAAACAAATGAAACCTTGTACTGGGGGAATATTTCTGGGAACAAACCGTTCACAGCAGAGACCTTGCCTCCCTTGATTATGGGGGAAGACGGTAAAGTCACCTCAGGAACAAAGGGCTGGGATATTGACCATTTTGTAAAGGTAATTGAGTTTTTATAGGAACAATGGTAAGGAGGCAGAGTACTTCTTGTAATAGCCCAAGTAAAAAGTACATAATTCAAAACATTATCTTAGTTAAGCAGGCATTCCATGGACAAAACGGTCTCCTAAATATTAGATTTCTCTTAAGAACAGAACAGTTTAACTCTATTTTAATCTAAGGGGTCCCTTTATATTCGTATCAGGTTGTCTCCCTCTTTGCCCCAGCCAGGCTGGGGGGGGGGGGCTCTAAGCCAGCTTTCAGCCTGTCTTCAACCCATGGGCCCCAAAGGAAACACAAGGAGATGACTTCTCCCCCAGAGTGAGAGTGGGCTCTGCAGACAGAGAGAAGGTCTCTGAGGCTCTGAGAGTTCCCGAAAAAAAAGGGGGGGGCTGGATCCTAGTACCCACAGTAGCCCCTCTTAGAGGAACTGTCTTCCAGGCCAGAGTCAGCCTCAAGGATGCAGAGGGCCCAGAGAAAAAGCCTGCCTATTTCTTGCTCTGGGGAGGACCAGCCTCTTTACTCCACTGTAAGGTGCCCAGCTGCTATGTGCTGGAAGGGCAAGGGTTAACACACTGAGGCCCATGGGGTGAGCTACTGTGTAAGCCAAGGCCACGGAGCTCTCACTCCATGGTGGGTAGGTACGTCCTGGGACAGGGTTGGGGGGGTGAGGCCACGGAAGACTATGCCGAGGGCTGCTGAGGTGCCAGGCAGCCCGTCCTCACAAGGAGAGCCTCCCCGAAAAGGCTGTTCACAGACAAGAGGCGAGGGGAAAACCTCCTGGGGCTGGGAATAGTTAATCTGATCTCTTTACCTGCCTGTACCCCAGATGAAGTCCGGATTGCTCTGTAGACCAAGTATGCAGATGCAGAACACAAGTTCTACCCATCCACACACGTATACGTGCGTACATGTGTGCATACACGTGTGCACATGCATGTTTATAATGACAAGAATCAGCCTGACTGACTGATAGAGCTTCTCAAGAAAATTCCCAACTCACGACATTCTTTGGAATACATTATTTTTACTTTGCAATAAGATAAAGACATGATTTTTCTTCACTAATACTGAAATATTATAAATATTAAAAAAACTTAAAAATTCCTCATGTTACAAAATTTCATCATTCTATGTTTTAAAATAACAGCTTCCTTGATGCCCATAAAATATTACTGATATAAAGGGGGGACGGATGCCTCTTTTCCTACAGCATCAACTTTAAGCCCCACAACATCCCTGCAAGGCTAACTAGGGACTGCGTATTATCTTGACTTCACAGATCAGGAAACCGAGGTTCAGAGAAGATGAAAAGGAAGGCCACGTGACTCATAAATGTGGACTCTGTTGGTTTAAAGTTCAAACTTAATCTAGGGCTTCATGCCACACCTGATTTTAAGTACAAATAAAAAGAAGCTTACTACTGTGCAGCTTTTTAAGTCTCGAGGCATGTGCTAATTTACTCTGGAACGAGTTCAAGATATGCTGATTTGACCTGTACACATTTACCAAATCCAGTGAGAAATATACTTTCCGTTGGAAAATTCAGCATGAACTGACTTACGTGAAGTAGATTCTAAACTCTGGCTGCCGCGGGCCACGGAATACATACAGTAAGTCGTCTCTGGAAAGGGAAAAGCCACGCTGCTCAGGGCCACCTCCCGTGGCCTGGGTCTTGCATATCACTCTAAGGCAGAGCTGGCAATTTCCCAGTTAAAACCGGAAAACCAGCAGCCAAGGGCGGCGTCGGATTCTGACACTGAGGCCCCATCTCCGGAAGCTCCTCAAACTCACTCTGGCACCAAACGATGAGGCTCTCGCTGCAGAGCTGGAGAGAACACAGCCTCGAATTCCAGCCTGGGGTCAGTCCCTGACCAGTCTCGGGACCTTGGGCTAGTCTCCGAGTCCTCCTGAGCTCCACCGGACCTTCTCTGGGGCCCTCCCCAGTGCGAGCGCCCTGAGATGCAGCCTCCGTCCTGGGGGCGGGGAGGGGAGTGCTGAAAACATTCGCTGTCCGTGAGCTGTCAGCGAGAGGCCGCCTCCGACTGGTGCCCCAGCAGCCTTCTGCCCAGGGCCCTGCGAAACCCCACGGGAGGTATTTTCGGGTCTAACAGTTCTCGACCTTTTCAATTTACCTCTTGGCTCAGTGCGTTGGTTACATCTGAAACAATCACCACGGAGTGTCATCTCAACTCAACATCTTCCTCTGCCCCATGCAGGAGAGGTGAAAAGATGTGTAGAAAGGGTGCTGAGTCTCAAAACACCCCAGGTTCTAGGGGTTCTAGGGGGAGGCATCCTTACACCTCAGTCCCCATCTGTAAAGGAAGGGATGGGGCCGATGGGCTCGGAGAGGGTGTGCTCCACCAACACACTGTCAGCCCTCTGTTTCCATCAACAGGAAGCCGAACACCAGATTTGCCATTTGCTTAAAAATATCTATTTTATCCAGTTCTGTTTTCGCCCCTTCAAGCACGTTTGGGTCACACCTGGTTTATGATTCCAAGGCTAGAATCCCCCACTGTGACTGCCACCAAATGGATCACGGGTCCAGCCCGCTTTGCAAGCTGTTGACTCTTGTTCTATCTGACCTTCAGCGACCTCTGAAATATGTGGTTTTATTCCACGAGAATGTTCCAGTTCTCTGAAAAATTCTATGGAGTTTTGTCATCTGCTGCTACTTCTGTGTTAATTTTGCCACTTATTTGAATGAATTAAAATTAAAAAGCCTATGGGTCACTAAGCGCCAGAATGCGGACACATGTCACATTATGTAACGATCATCATCGCTTTCCTGTTTTAGATGGAGTACTCACCCAGCGTTAGGCAGGCAGCCTAGTCCTTGAGTACGCTTGGGTTAACTTCAAGAGGGGTCTATGGCATCTAGTTCCCTAAGAGTAACTCACCAGTTGAGGCAGTTTACTAAGTCACTGTGACCATTGCCAGAGCTGCCAGTGCATTCTCCTCGTGACCCGTGGTTTGTTGACAGTCAGGCATGACATGGGTTTATTTGAAAAGGATTTGCGTTGTAAAAACACCAGTGTTTTGTTGTTTAAAAAAAGCATTTCTGGATCCTCTCAAGGCAGAAGAAAAAGACCAACCAGAATGCAAACCATTTCAGAATCTAGAAAAAGGAGCCTTGGGCATACTTTTAAAAGTCTATTTTGCTTATCAAAATGCCATTTTATTTACCATCTCCACCTACTTTGACCAATATCGCACATGAGTATTAGTTATACTACCTTGAATTTTTACCCCACAACTTAACTAAGAAAACTTTTCATGAGGGTAATGGAAATTATTCCAGGAAGACAAATAGCCCCAAAACCTCACGAGGAAGAGACAGACAGAGTATTCATTTTGCCATCAGATTCTGATTGCCTAGCTCCGATTTCCACCTATGTGGTCTGTACTTTCATTATAATTATGTTAATAACTTTACACTAATACGGCACAACTCCCCTGGAGGGAAAATGTCCATCCTCCTGTTTTTAAGTCATAAACACACCCCACAGGGTGTCCATTTGTTAACTAACCCGTGAACACCCGGCGTGAGCTAAAAGCACTCCACAGTCAGCAGTAAACACCCCCACGCTAACAAGCGCACCCCATGAGCTCTGCGATTGCATTTATGAAAACCTTAGGGAAAGGGTGAGAAAGTTACCCGATAAAATTAAGCACACAGAAAGCCACTTGGGAAAAGAATCCCTTTCCGTGTTGAGGCAGGTGGGTTTTGATGGAAAACTCCAAAGGACCCTGGAAGCAAAGGAACCTTTGCTTCTGCCCTCCCACAAAGCCCTGCATCAGGCTGGAGGCCCCACAGTTCTCTGGGGTTCTGCATTCTCATTCCATCAGCCCTTCCCAGGGGCCAACTGAGCAGTGGCTAAGGGGAACGCTGACGGTCTGAGGGACTTGGGCAAGAAGAGGATCAGCAAAGAGAAGAAGAAAGGAAAATAAAGGGGGTAAAAGAAAGGTAATCCCTATCATTTGAACCAGCTACCTGTGGTCATATGTGAGGAGGGACTTGATACGCACCCCCTCCACACCCTGTGAATGAATTTACTGGCATCTCAAAGACTCTTTATGGAATCAGCTATACGGGTCATTCAAAAATGATTGCATTTACAAAATCCCAACACCTGACTTTTCCTGACTTTGGGACATAGCCAGAAGAGTTCTGTAGGAGTGTCTTGGGCTGGCAGGAAGTGACCTGATGGTGTGGGCACAAGCGTGAGCACTGCGTGATGTCATGAGCTCTGGGCATTAAATGAGACTGATAAACCACTGGGCACTACATCTGAAACTAATGATGTACTATATGTGGGCTAATTGAATTTAAAAAAAAAAAAACAGGAAAAAAAAGAGTGAGTATTGGACTCAGGCTGCCCTTAGTCCAGAGGCTGCTGAGTTGCTTAACCCTGCGAAATCCCAATTTCCCCTTAAAATGGGGATAGTCACATGTTTACCACAGTGGAAGCAAGTTTTCAGCTCAGTCCCTGAAAGCGTTGAATAGATGATGCCTAAAGTCTGTACCGTTGCCTGTGACCATTCTTCAGGGACATCTCCATGGGGGGAAGCGGTGTGGAGATCAACCCAGCCGGCTCTAGACAAAGCAAGAGTCCCCCAGAGGAGAGGCAGACACTGGTCCCTTGTTAGTCTAGTGTGTTCTACAGAGGAGAGGGCCTGGAGCCCCTGGCATAGAGGTCCATGGACTGTGGGCAGAAGGAGCAGGCCTGTCTTGGGAGTTTCTGCTGCCTCTTCTGTGCTCCCTAGAAATGCCCCCCAATTAACCACACAAACATCCACTGAGTCCACGGTGCATGAATGATGTTTTTGTGACCACTGTGGGTGTGGGTCCCTGTCTTCAAACTGAGGCATGTGCCCCAGCAAAAGACACATGAAGACTTCCTACGGTGCCTGTGGCAGGTTAAGAGAATTGCTTTCCACTCATCAAATTGTTCAGCCTGCAAAATGCACCTGCGGCTGCTTTCTCCTCCCACGTCCCCACTTACAACCAGCCTTCCACCTCAGTGAGCAAGGTGTGCTTCTTGCCCGTCTCACTCATTTTACTGTGAGGCACTGTTCCAGGGGGCAAAACCTGCAGGTGCCACGTTGGGACCATGCAGGCAGGCACGGCTTCGGGGGAAAAACCGGTATCAGTGGCTCCTAACGTAAGGACATGTCATCAGGAACTCGGTATTCTGAGGATGTTTACCTGAATCTTGTAACATGGAAACAGTCACACAAATTCCAATTGAAGAACGGTCTACAAAAGAGCAGGCAAGACAGCCTGAACTCTTCAGAACTGTCAGTGTCATGGGAAGAAAAGACTTGGGAGCTGTTCTCAAGGACAATAAACAAACATGATCAATGGGGCACCTGGGTGGTTCAGTCATTAGGTGTCTGCCTTCCGGCTTCCTGCTCAGTGGGAAGCCGGCTTCTCTCCTCCCTGCTTGTGCTCTCTCTCTCTCTCTCTCTCTCACTATCTCTGTTGTTATCTCTGTCTCTCTCTCTCAAATAAATAAATAAAATCTTTCAAAAAAAACATGATCATCAAATGCAATTTGCGATTCTCGATTAAGGGAAAAAAACTATAAAACAAGGTATTATTGTCACAGTTAGAGAAATCTAAATATGGAGTAACTATTGGATAACAGTATTGTTAAACTTCCTGAGACTGATAATTGAACTGTTGTTATATAAGGTAATATCCTTGTTCTTAGATGGTACATACTGAAGCATTTGATGTTATGTTTGCAACTCATTCTCAAGGGGTTCAGGGGACAAAAATGAAGCAAAATGCTAACAAGAGGCTGGTCTTGGTAAGGATACATGGTGTTTATTGTACTATGAACCATGTACTATGAAGTCCCATATGAATATACCAAGAAATACAGAAGTGGGTGGTTCCATATTTCTTTATGGCCATACACTCACAGCAACGCTCTGTGCTTTACCTGTCTGCCTGTCCACCTACCCATCTATCTATTCATCATGTAATTAGGATCCAGAAATGTGATGGTTGTCATGGATGTATATTAGCATGTGTCTTTGAACTGGAAATGAAGTCATATCTTTTCTGACCAAAAAGTCAATTTATCTGGGCTGATTGGTTTGCTAGTTTCCCATGAATTGAAGAAGCTAAATTTGCAACTTTAAGATTTCACTAAAAATATATGTGAAGCACACATATAGTTCCCTATTGGGCTGGAAATTACATCTGGTACGACTATTAAACTGGTGATTCAAAAATTTTAGGTATCGTCTTACAAGCATGCAATAGTTTTTCAACATTCTTTTTGCAGGTTTACAGACAAAAAAGTTTGAAGACTTTTAAAACCATGCCTTTCCACCTCTATGACCTTATTAAAGTCATGCAAAAGACTTTGCCTCTCCTGAGCCAACTGGTAGATTCCCAATAGTGACCCCAGCTCTGGCTGTGCAAACCCACTCCTGTTCCCACCTTGGAGGTCACTCTGGCCCGTGTGCAGTGACTCTGGGTTTCCCACATCAGTGTCTCCTTTCCCAGGGCTGAACGGGAGTGAACTGAGCACAAGTACCTCCCAGAAGGCCTCCCAATTCTGTCAGCCTACCAAACATACGAGCAGGACTCACTTGTCCCCAAATGTTAGGAAGCCTCCTCCCCCAGCAACAGGCATTGGTGGTGTCGGCGTATGTACAGAAATTCACATTTCCCTCCTTAAAAGCTGAGGATCTGGACTTCAAAGAAGCCACTAATAATAAGAGCATAGACCCGCTGCCACCCAAATGGAAGGGGGAAAATGCCTTAGGGGCGCCTGGGTGACTCAGTCGGTTAACCGTCTGCCTTCGGCTCAGGTCATGTTCCCAGGGTCCTGGGATCAAGTCCCTCAGTGGGGCTCCTTGCTCAGCGGGGAGTCTGCTTCCCCCTCTGCCTGCTGCTCCCCCTCCTTGTGTGTGCTCTCTCTCTGTCAAATAAATAAATAAAATCTTTTTTTAAAGGGCTTTAAAAATTAATATTCCCTACTTCTATTAGCTGGCTCTTTGGACTTTCTTGAAAATCTGTGTTTCAGGGTTAGTGAATGTATTTTTAGCAAGTCAGTGTTTGTATTTTCTTAATCTACTAATATGGGAGCACAGTCTGTGTAAAGCCAAGAAATACTGGCTTTGAGGCCAGAAGTCTGAGGTCTGAACTCCGGTTTCACCACTTACTAGATTCGTGACCTTGAACAATTCTCTAGGTCCCATTTCTTCATCTGTAAAATGGGGATACAAGTATCTCCTCCTGTCCAGTAGAGCTCATACTTATTCAATTTTCGGACAAGATACAAAACTTACTCGTTTAAAATGGAGTCAACCATCTGGATAGCCAAGAGGTGCTACAACACTAATTTTAATATTCATTTTTTATTTGTAGTTATTCACTTCCTTGAGGATTAATATGTTGATTCAACTGTGCCTGTGCCTAGAACAGGCCCTTTATTGTGCCCTTTTTTAAAATGAGGACACAATACCTCAAAGTGAAAAATATGCATAAAGCTATGGACTCCACTCCCAAGCAGTCCGTGTACCTGAGTAACTTTTGCAGCAAGATGGCTTTGCACAGCCACCTGCCGGCTCGAGATTGTCCTGTGGCCTTCCACTGCCATCAAAAACAGCAAACCCTCCTTGTCCCAGATTTATAGCATCTCATCGTCTGGGGATCACCTGCAGAGATCTCCTGAATTTCACACCACTTCCTGCCACCTGTCCTCAGCTCTTGGCGACGGGTCTGGCCTCCTCCTTGGAGTCACCACCTGCCCCTTCCCCATATCATGGTCATAAATTTGCCCATGCTTCTCCCTAGTGTGGAATGTGCCTTTTCCCCTCTCCCCTCCCTTCCTAATACCCATCTTTCAAGGACCAGCTCAAATCCTTGCTCTTCCCTGAATCCTTTCCTGCTGTGATCTCCAAATCCCAGTGACCTCATTGCTAGGAATTCTTACCATGACCTCAGCTAATGTAAGCCCCTTGGTAGACATTTCTATCTGTCGGTCTGACAATCCGCCCACCCACCCGTCTGCATCTCCATAGCTTATAATTAGACCATACGCTGTTTAAGTTCACCATTTTGTCTTTTTGATGCCACACAGCACCTAACACATGAAAGATATTTAATAGTTGCTTCTTGATTGAGCTCAAGTGATTAATTAAAGAATAAGTGTTTTAATTAAATGAAGGTGCTATGGATCATTAAGTGCTAAATGAACATAGATGAAAGGGATGTGGCAGGGGGAGGCCGGATTGCTTTTATTTTTATGTCAGTGAAAGTAGAATCTTTTAAGCATAATTCTTAGGCTGTCAGATCAGCTGAAGGTTCTAAGACCAGCCAATCCAAATTAAGCCTGAAATAGATTTCTCTAAACAGCAACAGTTTAATATCAGTCTCCAGCCTGGGGCCAGAGGGAGATGTTGGTCTCAGATCTCAAGTGAAGAATCCATGCCTCCTGGAAAGGTCTAACATGAAATTTTTTGATTTCAAGAGCCTCATCCCAAAGGACAGAGCCCCTTCCAGCTTAGGTAATTCCTTTATTATGGTACTGCTCATTCACACAGTCGGTAAAGCAAGAAAAAACAATAGGTAGATGGTGCTTATTTATTCCAAATTCTATATCCCATAACATTAGATTAGAAAGCTTAACATCGAACTAGCTTCTAGAAGCTTCCTTTGCTGGATAACAATGGGCTGAATATTTACTAAAGTTCACCAAAAGGGTTTTGCTGGGTTTCTGAAACATCTTAAATTAAATTAAGCATCTTAAATATTCAGCAGGGATCACTTAAAGCAGAAATACTCAGTACAGGTAGCCTCCAATGCACACTCCCCTATCACTTACACATAAGGGTCTGCCTGGCTTGGCTCCCTTCTTCCCAGTGGGGGAAGATGGTTTCCCTTATGTGCCCATGGGAAGCTGGTGGGAAAAATTCCACAGGAACTCCATGGGCTCAAGAAAATGGGAAAGGGAAGGAGTTGTGAAACCTGGGGAGAGCCAGGGAACCTGACCTGGGCAGCAGAATTCCAGGCAAGGCTGCCCTGACCAAGTGCTGACCAAATGACAGACTTTGGGGTCTCAAATTGCCTCCCTGTGAGGCTTGTATTTCTTTACTGTCCATACTATGTTGTGCTGCTTGAAATCCCACCATTTAGAGGAACATCTTAGCAGAGGCTGAAGGAAAAGCATGAGGTGGGAAAAAGGCTTTCAGCGAGCTGGTGGGAGGAGGAAGATGGTCCCTAATACCTATAGTACTTCCTTATAGGGCACGGGCTTTACAAAGCATTTTCTCATTTAACAGAGCAGCCCCAAGAGACAGCTGTAATAGCATCCCTATTTTCCAGGCGAGGAAACTGAGGTCTGAGAGATTAAGTAATAGCTAGTTGTGTGCCAAGGGTGGGATCCAAGCCCTAGTCTGATCTGACAGCGGGAACTGGAGCTCTTGCTTGTTGGGACTCCCTGATTTCTTGCTCTATGCCCTCTTTCCACAACTTATGGGACCTGGCACCCCGGGAAGAGGCTCTAGCCTAATAATACTGTGAATTATATTTCAGTTATATTATGGTTTATATCTAGATTTGTGTGGGCCAGCCTGGGAACTGGATAGCTTGATTTATAAAATTGTTTCCATAGGATATTTCATAACTTGCTACCGAACTAGGGGAACATTGTCCCATTGTATTACAATAAGTTGTGTATTACCTGTAATTATAATTTAACAATGCTCAATCTTTCTTCTAGTTGGCCTCTGGTCACGCAAGAAGTCTGCCTTCCTAGCCCAAGGCTGTTCATGTTTAGTTCTGGTTCACAGGGCTACTGGATTATACCACACTGTATGCTGAACATACTTTCACTAGATAGTACGTTCCATGCAGGCAGAGACTTTTGCCTATTATGTGTACCAAGGATTTCCCAGCACCTAGGACAGTGCCTGGCCCACGTAGGCACACATGAACTATTTGTTGAATGAATACATGCTTTCAGATTACAAATTTTAAAGCCACATGCACTTTATGCTTTTGCTTGTGAAACACATTTAGAGCTGTCATCAATGACTGAGAGCTGACTTACAACTAAGATGAACTAACCTTTAATAAATTCAGACAACCTTATGCAACAGGGTTTTAGTTGCTAGTTGAAGACCTTCCTCCCATCTAAAGTGTTTTCCACTGAGCACCAAAACAGAATACTCTGCTCTGTGTCTCAGTGGTTTGGGGAAACTCTGGTCCCAGTTTCAGCCGACCTGCCTCCCGCCACCGTGGAGCTCTTGCACTCTGGACAAGCTGCTTTACCACAAGGAGCAGAAGGGGTTAACTGTCAGCTCTACAAAACTAAGATGTCTGCAAATTTCACCTTCCAGGTTCCTCCCACCTGCTCTAATCACCCTTTGGAGAAGATGCTGACAAAAAGCAAAATACGAGAGAAAAGACTGCTAAAGGGAAAAAGATGCCCTTGGATGCCCCAAAGGGAAAATAACAAGTCCTTGAGTTTAGACAAGTTCACGGTTGCCACAGGAGGCAGCCACATTTACTTTATAACCAACCTGTAGGCAAGTAAGCGAGCCAGTTATGCATTCTATGTGGGTAGTTCACCCTGTGAAAATGCTAGGAACAGAATTCTGGCCCTTTCATTTACATTGGAAGCGGCAGGACACCTGCAACCTCAAGGGCACGGTGTGGTTAAGGTGGCATGAAAGCGCCTTTGCTCAATCACTAACTCACAAGCATTTGAAAAGTGGAGGGACTATTTTCCAAATGCAACTTATGACTTAATGTTTTTATCCATAAGCTTTAACCAGTTGCACGGTGTACAGCGTGCAAGATATAAATGTCAGCACCGTGATAGGAGCATGCTGACCCTGGTTGAGTGTTCGAAGTCTGCACACTGTCATTATTCTGCCTTCCCTGCACTAACCGCTTGCTACTGAATTGAACATACCTGGAAAGAAGTCAACTTGGCTTAGAATACAGCTCAGTTTTTCTTTGGGAACATTTCTGTTTCAAGTGTCCTCTGGGATCTATTGGGTCTTCCCATAGATAAAACAGAATTGGGTGTGTTCTGCTAGTTCAAATGTAAATAGAGTAGTAGGAATCTTGGTCATTGATGACTTAGCATCAGTTCTGGAAAAGGGAAGTAACTTCCCTTCTCCCACCTGTCCTTTGCACACCCCTACCCTGCCCTCTTCAGTAAGATTAATGCTACCTTGCTTGCTTTGTCACTGATTGTATCTTACACGGGGCACAGATTTTCTTAGGGTATTATCAAACATAGTGTTTCAACCCTGACTACACATTAGAGTTACCTGGGGACAACTAAATCTCCAAACGCCCAAGTCACACCAGAAACCAATTAAATCGGAATCTCTCAGGGTGAGGCCCAGTATCAGTATTCCATTAAGGATCCCTGGGTGATTCCAGTGAGCACAGGGTCTCTCCTGAGTCTCTTCCCAGAGGACAGTGAGGGCAGGACCATGAAAGTTGGGGGACAAAGTCTCATAGCCACTGGTGTTTTGGAGTAGAAAGGCCTCCCCTTACTGCAAGGTTGTAAACTGTTCATTGAATTTTATTTTTTTATTTTTATTTTTATTTTTTTAATTTCACAGAGGGAGAGAGATCACAAGGAGGCAGAGAGGCAGGCAGAGAGAGAGAGAGGGGGAAGCAGGCTCCCCGCTGAGCAGGGAGCACGATGCGGGCCTCGATCCCAGGACCCTGAGATCATGACCTGAGCCGAAAGCAGAGGCATTAACCCACTGAGCCACCCAGGCGCCCTGTTCATTGAATTTTAAAGTAAGTATGTAAGTTGGCCAAAGTCAAAATTAGTTGAAAGTGGAGCCAGAACCAGGGGCGCCTGGGTGGCTCAGCGGGTTAAGCATCTGCGTCCGGCTCAGGTTATGATCCTGGGATTGAGCCCTGAGTCCGGCTCCTCCCTGAGTGGGGAGTCTGCTTCTCCTTCTCCCTCTGCCCCTCCCCTGGTCATTCTCTCTCTCTCTCATAAATAAAGTCTTTTTAAAAAAGGGAAAGTAGAGCCAGAACCAAGAGCCAGTATTAAATGATCTTAGGTAGACAGGATACGAATACACTAAATTTCCATGAATCAATCAGCTTCATAATCAGGCACAGTCATATTTCTCCTGAACCTCCTGATTAGAGAAGTATTGTCTAACACTGTGTTCCTGTTCCTCTGGCCTAGGCTGTTTGAGTGAATGAAAAGCCACTTACTCAGCTCTCGTGGGTACTATTCTGAAGACAATGACACTAAGGGGCATTTTAAATTTAGGTTTCTATTGGACAAACACTTATGTACACGAAAATGGAAATTCACGGCTGAAACCGAAGCCTTTAAAAATAAATTTATAAAACTAATTGACAGAAAGCCTTAAAACAGTGACTTTAATTTCAAGGCATCAACCATGTTCTTTTTCTAACCTTAAGTCCCTCTTGAAGTCTTAATTTGCCTTTAAAAATGCACTTTTTCCTCTTTCTTGGGACTTCTGGAAGAAGAGGCTTTTATTGTTGTAATTAAGCATAAAATAAACAAATCACATTTCCTGCACTGTTTTCAGCTCAAGGCCACTAGGTTGGGGAGCTCACAGCTGACTTTCAGGGTTGCTTCTGCCTGCATATGACTTCAGTTTGTTTTAAGTGCAGAACAGCTAGAGGGATAATGGAAGGCGGTAGTAGGGTGACATCCTGGCTACAGCTCACTACTGCTTTATTTTGGGATTGTGTCAAATTTTCTAGTGCTACCTCTGTTACCTACATATTTCCCCAATAACCTCTAACTTGTAAGGTATGCACAAACCCTGCTCTATGCAACAGATAACTTCTGAAGAGCCTAGGGCAACTTGTATCAAATCATAGTTGACATGCCCTAATAGAGGGCTATCTAAGACATTTTTAAGAGGTAAATCGCGGATTTTTATTGATTTATTTGTACAGTCTTTTCTTAAAACTTACTATTGTCATGTGTGGAGCCAACTACAGCTTTCCCCCCTAGTCCTAGCAAGCACTATCTACCCTTCAGTCTTTCTAGAACCGGAACTTTGTGAACAGATTTGACACTGCCCAGATGCCTGTTCTGGAAATCGGGGCCCTTCTGTGTTTTCTCTGACTCTGGCCTGGTTTTGGAAAACCTCAGCCTCTTCCCTTGCAAGGGCAGTTCAGGAGGGATAGGAACTGTTTTCAGAATTGAGCAGAGCCAGGCGCAACCAAACAGATAAGAAAGAAAAAACCGGAGTGCGTGTCTATGATAGGGAAACGGAGAAAAGGGGACAACTGTGTCTTTCCCTACAGTGCTGGTAACGGTGGGGAAAAGGTTCATCGGAATCCTAAACGGACAGGAAAAAAAAAAATAGTGATACCCTCTGGGCCAGGCAAACCAGCACGTGTCCGGGTCCTATGCGGACCGGGCGTCCGGGCCTTCGGCCGCAGGCGGCGGCCACACCCTGGGAGGGGGGCTTCCCCGCGGGCGTGGGAAGAAGCCATCCCGCCGTCGGGGCTGGCCTGGGGTGCGTGCGGGCGGCGGGCGGGGGTGCGTGGGGGTCCGCCGGCGGCCCCCCACGCGGGGAGGGAACGGTTCTTACAGTCACGGCTCAGCGCGAAGGGCGCGCGGCGGCGGCCGAGGGAGCGGTCTTCGGCGGGCGCCTCGGGAGGCCTCTTACCGGCGGGCAACGGGAAGGCGGACGCGGTGTGGAGCAGCACCAGGCAGACAGCCACGACATCCCATAACTTCATCTTAGAGTCCCGTCCGGCGGCGGCACCTGCGCGGGCGGGGAGAGGACCGGCGGAGGCGCGTTAGGCCGGGACGCCCGGGGCGCGGCATCCCCGCGGGTCCCGGCGCCCCCCTCCAAACTCGTCACCACCCGCCTCCGGGACGGCTGCAACCCGGCGCTTCCCTGGGCATCCCGCGGCCTCCTTCCAAGTCCCCAGCTCACTGCCCGGGCCCCGGGGCGTCCCGCGGCCAGCTCTCCGCCTCCAACCTCCAACTGCCCTTCGCTCCCGCTCCCGGATCGCTGGGGTCGGAGTTTCCAGCGGGGCCGCCGCCCCCGGCAGGTACCAACACAAAACCGGTATTGGCGCCCCCACCGCCCCATTCCCCGGGGGACCGGGGAGCAGCCGTCACCCTGCATCCTCCCCCGGGTCAGAGACCTCCCCACCTTCCGGCAGCCCCCGGAGGTCCAGGGAACCAGCCTTCGAGCCAAGCAAGCGGTCAGCTTGTCATTTTACGAGTAAAATCAAGGACCCTTTATCCGGGGTCCAGATCCTGCGGTCAGCTGGCTGGGGGCAGGCTTTGTGGCACCCCGCACCCCGCCCGCGCGCTTCATTCCTCCCACTTATTTATAGAAGTATTCTGTCGCTGAAGGAGAAGTTCGTAGGGACTTGGGGACTTGTGGTCTGTGTGGGAATACCTGCGTTACGTTACTTCCCCAAGCATCGGCTCGGTCTAAAATATTACTTCCACCTCTTAAGGTTAAGAACATTAAATAACGTAGGAAAGACCTAGGGGAGCATAAAGTAAGCGCTCAATAACTGCTCTAGCATCGCTGTTAGGTAGGGTTTGCATTGGGCTTGAACATTTTAATGCCTCATTAAAGGTGTCCGGTATACCCGGACACCCTCTATTTTACTTTTGTAGTTTTGCGAGATTCTCTGCCCCCAAATCCCTCCTCCCCTCAGAGGGGTCCCGAGCTCGGGGAGCGGGGTATACAGGAGGATGGTACCCCGCCGCCGACGCCGCGGAGGCGCACGGGCAGGGGAAGGCCTAGACCACCACGGGGTGCGGAGTTGGGGCTCAGGTCTCTCAGCGAGGGGGTTCCGTTTAGCTTCTCAGTCCTCAAAACCCCCAGAAAGGCGGCCTACACCAGCGAGTCGGAGGCGGGCGAGAAAAAGGCACTGTCAGCTGAGGGCCAAGCCCCACCCAGTTAGGGGTGGAGGAGACCAGGGTCTTCCCAATGCCCGTGGTCCAGTTTTCGAGGAAATTAAGTGGAACCTACGGGATTCATGTAATGACCCCCCTCCTCCAGATACGATTCGCAGGCAAATCTCCTTGAACTTTCTCCACGGGAGAAAATCTCCTTGAACTTTCTCCCCAGTGTGCAGGGAAACGCAAAAACTTGGCCTCGGCACCCTTCGGTGAGCTCCCAGGCTTACCCGCCTCCCGTCCCAGCAGCCCGAACCCCCATCTCCACCCAGAACTCCCGCCCAGATTCCCTTGCCGGCCACCCGGGGAAGCGTTTAATTCGGCCGCCACCTCCCACCGCTGCGGCGACGAATGCATTTGCCATCCCTCGGGCGTCTGTTCGCTCCGCAGCGGTGGGCTTCGGGGTGTTTGTAGGGACTGGGAACTCCCGGCAACCTGCAGCTAGCTCCCGGGCCCCCCAGCCGCGCGGGCCGCTTTCCAAACCCGGGACAAAGCAAAGGCTCTGGGCTCCGGCGCCGGGGCCCAGGCAACACTGCCCCCGGGCCGTGCAGAAGGAGCGCACAGGAGAGGACTGGGGGGACGCGAGGCCTCCCGCCCCCTCGCCCGGGTGCCAGCTCCAGGGTGCGTGCGAAACGGCTGGCGGCCCTGAGAGGCAGGGCGCCGCGGGTTAATGCGCCATTCCAAATCGCGGTGCCCGCCGGCAGGAAGCGACCGAGGCACCAGATTTCCCTTCCGCATTAAGAGGGTTTTTCCTTTTTTCCCTGCTTGGCCGCCGGGGAGCTTTTTAAATTGGACGTGGAGATCCTCAATTAGAAGTGTGGAGAAGCTGGCAGAAGAGGCAACAGTGGAAAAGTCGCCGCTTCTCCAGAGGAGGCTCCGGGCTCCCGTTCCCGCCCGCGGCTCGGTGCAGCGCAGGCCCGGAAAGCGCTCTCGCACCTCCCCCGCGGCAGGGAGGGCGCATTCCTCCCTCGGAGCACCGCGGGGCGCGGGGCCCGGCCCCACTCGGAGCGGCTCTCCGGTTCCCGGTATTTGCTGCGCGGCGGCGGCGGAGGGGGTTTGGGAGCTGAGCACACACAGTGGTCTGTCGACTAGAAAGCTCTTCTCAGGGCTCGTCTGCCCCCCCCCCGCCCCATACCCCGCCGCTTCCCGGTTTATCTTTTTATCGCTTTCTCAGAGCACAGCTGCGGGACGCGGTTCTGCTGCAACCCGCCGCCTTTGCTCCGCGCGCGAACTGCTGAAAGCGCTGCCGCGTGCGGTAACCACGCTCTCCTCCCGAAGTCGGCTCCGCCAGGTGCCCCCGCACCCATGCTTGTACCGCACAGCCTGCTCCCCCACTGCGCCCGCGACCAGCGCGCCCCGCCGGGCCCAAGGGGCCCGTAGCGGGCGTCCGCGCCCGGCCGTCCCCGGGCCCGCGGAGGAGAGCGCGCCCCGGAGGGTCCCCGTGCCCGCAGAAGCCGCCGCTCGCGGTGGGGCGCTTCTGGGTTCCCAGCACCAGGGGGCACCAGAAACCGTCCGAGTCCCGTAGCGCCCACGCGAACGAGAGACTGCGTCATTTTAAGTATGAAATCCGTGAACAAGCACCCCCGGGCCCCCCGCAATCCTCCCCCAAGCCAAATTACCCCCGGGAACTTCCGGATGTGCTCACCAACTTGCCTGCTTTTCTGGTTCCTTCCCTCCCCATCCTCTCTCCCTAGTTTTCCGCTTCCCACCTCACCCGATCTGGTTTCTCGGTAACCTGCTTTTAGACTTCCCCCCTCCCCCAATTCCCGCGTCACCTTGACAGCTTCTCCCGGGGTGAGCGCCCCCGCCGCCAGTGCCCCCGCACCTTCCTCTGTCTGGCAGGCTGGGAGGTTTGTTTGGGCTTTGCCTTCAAGACCCAGGTCTCAGGGAGAGAAAAGAGAGGCGGGGTGGTGGGGGGCGTGCTGTAAGTCGGGGGTTTTCATAGGGGATAGGGACAGAAGTTGCTGAAAGATGTATTGCTTTTCTTAAGTGTGCCTCCTGTCCTAGGCCGACGGAGGACTTATTTCCCCCTAACTCTTGGGCCCAAGACCACGGGAAATAAAAAGAATGAGGGAAGTTTTCTGCATGCAGTTCTGGGGAGAGGTCTCTCTGTTAAGGGGCCAAAGACCAGGTTCCAGGTCCGGAGGCACCTGAACCCCTGCGGGAGTGGGCTCGGGGCGCTGCGGGCCCCCCCGACACCTGACACTTGTTGAAAAGGCGATACTGTCCTCCTACCCCCCAAAGGGAATGTGTGGCTAAACAGTGAGGGTGAGAGTTGGTCCCCGCAGGGCAGAAGCCCAGCGGGTCCCACTTGGAGAGCTTTGCAAGGAAGAGGTGCGTGCGTGAAGTTGGAAGCTGCATTTCTTCCCGGGATACTTAAATGTATTTTCAAAATACTGTGGAAGAGTCGAGCACGCTCTAGCCCACCGGCGTCAGGGGCAGGAAGAGTTGTGTTTGTCCCCGCCAATGAGCAAAAATGTTGGGAGCACGGGGTTGGGCAGCCCCCCTCCCCCCCGCCCCGGGGGGCGCGCACATCGGCTCTGCGGGCGGGTTTACCACAGCCAACACTAGGGAGGCGCCAGGACGCTGGGGGTTCCGGTGAAAGTCCATTCCCCTCCCCAGTGACGGTTCGTTTTCACAGGGTGGGGCTGGTCAACCAAACCACGGCGCCGTCAGCCCAGAGGTGGTGCAAGGTAGTGGTGGAGGGTGTTACTGGGGAGGTGGCACAGAGTTACAGGACAAAAGGGGTCATTAAAATGATCACTTCGATGGCCTAGCGGAGGCTTTGAGGAGTTTCCAGAACCTGCTCGAGGCGGAGACCCAAGTCCTGTACTGTTCAGGCAGTCTCTCTCCTAACTTCGACGGGCATGATTAGCTGAGGTTGCGGGCTTTAGGAAAGTGCAAGCAACCGGGTTCCGAAAAGGGCGAGGAATGTAGCTTTGCCAAGACGGCGCCAGGAGGAGGCGAACCCACTATTTTTAGGCTCTCAGCACCTTTGCAGAAGTCCCTCCCAGGGTGTGCGCCTTCCCTCGGAAGACCCCAACAAGCTCAATAGTAAGTTACACGCCCGGCAATCATCTCTGCAGTTGCACGTCCAGAGAGGGCACTTTCTGGTCGCGGTGGGTTCAAAGAGGACCCCAAACCTGCCCCGTCCCGGGACTTGACAGAAGAGCGCCCCGCCGAGCCGGGGAGGGAAACTGAACCTCTCGGACATTCCGGGGTCCACGGGCATCGGGGCACCAGGTATCTCTGCCCACGTGGAGAAGGCAACTGGTGTCTCTGCAAGGCCAGCCCCTCTCGGGTCCAACTTCTCTTTCTCCTCTACCCTCCCGGTGCCTCGGTTCCATCTAGTCTTTCCTCTTTCCGATCTCGCCGCCTGCTCGGGGGTCCAGCCGCACCCCCTCTGTCTCCCGCGCCCTGCAGGCCGCCGCGGCCGCCGGCGACCCAGGCGCCATCCGCCCGTTCCACCCCGGCCCGCTCTCCCGCTTACCTCGGATCCGGTCTCCGCAGACCCACAGCTGGACATTAACTCCAGGAGCCCCGAGTCCCAGCCAGGAGCCCCATCCGGGCCGAGGGCAGGAGCGCAGAGCCCCGCCCAACAGGTCAGGGGCACGAATTCGCAATCCTGGGGCAGCGAGGGTGCGCAGGAGGCGGTGGCCAAGACTCCCGCCGCCGCCGCCTCGAGAAGGGCGAGGGATGCCGACAGCTCCCCC